>LR738714.1:374587493-374678648 GCA_902687465.1 Secale cereale | reverse complement strand
AGACACTCCAGCACGAATCCTTAACCATGTGCCTAACCCATGGTAAGGCGAGAGAACCTGTTAAGCCTTTATAACCTTGCACAACACTGGGTTCGTAAAGGGACTAGTGGACACGATGAGTGAGCACATTTTTCATCCTGATATAGCACAAGGTCTGACGATGCCATAGATAGACCAGTTCGAGGGTATTGAACAGATGACTTGGTGGCTTTACATCAGTGACTTCGAGGAACTATCGAGAGACCTTGATGGATTGTGAGGTTTTCATGTGGGTGGGAAAGCATGTAGGAGTGCCCGTTGGACAGGAGACTTGGATTTATGTAGGTGATTCTGGTTGGTATAATGCTGGATATGTCTGCATGATTCGGAGTAAGATTGGATTTAGGCCTATGATCCTGATTATGATATCATGCTTCTCGGTGGACGATAACCTAGGAGATTGGATTATTTGTCGGAGTGATTTAGGGATCTATTTAGTCGTGATCTTGGAGTTTACTTGACCCGGATGACGGGAATTTGGTGGACATACTATCGTGATGCATAGTCCTTCCAAGTATTTGGGTATTATAGAGACTTGAGATCTTGTGGAACACCGTAGACATCGGATTTGTAGGAATTGTTGGATTATGTGGTGATTGATGGTAATTACCGGGCTATTGGAGTTGATCTATAGGAAGGAAACAAATCTTGGAGTGGCATATGACGTGTTTCCTTAAAATAGAGATGCATTATCGTGAGCCTTGCGAGATTAGGTTGAGTGCTTGGATTGTGGAGTTTAATTTAAGCTCAGCAGCGTGTACGATCTACCTTTGGATTTTAGAGGTAGGCATACATATAGATTTGGGGATCTTAGACAAGTATAATTTTGTTAGACCGTCTCTTGAGAATCATGAGGATATGCATGGCATGAGTGATGATTGAAGTTGGTCTATGCGAGAGGCCGCTTTTCCGTTTGGAGTACTAGATAGAGCTATTGGCATCTCAGAAACTATGCTTAAGGATAAGGTGATATAAGTTCACTCATTCACTAGAATTCTTGAAACCCTTAAGCCCCACCGAGCCACAACCTGGTCAGATTCTGACCACGGGCCTTGACGCAGAGTCAGGAAGGCCTCTGCAATACTCAACCGAGACCACCACCAATACCTCAGCTTACCTTGCGTACCCCTTAGACCTCATGGAGCTATTGGACAAGTTGGGTAACATCATTATTTGATGGCCTACTTGTCTGCCCGAAGACAAAGAAGAGACGGACAGCTGGATAGAAGACGTTTGAAGACCGCCCAGTCAAGAAGGCAGATCTACATCAACCACCGTCATCAGGAAGAAGACTTCCGCGTTGAAGACCGGGCGTATCTGCAAACCACTCCTCCTGGAGGAACCGAGCAATTCCGTGTCGAGGAACGCTCACACCAAGATGTATCAAGACTTGAAGGCACGATTCTGGTGGCACATGATGAAAAGAGAGATTTGCAACCTATGTTGCAAAGTGTGATGTGTGCCAAAGGGTCAAGGCTGAATATCAGCGACCCACCGGATTGCTTCAACCACTCAAGGTTCCTGAGTGGAGGTGGGATAAAGTCGGAATGGACTTCGTCACTGGGTTACCAAGGTCGGATAAGAGGACACGACTCTATCTGGGTTATAGTCAATCATTGACCAAGGTGGCCCATTTCATTCCTGTCAAGACCCCCTTATGATGGCAACCGGCTGGCAGCTCTCTACATCGACCAAATCGTAAGTCTTCACGGCATTTCCCAAGGAGATTGTGCCAGATCGAGGAACCCAGTTCACCTCAAGGTTCTGGAAGAAGTTCCGAGAAGCCTTGGAAACCAAGTATCTTTCAGCACGGCTTTCCACCCACAGACCGGAGGTCAGACTAAGCGAGTCAATCAGATTCTCGAAGTCATGACTCCGAGCCTGTGTCTTGGCATATGGAGCCAAGTGGGAGGATTTTCTCCTTTTTGCCGAGTTCTCCTATGACAACAGTTACCAGTCGAGCCTTCAGATGGCACCATTTGAGGTGTTGTACGGACACAGATGTCGCACACCCCTCAACTGGTCAGAGACTGGAGAAGGGCTAGTCTTTGGACCGGTCATTCTCCGCGCAGCGGAAGAGCAAGTCCAACTAGTTAGAGAACGTTTGAAGGCAGCAAAGTCAAGGCAAGAGAGCTATGCTGGCACTCACCGTCGGGACACAGGTTTCCATGTCAGGGACCACGTGTACCTGCGGGTAACTCCTCTGAAGGGAACCAAGCGTTTCCACGTCAAGGGGAAGCTCGCACCAAGGTTCATTGGACCCTTTGAGATCACTGCAAGTCATGTAGTAGACGGCTTCCCAGCTAGATCTACCACCTGAGATACTCTCCGTGCACCAAATCTTCCATGAGCCCCCACTCTGGAAGTACTTCTTACCTCCTAGCTAGCCCGATGCCCGCAAGGACATCGATCACCGAGCCTTTGGCAGCTAACCCAACCTAACCTATGCAAGAGACCCCTCAACAACCTCCATCAAGAACGACATCAAGCAAGAAGCCATACCATCAAGCACTTCAAGATTCCAAGGAGCACCGCTCGGAAGCAGAACCAACAAGAAGAAGTGAAGACTACCCCGTATCCAAGACTCCGCCTTTCTTTCCACGCCTAGTCTGGGAATCTCGGGGACGAGATTCTTGTAAGGGGGGTAGGTCCGTCACACCCTGATTTTCATGTCACATTGCTTAAGCTAATTTTCATGTTAAAAATGTGGATTTACAAAAAACTTTTGAGTGTTTTTGACTTTGCTTGATTTGACTCTTGTCTGCTGTTTGCTAGTGCTCTAAAAATCAAATAAATCCTCCAACTCTTATACTTCATCTCCTTGACCCAAAACCTTTTCCCAATGATCATGCCATGTGTATAGACCAGTATAAAATTTTCTTATAAAAATATTTTGGCCAAATGGTATTTTCTAAAATTAGTTTTCCAAAAACCCCTGAATTGAGGTTTGCACTGCAAGTACCTTATTTAGGGTGTGAAAAATCTTTCAAAAAGTATATTTGAATCCTATTAGGTATAGGACTCCCAGAAACCACAAAAGTATAATTTTAAAAGTTATTTTTATATTTTATTTAAAAGTTTTTTCTTAAGGCCAGAAATGGTCTTTAATAGGGAAAAATTATTTAATCATTTCAAAAATATTTGCCAAAATTCAGGGAGACTCATAGGACATATATTGTCCATATATAAGAGTTTCAACACACGGTCATGTTCAAAATATTGGACTAATCCTTCCAAAACCCTTTTTGGATATTTCAAGCTTTTGAAATATTTACAAAGGAAATATTCTCCAAAAATTCCAGGGAAATTCTATCATGTCATATATGACATATTTGATGATCTTGCAAAGCCTCATGCCTTTAAGATCAAGGAAACATCCTCTAATCCCCTCAAAACCATTCTGTCCATATTTGAAGTTTGAGCAACTCTACATTGCCAAACTTATCAAAATGCTCTCAAATTTGGTGCACATGCTAGAATGGCCTAATAAGGCATCTAGACCAAATGGCACAAGATTTGGAAAAGAGCAACTTGATCAGATCACCCCAAAACCACTTCTGTTCAAATTCAAATTTGAACAACTTTACATTGTCAACTTTTTGTCTGGAGCCTCAAACTTTGTGGGCATGTTCATAACCCCAAATGATGATGCTACACCAAGTGGTGCATCAAGGGGAGATGATTTGCTTGACTCAAACATGGTGAAACCATTTCTGTTGATTTCTAGGGTTCACCAAAGTTACATTGGCCACTTTGCCCAAATGAGCACAAATTTGGTGTAGGGGCCTAATTATATGTGACATTTGATCCTGTTAAGTCCCATGTCAAGTGGATGTCATTTGCTTGACCAAACACTGATCGAACACCTTCTGGCTTTTTACTAAAACCTTCATCTTGGTCACTTTTGCTTTTCTCCATGGCCTCAACTTCTTACCACATGTTCATTCAGTTACTGGCTACCCCCAGTAACTTCCCCAACACCTTAGCTCCATGATTGAGGGGGGTAGAACTCCAATTCCTACTACTGGACAACAGTTTTTACCTTCTCCACCACCTCTCTCCTCACTCCAGTGGCTCCCAGAGCATCCAAGACCACCCCTCAATAGTTTACTACCCCCTCCACCTGCTGGACACAAGAGGGCACGGCCAAGGAGCTAAAGGCACGACCATGCCGGCCAAAAGCCCGCTCTGGAGCGCGCTACAGTGCTCTGGAGCACTGCAGCCGCCCTCCAATCGCCAGCCCCGACCACCTAGGGCCTCCCCCTCGTGTCCCCCGAGGCTGCCTCGGCGTCCGGGACACGCCGGGCGGTCGGCCCCCTCCTCTCTACTCCTCCCTCGCCCCTGCTCGCACGCGCACCGGCCGACCCTGTGCACCAGTGGGCGACCTCGCACGCGCGGCCTCTCTGACGCCTCCCCGCTCCTCCTCTGCTTTTCCCTTGGACTGGACCTCGTCCACGAGCGCCCTAGACATGCTCAGGAGAGCCCGGATGGCCTGCAGCAACGGCCATGACCTCGCCGGCGCACGGCCCCGCGGTGAACCTCGGGCTAGCCTATAAAAGGCCTCCCCGAGCCCCTCTCTGTACTCCATCCACTCCCTCACCCTCCAGCAAGCCTCCCTGAGCAAAGCACGCTCCCTCCCGAGCCCTCCTTCCTCCTCCTGTGTCGCCATTGCCGCCACGGGATCCTGCTCGAATTCGGGCACCCCGGCCTCTCCCTCTCCACCTAGCCACCACCAGAGCCCCTCACGCACCCCCTTGAGCCTCCCTGTGCTCCGCCAATCCACCCCATGCCGCCGTGCGCTCGAAGCCCAAAGTGACCGGAGCCTTCCTCCGCCACGGTTGGGCCCCTGCTCGATCTAGTCCTCCCCGGCAGGCGTGTCACCCACGACCGGATGCGCCTCTTCGCGCTGGTCGTTCCGGTGGCCGGAGCGTCGCCGGAGACGGCCTGAGTCGACGGGGCCACGCCGACGAGCGCTCGGCCGCACCCCCTCTGCTTCGCCTCTGTCCGCGCGGGAGGAAGAAGGACCTACCACGGGGGCCCACAGGTCAGCGACCCCGGAGGCAGGCCCCACCGGTTTAAGTGGAGACGGCTACAGCACAGCCCGTCTCCCCCGCGTAAAAACGCATTTCCAGGAAGCCGCCTTCGATGTGGCCAGGTTCCCTGCGCGCTGCTGTGCAGTTGGGCCGACCCAGAGCGCTGCGGCGCTATACTGCGCCCAAAACGCAGTATAGGTATAAAACCCCTTCCCTTTTTCTTTTTCTTTATTCTGTCAATTTCAAAAATGCCTAGATAATTCATTTGAACTCCAAACTTTATGATTCAAATTTCCTATGGCTCCATAAATCATGCTCTATCACATGGTGCAACATGCACATTATTCCAGAAACTTTCCCTACACAAATATTTATCAAATGCCTTTATTGCATTTCTATGATAAACTTTAGAAAATCACAGAGAGCTCAATCTTGATCCAAATGCAGTGATTCAAGTTCCTAGATGCTTGTCATGTCCAAACTTAGTTTTGGAACATTTTTAATAATAGTTTCTGTACCCCACCAAATATTGAGCCATTTCTTCCTATTTATCAGCTTTGCAAAATCCTTGGAAATTCATTTCAAATCCAAATCCCGTGAAACCAACTCCTAAATGCTTCTAAAATCATGACTTGATGATGGGTACCTTTGCTCATCATTCAAAGAATTATTTCTGTATACTTCTTCCAAATCCATAAGCCCTTTGGTTCCATCATATTGAAATGTTCCCAACTACCTATTGATCCAATACCTATGAAACCACCTTGGTTATTTTTCATATGACCAGAGGTATCCTAGAAAAGTCCAACTCCTATTTTTAGAGCACTTTTATTTTTGCTTTGATTGTGTTGCTTATTATGATTGTTTCCATCGTTAGTTGACGTATTAAACGGAGTATTCGAAGATGGACCAGAAGGTTTGAAGACTCAGAAGAATAAGGCAAGCAGCCCTTTGACCATGTTCAAGAAACCTTTTTATGCATGTCTCATAGCACCTTTATATTCAATGCATCGGAATCATGTTGAGGTGGAAACCACTTTGGTTGCTACCCCTGTTACTTTACTGTTGAAACTTGCATCAAACATGACCCTACCTTCCTATGAGGGTTATGTGGGTGGGAGTAGATAGTTGTATGCTATAGTAGTTGGCTACGCAAAATGGGTCGGGGTTATGCATTGAGTGAAACAAGTGTGGTCTGACATACTTGCAAATGACCCAGAGGGTGCCACTAATGCCCCTGGGAGTTGATGAAGAGCTAGGGCACTACTTGGTGAAGAAGTAGTGTGCCGAGGCTTGACGGAAGTGTTGTTTACAGAGATGGATTAGATTTATGTGTGACTACCGTCCCAACCAAACATGCGCAACCACTCTACCCTTATATGGGAAAGGGCATTATTGATTACCTAGGTCGATACTAGCATGGTGCCCGCATTACTAGTGACGGGGGTGACATGAGGTCACTCTCGGGACGGGGTCGCGCTTGGATAGGCGGCCATGACTGTCTTTACAGGGCACCGGACACACCGTTGGTACCCCGTGTTTGTGATATGTGATGAAAACGGAGCGAGTCTCCACAAACCTTGAGATGTGAAATGTTTGGCACGGGGCTGCTACCAATCGAGTGGACTCTATGTTAGTGTCGTCTAGGGAAAGGTAGTGATCGGGTGCTTACCCCGGGTACTTGAGGTACCACGGGTCGTGGATGACACGGAAGTTCCTCGGATCTTGTGGGTAAAGTGTTCAACCTCTGCAGAGTGTCAACTATTCGAATAGCCGTGTCCGCGATCAAGGACAGTTGGTTGGTGCTACTTAGACTATGTCCATAAGTTTCTGGGAAACAACACGATTCAGAGATATTGTTGATATGATTGTGAGGAAGTCACAATGAGCTTGTGCATATGTTGATTACAACTCTTTCTCGATAATGATGTCTGTGACCTGCTGATACTTGTTACAGACACATGCATTGCCCTTGTTACATGTTGATCATAACTTGCATATGAAAAACTAGCTTTCCGCAAAACTACCAATTTAGCAGTAGAGCCTTGCATAAAATATTCTGTTATCACACTTGGGTTGCTTGCGAGTACATTCAATGTACTCATTGGCTTGCCATTGGTTATTTTATTGGCCAGGCAGGAGAGAACAGGTTATGATGAAGATTTCTTCGTGACGAGCATGCGAGCTAGGACGGTTCCCAGTCAGAATGCCTGTAGGGTTAAGGCAGATGGCATGGGTCCCAGTTGTCTTTGAATATTTTCCGCTGCGATGTTATACTCAAGACTTGACCATTATGGTCCTATTTGTGTAACACGCTATGTAAGGATGTAAGACTCTTGTTATTCAGCTTCTGTGTGTTCAGTGAGCATTGATCTCTGGGATCACTGTACACGTGCATTCGGTGATCACGACTTATGAGTCGGGGTCCCCACAGAGCTGGCATCAGAGCCATCCTGACTGTAGGAAGCCTTAGTTAGCATGGTCATTAGTTAGGGTAAAACTATCTCCAAAACTATTAGTAGTTTTCAAAACTATCTATACTTCTCTTCCCTTCTCAGTTTTTTGAAAACTAGGCTATACTTGATCTCTTCCTCTTCAAAACCTTGGTCGCTAGAACCCTTATGCCCCAGACCACTGGATTTTCTGTGATCCTCGTGGAGTGCACCTTGCCGAACACTCACCGACCACTTTTGCACGCAAGATCGGTGACACCACGACAAGATGATACCAACAGAAACTACAACCTCGATGAGTGAGGACATGAAGACCCAGAAGATGGTGATACCCTTGGCAGTACCCCAAGAAGATGCAACGTTGGCCTAAGATGACCAGGGAATAGGTCATGCAAAGTCATGACATGCATCGCTAATAGAGTGATCCTGTCACTACCGTTGTTGTATCGGCAACCCCCGGTGGATGAGAACCTCGCCATTTGGTCCGCCTCACTATAATGAGCAGGAAAACGGTTCTCTTCATCCCCCGCTCTTGGTGTTGATGTTTTCATCAACGAAACCAACATGTAGGACCTCTATTATGCCTTGTTATTGTCATTACATATGGATTGCCTACCTGGTACCCTCGGCGCCCCAGAAGGCACAAGGGATCGTCATGATTAAAGAGACAAGAAAATACCAAGTCAACGCCAGCTACAAGGGCTAGACCCCGAGACCTCCAAATCACTTGCGAGACTTATTCCACTTCTTTCTCCTTCTGAACTATTAAGCAGAGACAACCTTTTGCGCTTGTCGTAGCAACTCTTGTCATATTGACTCTTCTCTAACCTCCTTGTAGATGGCCGTCGCCCCCACGAGACACCTCATGATCGGATTTCCACCACTCCTAAGGGACTGCCTCCAACAATGCCACTATCCTTTGGAACCGATGTACACCCTGCACGAACTAGACAATGGTGAATTCAAGACGGAATTCTATGCCAAAGTGATTGTACCTGCCAAGACCTCACCTCAAGGCTGGTTCTTTATCGGACCGCCTATGCCCACTAAGGACCTGGCCATACAACAAGTGGCCTACGAGGCACTTCTTCGCCTTCGAGATCTCCTCCCAGAAATGAAGGAAGGTCGGGCTACTTGTTACCTGCCCAGCAAAAGTGGAACAAGAACCACCTCGCAGGCTATGTTCCCCCAGGAGATGAAGACCCCACCCTCAAGCTCCAGACCCGCTTCGCCCACACAGCCGATTATCTTATGCGCAATCTCACGGAAGAATAACTCAAGTCCCGCGAGGATTTCCCTTCACTTCTACATCTCCACTGCCTCGAGAAGAAGAAGGTGATCGAGCGGGAGCAACAAATTACTGCCCTACAAGTGTACATTGCTAATCAGAAGCAACAGATCGAGGAGCTTCAAGGAGCTCGCCATCGGATCCCGCGAAGAAGGCATAAGGCTAGACTACCATATCTACGTCATGAGGGACCAACGTCAGGCCACCAGAAACAAGACCCAAGACGGGATAACAACCTCTTTGCCTCCATCACATGTTACGAGTGTGGTGAGCTTGGGCATATCAGAAGGATGTGCCCCAGCAAGCAGCCGTCTGTCAAACCACCGGAAGACCCACAGAGCTGAAGACTGAAGGCCTTCCTCCTCACGACTGTCAATCCGAGAACCCCTAGGGTAGGATGAGTCGTGTACCCCCTTATGCGAAGTCGAGTCTATGTAGCGGTTCCTATGAAACCATGTCATGTGTTGCTTGTCCTTATCTGTTTGTGTTTTCGATATAAGTCGCACTTTTGCCTTGGGCAGCATGTACGCGACTATATCACCTATCTTATCTTAACAAATGTGTGTGGCCTTTACGGCACTTGGTTGTTTGTTCTTTCACTATAACCCCCCCCTTAGGCATTTCCCTCCTCTACGCTGCTTCTTCCCTCTATTCTCTCTCTCCCCAGTTGAAGACCCGCAAGACAAGATGCACCAAGGACTCTACCTCGGCAACCAACTGGCACTGAAGACTTCTGCTACAACCTCCACGATCAATTGCAACCCCGTAGTGTTATGTTTAACCCTCTAGACCAGTAACCCCATTCCTAGACCCTTTGAGACTTCCCAAGACACTCCAGCACGAATCCTTAACCATGTGCCTAACCCATGGTAAGGCGAGAGAACCTGTTAAGCCTTTATAACCTTGCACAACACTGGGTTCGTAAAGGGACTAGTGGACACGATGAGTGAGCACATTTTTCATCCTGATATAGCACAAGGTCTGACGATGCCATAGATAGACCAGTTCGAGGGTATTGAACAGATGACTTGGTGGCTTTACATCAGTGACTTCGAGGAACTATCGAGAGACCTTGATGGATTGTGAGGTTTTCATGTGGGTGGGAAAGCATGTAGGAGTGCCCGTTGGACAGGAGACTTGGATTTATGTAGGTGATTCTGGTTGGTATAATGCTGGATATGTCTGCATGATTCGGAGTAAGATTGGATTTAGGCCTATGATCCTGATTATGATATCATGCTTCTCGGTGGACGATAACCTAGGAGATTGGATTATTTGTCGGAGTGATTTAGGGATCTATTTAGTCGTGATCTTGGAGTTTACTTGACCCGGATGACGGGAATTTGGTGGACATACTATCGTGATGCATAGTCCTTCCAAGTATTTGGGTATTATAGAGACTCGAGATCTTGTGGAACACCGTAGACATCGGATTTGTAGGAATTGTTGGATTATGTGGTGATTGATGGTAATTACCGGGCTATTGGAGTTGATCTATAGGAAGGAAACAAATCTTGGAGTGGCATATGACGTGTTTCCTTAAAATAGAGATGCATTATCGTGAGCCTTGCGAGATTAGGTTGAGTGCTTGGATTGTGGAGTTTAATTTAAGCTCAGCAGCGTGTACGATCTACCTTTGGATTTTAGAGGTAGGCATACATATAGATTTGGGGATCTTAGACAAGTATAATTTTGTTAGACCGTCTCTTGAGAATCATGAGGATATGCATGGCATGAGTGATGATTGAAGTTGGTCTATGCGAGAGGCCGCTTTTCCGTTCGGAGTACTAGATAGAGCTATTGGCATCTCAGAAACTGTGCTTAAGGATAAGGTGATATAAGTTCACTCATTCACTAGAATTCTTGAAACCCTTAAGCCCCACCGAGCCACAACCTGGTCAGATTCTGACCACGGGCCTTGACGCAGAGTCAGGAAGGCCTCTGCAATACTCAACCGAGACCACCACCAATACCTCAGCTTACCTTGCGTACCCCTTAGACCTCATGGAGCTATTGGACAAGTTGGGTAACATCATTATTTGATGGCCTACTTGTCTGCCCGAAGACAAAGAAGAGACGGACAGCTGGATAGAAGACGTTTGAAGACCGCCCAGTCAAGAAGGAAGATCTACATCGACCACCGTCATCAGGAAGAAGACTTCCGCGTTGAAGACCGGGCGTATCTGCAAACCACTCCTCCCGGAGGAACCGAGCAATTCCGTGTCGAGGAACGCTCACACCAAGATGTATCAAGACTTGAAGGCACGATTCTGGTGGCACATGATGAAAAAAGAGATTTGCAACCTATGTTGCAAAGTGTGATGTGTGCCAAAGGGTCAAGGCTGAATATCAGCGACCCATCGGATTGCTTCAACCACTCAAGGTTCCTGAGTGGAGGTGGGATAAAGTCGGAATGGACTTCGTCACTGGGTTACCAAGGTCGGATAAGAGGACATGGCTCTATCTGGGTTATAGTCGATCATTGACCAAGGTGGCCCATTTCATTCCTGTCAAGACCCCCTTATGATGGCAACCGGCTGGCAGCTCTCTACATCGACCAAATCGTAAGTCTTCACGGCATTTCCCAAGGAGATTGTGCCAGATCGAGGAACCCAGTTCACCTCAAGGTTCTGGAAGAAGTTCCGAGAAGCCTTGGAAACCAAGTATCTTTCAGCACGACTTTCCACCCACAGACCGGAGGTCAGACTAAGCGAGTCAATCAGATTGTCGAAGTCATGACTCCGAGCCTGTGTCTTGGCATATGGAGCCAAGTGGGAGGATTGTCTCCTTTTTGCCGAGTTCTCCTATGACAACAGTTACCAGTCGAGCCTTCAGATGGCACCATTTGAGGTGTTGTATGGACACAGATGTCGCACACCCCTCAACTGGTCAGAGACTGGAGAAGGGCTAGTCTTTGGACCGGTTATTCTCCGCGCAGCGGAAGAGCAAGTCCAACTAGTCAGAGAACGTTTGAAGGCAGCAAAGTCAAGGCAAGAGAGCTATGCTGGCACTCACCGTCGGGACACAGGTTTCCATGTCAGGGACCACGTGTACCTGCGGGTAACTCCTCTGAAGGGAACCAAGCGTTTCCACGTCAAGGGGAAGCTCGCACCAAGGTTCATTGGACCCTTTGAGATCACTGCAAGTCATGTAGTAGACGGCTTCCTAGCTAGATCTACCACCTGAGATACTCTCCGTGCACCTAATCTTCCATGAGCCCCCACTCTGGAAGTACTTCTTACCTCCTAGCTAGCCCGATGCCCGCAAGGACATCGATCACCGAGCCTTTGGCAGCTAACCCAACCTAACCTATGCAAGAGACCCCTCAACAACCTCCATCAAGAACGACATCAAGCAAGAAGCCATACCATCAAGCACTTCAAGATTCCAAGGAGCACCGCTCGGAAGCAGAACCAACAAGAAGAAGTGAAGACTACCCCGTATCCAAGACTCCGCCTTTCTTTCCACGCCTAGTCTGGGAATCTCGGGGACGAGATTCTTGTAAGGGGGGTAGGTCCGTCACACCCTGATTTTCATGTCACATTGCTTAAGCTAATTTTCATGTTAAAAATGTGGATTTACAAAAAACTTTTGAGTGTTTTTGACTTTGCTTGATTTGACTCTTGTCTGCTGTTTGCTAGTGCTCTAAAAATCAAATAAATCCTCCAACTCTTATACTTCATCTCCTTGACCCAAAACCTTTTCCCAATGATCATGCCATGTGTATAGACCAGTATAAAAGTGTCTTATAAAAATAGTTTGGCCAAATGGTATTTTCTAAAATTAGTTTTCCAAAAACCCCTGAATTGAGGTTTGCACTGCAAGTACCTTATTTAGGGTGTGAAAAATCTTTAAAAAAGTATATTTGAATCCTATTAGGTATAGGACTCCCAGAAACCACAAAAGTATAATTTTAAAAGTTATTTTTATATTTTATTTAAAAGCTTTTTCTTAAGGCCAGAAATGGTCTTTAATAGGGAAAAATTATTTAATCATTTCAAAAATATTTGCCAAAATTCCGGGAGACTCATAGGACATATATTGTCCATATATAAGAGTTTCAACACATGGTCATGTTCAAAATATTGGACTAATCCTTCCAAAACCCTTTCTGGATATTTCAAGCTTTTGAAATATTTACAAAGGAAATATTCTCCAAAAATTCCAGGGAAATTCTATCATGTCATATATGACATATTTGATGATCTTGCAAAGCCTCATGCCTTGAAGATCAAGGAAACATCCTATAATCCCCTCAAAACCATTCTGTCCATATTTGAAGTTTGAGCAACTCTACATTGCCAAACTTGTCCAAATGCTCTCAAATTTGGTGCACATGCTAGAATGGCCTAATAAGGCATCTAGACCAAATGGCACAAGATTTGGAAAAGAGCAACTTGATCAGATCACCCCAAAACCACTTCTGTTCAAATTCAAATTTGAACAACTTTACATTGTCAACTTTTTGTCTGGAGCCTCAAACTTTGTGGGCATGTTCATAAACCCAAATGATGATGCTACACCAAGTGGTGCATCAAGGGGAGATGATTTGCTTGACTCAAACATGGTGAAACCATTTCTGTTGATTTCTAGGGTTCACCAAAGTTACATTGGCCACCTTGCCCAAATGAGCACAAATTTGGTGTAGGGGCCTAATTATATGTGACATTTGATCCTGTTAAGTCCCATGTCAAGTGGATGTCATTTGCTTGACCAAACACTGATCGAACACCTTCTGGCTTTTTACTAAAACCTTCATCTTGGTCACTTTTGCTTTTCTCCATGGCCTCAACTTCTTACCACATGTTCATTCAGTTACTGGCTACCCCCAGTAACTTCCCCAACACCTCAGCTCCATGATTGAGGGGGGTAGAACTCCAATTCCTACTACTGGACAGCAGTTTTTACCTTCTCCACCACCTCTCTCCTCACTCCAGTGGCTCCCAGAGCATCCAAGACCACCCCTCAATAGTTTACTACCCCCTCCACCTGCTGGACACAAGAGGGCACGGCCAAGGAGCTAAAGGCACGGCCATGCCGGCCAAAAGCCCTCTCTGGAGCGCGCTACAGTGCTCTGAAGCACTGCAGCCGCCCTCCAATCGCCAGCCCCGACCACCTAGGGCCTCCCCCTCGTGTCCCCCGAGGCTGCCTCGGCGTCCGGGACACGCCGGGCGGTCGGCCCCCTCCTCTCTCCTCCTCCCTCGCCCCTGCTCGCACGCGCACTAGTCGACCCTGTGCACCAGTGGGCGACCTCGCACGCACGGCCTCTCTGACGCCTCCCCGCTCCTCCTCTGCTTTTCCCTTGGACTGGACCTCATCCACGAGCGCCCTAGACATGCTCAGGAGAGCCCGGATGGCCTGCAGCAACGGCCACGACCTCGCCGGCGCACGGCCCCGCGGTGAACCTCGGGCTAGCCTATAAAAGGCCTCCCTGAGCCCCTCTCTGTACTCCATCCACTCCCTCACCCTCCAGCAAGCCTCCCTGAGCAAAGCACGCTCCCTCCCGAGCCCTCCTTCCTCCTCCTCTGTCGCCATTGCCGCCACGGGATCCTGCTCGAATTCGGGCACCCCGGCCTCTCCCTCTCCACCTAGCCACCACCAGAGCCCCTCACGCACCCCCTTGAGCCTCCCTGTGCTCCGCCAATCCACCCCAGGCCGCCGTGCGCTCGAAGCCCAAAGTGACCGGAGCCTTCCTCCGCCACGGTTGGGCCCCTGCTCGATCTAGTCCTCCCCGGCAGGCGTGTCACCCACGACCGGATGCGCCTCTCCGCGCTGGTCGTTCCGGTGGCCGGAGCGTCGCCGGAGACGGCCTGAGTCGACGGGGCCACGCCGGCGAGCGCTCGGCCGCACCCCCTCTGCTTCGCCCCTGTCCGTGCGGGAGGAAGAAGGACCTGCCACGGGGGCCCATAGGTCAGCGACCCCGGAGGCAGGCCCCACCGGTTTAAGTGGAGACGGCTACAGCGCAGCCCGTCTCCCCCGCGTAAAAACGCATTTCCAGGAAGCCGCCTTCGACGTGGCCAGGTTCCCTGCGCGCTGCTGTGCAGTTGGGCCGACCCAGAGCGCTGCGGCGCTATACTGCGCCCAAAATGCAGTATAGGTATAAAACCCCTTCCCTTTTTCTTTTTCTTTATTCTGTCAATTTCAAAAATGCCTAGATAATTCATTTGAACTCCAAACTTGATGATTCAAATTTCCTATGGCTCCATAAATCATGCTCTATCACATGGTGCAACATGCACATTATTCCAGAAACTTTCCCTACACAAATATTTATCAAATGCCTTTATTGCATTTCTGTGATAAACTTTAGAAAATCACAGAGAGCTCAATCTTGATCCAAATGCAGTGATTCAAGTTCCTAGATGCTTGTCATGTCCAAACTTAGTTTTGGAACATTTTTAATAATAGTTTCTGTACCCCACCAAATATTGAGCCATTTCTTCCTATTTATCAGCTTTGCAAAATCCTAGGAAATTCATTTCAAATCCAAATCTAGTGAAACCAACTCCTAAATGCTTCTAAAATCATGACTTGATGATGGGTACCTTTGCTCATCATTCAAAGAATTATTTCTGTATACTTCTTCCAAATCCATAAGCCCTTTGGTTCCATCATATTGAAATGTTCCCAACTACCTATTGATCCAATACCTATGAAACCACCTTGGTTATTTTTCATATGACCAGAGGTATCCTAGAAAAGTCCAACTCCTATTTTTAGAGCACTTTTATTTTTGCTTTGATTGTGTTGCTTATTATGATTGTTTCCATCGTTAGTTGACATATTAAACGGAGTATTCGGAGATGGACCAGAAGGTTTGAAGACTCAGAAGAATAAGGCAAGCAGCCCTTTGACCATGTTCAAGAAACCTTTTTATGCATGTCTCATAGCACCTTTATATTCAATGCATCGGAATCATGTTGAGGTGGAAACCACTTTGGTTGCTACCCCTGTTACTTTACTGTTGAAACTTGCATCAAACATGACCCTACCTTCCTATGAGGGTTATGTGGGTGGGAGTAGATAGTTGTATGCTATAGTAGTTGGCTACAAAAAATGGGTCGGGGTTATGCATTGAGTGAAACAAGTGTGGTCTGACATACTTGCAAATGACCCAGAGGGTGCCACTAATGCCCCTGGGAGTTGATGAAGAGCTAGGGCACTACTTGGTGAAGAAGTAGTGTGCCGAGGCTTGACGGAAGTGTTGTTTACAGAGATGGATTAGATTTATGTGTGACTACCGTCCCAACCAAACATGCGCAACCACTCTACCCTTATATGGGAAAGGGCATTATTGATTACCTAGGTCGATACTAGCATGGTGCCCGCATTACTAGTGACGGGGGTGACATGTGGTCACTCTCGGGACGGGGTCGCGCTTGGATAGGCGGCCATGACTGTCTTTACAGGGCACCGGACACACCGTTGGTACCCCGTGCTTGTGATATGTGATGAAAACGGAGCGAGTCTCCACAAACCTTGAGATGTGAAATGTTTGGCATGGGGCTGCTACCAATCGAGTGGACTCTATGTTAGTGTCGTCTAGGGAAAGGTAGTGATCGGGTGCTTACCCCGGGTACTTGAGGTACCGCGGGTCGTGGATGACATGGAAGTTCCCCGGATCTTGTGGGTAAAGTGTGCAACCTCTGCAGAGAGTGTCAACTATTCGAATAGCCGTGTCCGCGGTCGAGGACAGTTGGGTGGTGCTACTTAGACTATGTCCATAAGTTTCTGGGAAACAACACGATTCAGAGATATTGTTGATATGATTGTGAGTAAGTCACAATGAGCTTATGCATATGTTGATTACAACTCTTTCTCGATAATGATGTCTGTGACCTGCTGATACTTGTTACAGACACATGCATTGCCCTTGTTACATGTTGATCATAACTTGCATATGAAAAACTAGCTTTCCGCAAAACTACCAATTTAGCAGTAGAGCCTTGCATAAAATATTCTGTTATCACACTTGGGTTGCTTGCGAGTACATTCAATGTACTCATTGGCTTGCCATTGGTTATTTTATTGGCCAGGCAGGAGAGAACAGGTTATGATGAAGATTTCTTCGTGACGAGCATGCGAGCTAGGACGCTTCCCAGTCAGAATGCCTGTAGGGTTAAGGCAGATGGCATGGGTCCCAGTTGTCTTTTAAGATTTTCCGCTGCGATGTTATACTCAAGACTTGACCATTATGGTCCTATTTGTGTAACACGGTATGTAAGGATGTAAGACTCTTGTTATTCAGCTTCTGTGTGTTCAGTGAGCATTGATCTCTGGGATCACTGTACACGTGCATTCGGTGATCACGACTTATGAGTTGGGGTCCCCACATCGCGAGTGAGCTCACAAGGGCTCATGACCTTAGTGGCGGTGAGGACGCCGAGCATATAGATAATGTGAATGGAAAGAAAATCTGGCCTTGATCATGCAAAATGGGAGATAACCGCGGGGGATCAGCCCCCAGCGGCCCGAGGATGATGCAGCCTGAGAGGCACCCTCGTTTGGATACCTGAAGTGTCACCTGATACTTGCCGGAGGAGAGTTGGGGTAGCTGAAGACGCGAGCTGTGCGGGTCGCTCCCGAGGATCATCGGGCTCCTGAGGCCCAGGGGCTCCGGAGGCTCTCAGTGGCCACGCGGGCCCGGTTCTCGCTCCGTCCGGACCGCCTACCACTGAGCCTCCTGAGCCCCCAAGGCCCGCTGCGCGAGATGCTGGAATGTGGCAGCTACGTTGCGGAAACCGAAGAGTGTGCAGGTGTAGCTGCTGGGGAGGGCCCTCCTTCGGCCGACCGCCGTCGGCCAGAAGGGCTCCTGAGAAGCGGCTCGGTTGGGACCCGCGATGTCGACGCAGGCGCGGAAGCAGTCGCTTGGGCTGCGAGCAGGTGAACTTGGGGTTGTGCGGTTACATCCACCGCGGATGAGTCTTGCGTACTAAAGTTCCTCTGGAACTTGGTCGATGAAGTCCTGAGCCCCCAGCGCTGAACGGCTCACGTTGGGCTCACAAAAACGTGCATCAAGATACGCTTGCAGGTGGTGCTTGAACAACCTCCCTCGAGGCACGGGTCAGCTCAGGGACACTCCAGAGGAGAGCCCCAAGCCCACCACGAGAGGGGCGTCGAGCGCGCCTCCCTATGCGAAGGTGGAGGGTGGCTCGCCAGTAGGCGCGAGTCCTGAGGCTAGGCCGCCGGGAGCCCCCGCGTCCTGAGGTCCGTCGACGGGTAGGTTCTTCTTCTTCTTGGGGGCGGTTTGCAGGGCGAGGACGGCTCCATCCTCATCTGAGCACTCGACCGCTGCGGTCTGGTAGGCACGCTGGGAACGCACCGCTTCCTTCTCGTCGGAGGCGATCGTGATGACTCCGCCACTCCCGGGCATCTTGAGGACATTGTAGCCATGGTGGGTCGCCGCCACGAACTTGGCGAGGGCAGGATACCCTAGGATGGCGTTGTACGGGAGGTGGATGTTGGCGACGTCGAAGTCGATGAGTTCTGTGTGGTAGTTGTCGCGGTCGCCAAAGGTGACGGGGATGCGGACCTGCCCCATCGGGAGCGTGGAGCCATCCGTGACTCCGTAGAATGGCTTGGTTGGGTGGAGCTGATCATAGTGAACCTGGAGTGTCTCGAAGGTCTGGACGGAGAGGACGTTGAGCCCTGCTCCGCCGTTGATGAGGGTCTTGGTCACGAGGACGTTGCTGATGGTCGGGGTGCAGAGCATCGGGAGGGCGCCTGGGGCCGCAGTGCACTTGAGCTGGTCCTTGGGGTCGAAGGCGATGACCTGCTTGGTCCACCTGAGGTTGCGCGCGGCGTCAGGCCTGGGAAGCGCCGCGTTCACCTCACGGGCGAACTTCTTGAAGATGCGGTGAGAAGCCGGGGCATGGGCTCCTCCCAGAATGCATGCAACTGCACGCGGCTCCTAGAAACCCCCTGCACCGTCTCCCTGACGGTCGTCGTCGTTCCTCCTTGGCGGTGGTGGCAGCGGAGGCATGCCTCCATTGCCCTGAGGGCGACCCTCACGAGGCTGGTCGCGCCAGGGGGCATCACGAGGCTGCTCCTGCCAGTGGTCTTCACGAGGCTGCTCACGCCACCCTCGGCGTGAGTTCCTGCCATCCCAACGTCCTCCTCCTCGGCCTCCTCCACGGCCGTAGCCGTGGTTGTCGCGCTCAGGGCGCTCCCCGACGCGCCCGCTGCGCATCGCCGTGAGCTCCTGGCAGTCGTTGGTGTTGTGGCTGGACGTTGTGGAAGACGCAGTATGGTCGGTTGTCTCTGGGGAGGTCATCGTAGCCGTAGCCACGCTTCACTTCTGGCTCCGCAGCCAGCATGGCGGGTCCCTTGCACTTCGACTCCTTGGCCTTGGTTTTCTTGTCGCCCCCTCCACCTCAGGCAGCTCCTGAAGGGAGAGGCGGCCTTCCTCCGCCCTGGCGCACTTTGCCGCGAGCTTTAACATCTCGAGGGTTGTGCACAGGTCTTCGTGGATGGCGAGCTCTTCCCTCATCCTGACGTCGCGGACACCATCGGAGAACGCGGAGATGATGGCCTCGTCCGAGACCCTGGGGATACGGAGGCGCATGGTGTTGAAGCATTGGATGTACTTTTGCAGGGTTTCTCCTGGCTGCTGCCTCACGCGATGCAGATCAGCAGCTGCTGGGGCTCGGTCGCGAGTGCCTTGGAAGTTAGCGAAGAAACGCTCGCGAAGCTCTTCCCAGGAGGAGATGGATCCCACGGGGAGGTTCAGGAGCTAGGAGCGCGCGCCGTCCTTCAGAGCCATGGGGAACCAGTTCGCCATGACCTGCTTGGTGCCATTGGACGCCTCGATGCTCAGCTCGTAGAGTTGGAGGAACTCCGTGGGGTCGGTGGTGCCGTCGTAGCGTGGAGGCAGATCCGGCTTGAACTTGTCGGGCCAGACGAGGCGCCGTAGCTCAGGGGCTAGGGCGTGGCATCCAGCCACGCTCACGATCGTAGGCTCCCCCTGCGCTTGTGATGCCGGTTCTTGAGGTGCTGGTGCCACCACCTCCTGTGGCGCGCGGTCTGGGCGCTGTGGGCCAGGGGGCCCACGAGCTCCTGCATGAGGGTGCGGAATCACCTAACAGCTCTCCTCGTCGTGGGCGTGGGCTTTGCGGGGTTGCTCATGTCGAGGGGCTTTGCGCCGGCCCTCCTGGCCGGCGTGGTGGAGTGGAGGCGGAGCTGGAACCCCATGGCCCTCGTTCCCCGCCAGGGGCGATGGAGGACGTGAGGAGTGTATTGGTGCAGGCGCTTCTCCAGTGGCGTTGACGAGCTCGGTGAGGCGGTGGAGCCATTTATCATAGAGGTCATCTGCTGGGCGGTAGCGCAAGAGCTCCCGCGCCATCAGTAGCGTAGGCTACTGGTAGACCGGCCTGCGGCGGACCATCGAGGATGACGCTGCGGCCGGCGAGGGTGAAGGTGTTGCCGTGCGGCCATCCCGCCGCACGGACAGCGGCAGCGAGGAGTCCTGCTGCTCGTGGACAGCCGGGTCGGTGGCGGCGTTGGCGACCGGCGAGTTGGGGCGGAGCGGTGCGCCGTCTGAGCGACGTTCGCAGCGCGGCGGGCGGCGGGAGCTCGGCGTGTGTCCACCATGTCTGTGGAGCAGGGTCGGTGACGAGAACACGACGAGGTCGTCGGAGAAGCGAGATTTCGACACGCCTCCTACATGGCGTGCCAAATGTCGGATTCAGGGCTCCGCAAAACCGTTAAGTTCGAACACACGGGCGTGAACGAAGATCTCTCCCACTCACGTCTACCTAGCGCCTCGCTCTCGTCTCGGTGGAAGGATTCAAGCAAACAACAAACAAGCACACAAGAGTTTATCCAGGTTCGGGCCACCGTGTGGTCTAAGACCCTACTTATTCTTTGGTGGATTGGCTCTGGGCGAGCTAGAATATGAGCTAGTACAACAGTTCCTGGGCTTAGGAGGCGAGCTCAGGAGGGTCAGGAGGCTAGTGTTCTTGCTCCTTGTGCGGTGGCCAAGTGTGTTCGTCCCTCCCCTCTGCAGTGAGTGTCCTAGATACTTATATAGGCGTCCACGGTCCTCTTCCCCCAAAATGTTTAGGCGGGAAGGGATCCCACAACGGCCATTTTTGAGCAAGAACACAAGGACGTTCTTATCCTGACAAAAGCGGTCTTCGCCTGCAAAAGGATCAGGCGGTGACACGGTGGTGGGCTCGACGGTGACATCCCCCTTATCGTCCTTACGGTCTTCGGTCTCGTTGCACCAAAGAGGAAACATTTGCCCCGCTCCTTGGGAACCAACGGCTACGCTGTCCCCTTTGCACCGAAACGGCAACTGCGTCGCTGGTGGACGCTGGCACCCGCTGGCGCGGTGCGTCACTGCTGACATCACTACCTCCTCCTGAGGCAGGCTCGACCTTGGATTCTCCGCCCCTCCGGAACGCCTTGCTGAGGCCGCTCCCGAGGAGGTCTTGATGTCGTTCTCCTCCATAGGCTTGGCCCCCTCGCGAGGGTCTTGGACAGCTGGTCGATCAACTTGGTCGTAGCAGGCCGCTTGTAGGAGCGTGTCGCGGCCCGCAGACAAGCAAGTCTGGGTACCCTGGTTCCCAGGACGCCGACAATAATTTTGGTAATTCCTACAACAACTCTTATGGAAAGACGCCTTCTGAATTTGAAACTAGTGTTAAGGAGTTTATGATCTCGCAAAAGAATTTCAATGTTATGCTTGAAGAGAAATTGCTTAAGGTTGATGAATTGGCTAGAAGTGTGGATAGAATTACTCTTGATGTTGATTCTTTGAAACTTACATCTATCCCACCTAAGCATGATATCAATGAGTCTCTCAAAGCCATGAGAATTTCCATTGATGAATGCAAAGAAAGAACCGCTAGAATGCGTGCTAAAAGAGAAGACTATATTAAATCGTGTTCTTCTAGTCATCGTGAAAATAAAAATGAAGATTTGAAAGTTATTGATGTGTCTCCTATTAGATCCTTGTTTTCTAGTATTAATCTTGATGAGAATAGGATTGGAGATGATTCTGCTTTAAAGGTGTCCCAATGATTCAGAGTTTTTGGATCTTGATGCTAAAATTGCTAAAAGTGGGAGTGAAGAAATTAAAATTTTGCATAGTGATGAACCCACTACTTTGGATGTCAAGGGATTCAATTATGATAATTGCTCTTTGTTTGATTGTATTTCCTTGTTGCAATATGTGCTAAATTCTCCGCATGCTTATAGTCAAAATAAAGCTTTCACTAAACATATAGTTGATGCTTTGATGCAATCTTATGAAGAAAAACTTGAGTTGGAAGTTTCTATACCCATAACGCTTTATGATGAATGGGAACCTACTATAAAAATAAAAATAAAAGATCATGAATGCTATGCTTTGTGTGATTTGGGTGCAAGTGTCTCCACTATACCAAAAACTTTGTGTGATTTGCTAGGGTCCCATGAGCTTGATGATTGTTCTTTAAATTTGCATCTTGCGGATTCCACTATTAAGAAACCTATGGGAAGAATTAATGATGTTCTTATTGTTGCCAATAGGAATTATGTGCCCATAGATTTCATTGTTCTTGATATAGATTGCAATCCTTCATGTCCTATTGTTCTTGGTAGACCTTTCCTTAGAACGATTGGTGCAATTATTGATATGAAGGAAGGAAATATTAGATTCCAATTTCCGTTAAGAAAAGGCATGGAACACTTTCCTAGAAATAAAATCAAATTACCATACGAATCTATCATGAGAGCCACTTATGGATTGCCTTCCAAAGATGGCAATACCTAGATCTATCTTTTATCGTGCCTAGCTAGGGGCGTAAAACGATAGCGCTTGTTGGGAGGCAACCCAATTTTATGTTTTTTGCTTTTGTTGCCGTTAGGGAATATATATTGCATCTAACCTCTGATTAGATTTGTTTTCATGTTCTGTTTAGTGTTTGTGCCAAGTAGAACCTTTGGTAAGACTTGTGTGAAGTTTATATGATCTTGCTGTGAAAAACAGAATCGTTAGCGCTCGCTAAAGTAGTCATGGAATTTTACTGGAGCTTGCTTTTTAGTTGATTATTTTTCTGCTGATTGGTAGACAAATTTCGCAAATTTAACAATTTAGATTGAATTTTTTGAAGTTCCAGAAGTAGGCGAACCCTGCAGATTACTACAAACTGTTATATTTTTGACAGATTCTGTTTTTCGTGTGTTGTTTGCCTATTCCGATGCATCTATGAGTAATATTGGAGGATATGAACCATAGAGAACTTGGAGTACAGTAGGTTTAACACCAATATAAACAAAGAATGAATTCATTTCTGTACCTTTGAGTAGTGGTTTGCTTTCTCTTACTAACAGAGCTCACGAGAATTTTTGTCTAAGTTTTGTGTTGTGAAGTTTTCAAGTTTTGAGTATTGCTTTGATGGACTGTGGAACAAGGAGTAGCAAAGGCCTAAGATTGGGGATGCCCATGGCACCCCAAGTAAATTAAATATAATCAAAAGCCTAAGCTTGGGGATGCCCCGGGAAGGCATCCCCTCTTTCGTCTTCATCCATCGGTAATTATACTTGGAGCTATATTTTTATTCGCAACATGCTATGTGTTTTGCTTGGAGCTTCTTGTATAATTTGAGTATTTGCTTGTTAGTTTGCCACAATCATCCTTGCTGGACACACCTATTTGAGAGAGTTAAATATGTCCTAGAAATTATTAGAACACTCTATGTGCTTCACTTATATCTTTTGAGTTGAATAGTTTTTTCTCTAGTGCTTCACTTATATCTTTTAGAGCATCGTGGTGGTATAATTTCGTAGAAGTTGTTGAACTCTCATGCTTCACTTATATCTATTTGAGAGTCTAACAAAATAGCATGGTAAAGTTTTTAGGCTAAATAAACTAGTCTTCACATGATAAACATTCAATGTCAATGTAGTAAAAAAAATCACACCAAGTGCATTGAATAGAATGAGATGTTGGATGCTTGATAATTGTTTTGAGACATAAGGATAGTGATATTAGAGTCATGCTAGTGGAGTTATTATGAAATTGAGAAATAATTGTGTTAAGGTTAGTGATTCCCGTAGCATGCACGTATGGTGAACCATTGTGTGACTAAGTTAAAGCATGAGGTATTTGTAGAGTGCCAACCTTTGTGTGGAGGTCGGGGGCGCGCGATGGTTAACTCCTACCAACCTCCCCCTAGGAGCATGCGTCGATTGCTTTGTTTTGATGACTCGTAAATTTTTGCAATAAGTATATGAGTTCTTATGACTAATATTGAGTCCATGGATTATACGCACTCTCACCCTTCCACCATTGCTAGCCTCTCTTGTACCGCGCAACCTTCGCCAGTGCTATAAACCCACTATATATCCTTCCTCAAAACAGCCACCATATTGTTCCACAAAACAGCCACCATACCTACCTATCATGGCATTTCCATAGCCATTCCGAGGTATATTGTCATGCAACTTTCCACCGTTCCATTTATATGACACGCATCATATTGTCATATTGCCATGCATGATCATGTAGTTGACATCGTATTTGTGGCAAAGCCACCATGCATAATCTCTTCATACATGTCACTCTTGTTTCATTGCACATACCGGTACACCGCCGGAGGCATTCATATAGAGTCATACTTTGTTGTTGTAGTATCGAGTTGTAATATCGTGTTGTAATGAAAGTGTGATGATCATCATTATTAGAGCATTGTCCCATGGGAGGAAAGGCTGAATCTATAAAGCCCCTCCGCAAAAAAAAGAAAAAAAAGGCCAAAGAAAAAAGGAAGGCCCAAAAAAAAGAAAAAAAAGGACAATTGCTACTATCTTTTTTCCACACTTGTGCTTCAAAGTATGTGACACCCCGAGAGCGGTGCGCCAGGTGTCAGTCAGTTATTCGTTGTCTTTGCCATGTCATGTGCTTGCGTGTTGCATCTTGCCATGTCATCTTGTGTGTTGCATCAACATGTTTTCGAAACTTGCATCCGCCCGAGTCCCCTCGTCGTTTCCGTTGTCCGTTCCGAGCCCAGACACACTCACACGTGCCCGCGGCGCCTCCGAATATTTATTTTGTGAGTGGCTGAAAAATGTTCTCGTAATGGGATGAAACTTGGCATGTGGTCTTATTATAGTGTAGACATGCCGCCTGCCAAATTTCATCGCATTCGGAGTCCGTTTGATAGCCCAATGGATAAATATAGCGGCACTAGTCGCCGGTTATTACGTCGGACGTTTTCAGTCTCCGAAAACCCCCGCGGGCCTCTTTTCCCTTCTCTCCTCTCAGCCCGAAGCCCCTCTAACACAACCCACTAATCTCCCCTAGGCCCATCCTACCTCACCTCGCGATCGGATCCGTCGGATCGCGATCAGAGGGTCCAAAAACCTTTCCAAACTCCCCTAACCCTAGCCTTTCCCATATAACCTCCTCCCCTTGCCAAATTTGGCCTTCTTCTTCCTCCCCTCGAAATCCGCGCCAGGCAACTCCCTCCAGCGCCCCCACCTGAGCCATCTGCGCCGCCAGCTCCCCTGAGCCTTCCGATCGGCTCCAGAGCCGGGATCTCGGCCGTCCGCGGCCAGATCCGAAGGCCAGGAGCCCAGCCAGCCGGCTCCCGCAGCCGAGCCGTGGCTCCCCCTCGCCAGCTCCCGCTCCCAGCTACGTGCGGCCCGCGGAGCCCGCTCCAGGCCCGCCCCCGGGCGATCTGGGCCGACCGCACCCCGTAGGCCTCGCCCGCCCCGCCGCTGGAATCCTCGCGTCCTTCCCCGTGCGCCGCCCCGTGCTGCTCCTCCGCGCCGGCGAGCACCGCTGCTGACCGGATCCTCCGCCGCTGGCCCAGGCAAGCCCTGCCGTGCCGCCTCTCTCCCTTCCCCTCTCCTCCCAGCCTTACCTCTCTCTCTCTCCCGATGCAGCTCGGCCGCCGGCCTCTGGGATCCCCGCCGCCGTGCCGGACCCTCTCCGGCGCTCCTCTCCGGCCATCCTCCACCGGGTACGGAGGCCCTGCCTCGTCCTCCGCCGGTTGGAGGCCTCGCCAGCCCTCCTGAGCCAAGCGCCGCCGCGCCGGACGCCCCAACGGCGTCGATCTACTCGTCGCGCCGCGGACATGTCCGGGTGGCGACGGACATGTCCACCCTCCTCCTTCTCTGAGTCCCTGCCATGTGGGCCCGGACACCCACACCAACGGACGTGTCCGCTCAAGACGGACAATGTCCAGATCAGCCCCGGGAGGTTGTTTTTCTTCTAAGTCTTTTGCTGTTTTTAACTTCTGATGCATACTTTGCATGCTTGTAACTTGATGTGTGTATGTCCAAATTGAATGAATGACATGTCAAAATGATCGTGGTGATATGCTCTACACTTTGTTCCATTGTGCCATGCTCATTTGAGTTCATCTAGATGCTCTAATATATGTTGCAAGAGTGCTACTTGTTATAAACTGCTGCTACTTGTTATTTTGTTGCCATATTTGTGATATGATAACTTGGTGCATGTTTATCCAAATGATGCAAATGATATGTCAAAATGTTCATCATGAGATGCTCCACATGTTGGTTGCTATAGCATGCATGTTAGAGTTCATATTGCCATGTTTATCTCTGTTGCAAAAGTGCATTTGGCTGTTATGTGCTGAAACTTGTTACGAGATGCCTAGTTGAGGAGCTCGTTGCTATTGATGTGTTTGTCCCCATGTCACATGCCTAGATGTTTTAGTTTCTCCATGATGTGTTCTTTGATGTGGTGCTTTTAACTTTCCATGATATGCCTTGTGTTGACTTAAACATGCTTGTAAACATGCCATGTTGTTATTACTGTTTTAACACTTAGTGAAATTTCACTAAGTCTGGAATCTGTAATATCCTGATGCTATGTTTGCTTGATGCCCTAGGTAAATCCTTGTTAGTTTTGGGGTGGCCATTGATCATTCCTTGTTGTATATGTTGTTGGCTATCCATTCATGCCATTACTTGCTCATTTGACTTGCTGTAGCTTATTTAATTCTTGCTCCCAAGTTGCTATAAAATATTGCTGTCAGGTTTTTATTGTCATGATCAAAATGTTGTAGCTTGTTGCTATTGATCCATGCCTCCTATGGAGATGCTCTAATGGAGTTGTTTGCTGTAGGATATGTCTACTTCATGTCCATGCTTCTTGTCACCATGTTTGAGTGCTGTAGCATATATTTACCTTGCTCCAAAGTTGCTATGTGGCTGTTAACTTCAGCTTGTTGTTATATCTTGTTTCATGTGTATCTTTTAGCCCGTTGCTCCGTTTGGAGTGTTACTTATATGAAACTTGTGTGATTTTGCATGTAGAATCATAATATCATGTTGTTTTCATGTTTGGAGTGAGTTTGATTGATGTTTGGGTGCATCTTGCACCGTTGCCATGCTTAACTTGTTTTGCTCATATCTTCTAGGCCGTAGCTCCGAATTAAACAAACTTTATACGAAACTTGACTAGAATTTCGTGTAGATCATCATGGTGCATGTTAACTTGCTGTTTAACAACTTTAACTTAAGGTTTGTGCAGATCTGGACTAATTTCAAACTATGCATATGAGAACTTACCGGATTTGTCTTAAGTAGCTTCTGGCCTCATTTAAACTTGTTGTTCTTATGTTGCTTCTCTGTGCTTCCTACCTTGTCATGTTTTGCATCCTACTAGATGACTCGTTGCGCCAATGGCGCAAAGGCCAAGAGGGAACCGGGTATTGTGAGAATATTTAGACACCCAAGTCGAAAATTAAATATGGCAAACACTCCCGCATCCTCTACTTGGAAGCCGCCTTTTCTCACCGGATCTAACATAGATACATGATTTCTCCAAGAGCAAATTTCAGAGAAAATATAAAGCATGCAAGGCTTTAAGTTGTACTATTGAGACCATACCATCGTATCTTCATTTAGTTTATTTGGAAATCTAAAGGTCTAAGAGGATGGTACATGTGAGAAGCTTTGAATCCACAAAAAAAATTAAACTAACTTCCAAACAAACATTTCAAGTTTGGAAGCCACAAAGAAGCAGCCCAGATCTCTGGTTGTAGTGCAGGTACATGTCCTTAATCCTGCATTCATAGCCCATAATTTTTCAACACCTAAATCCACAAAATCCAACTGAAGGAAATCATGGCAGAAACATGCGCCGTGGCTTATGTCTCCGAGAAGGACTTCTTGGCATTCTTGTGCAGGTTGGACACAGCAATCCTCGCTGGGAGCTGCAGAAGAACCACACAGGCACCTTCCTTCACCTTGCCCTTGGGGAGGAGGGGGGCAACACTTGCAGCGCCGTGACAAGGCTTGCTCCGAGTGTAATCATCAGCATTCTTAGATACCTAAACAAACAATCAAAAAAGAGGAATTATACAGCCTCAAAAATATATACGCATGAAATAATATTATTCATTTGACAATTAGTCCCAAACAGAGATATGACACAGCCGCTTCTCTAGGAGTGCCCATACGATCCGAGTTTAAATTTCAACACTATTTTTACAGCCCATATAGCACACAGTATTTATGTATGCGTCACGGAAAGGAAAGAAGCTTAAATCCCAGTCCCAATACAGCCAAAACTACATTGAGATACATTTCGTCAATGAATCACAGAAGTGCAAGGCTAAGATTAAATTATAAAGACTATATCCCTCCTTCCCCACCAAAATGTGGCCACATTCAGGCTTTGTCATCCCTTAACTAAATTTCAGACCATTTGAACATCACAACCAAATTTACTTTCTTAGAAACACCACCATGTAAAACACAGTAAGCATTCTAATACAAAAGCGTGCTCTTACATTGATATGCCCAGGATTAGATCTCCTTAAACCTTACTTTACAATGATACATCTCTGGGATATGAAACGGACAATCCTACCGAACATAATCATCATGTTTGTGGAAAAGATAAAAGGATTATAGCTAACTAATGCATGATGTTTATTAAACAATTAGCACACGAATGCAAACCTGAGGGCCTCTGCGTAGCATGATAAGGAATAAATATATTAAATGTTTTTCCCCTCGGGTGGTGCGGTGGTTTTTTCCCCTCGGGCGGTGCGGTGGTTTTTTCCCCTCGGGTGGTGCGGTGCACTCGAGCGATGGTTGTGCCTAGCACTTCTAAAGGGCGAGAGCAAGCTAAGTATTGAAAGAGTACACATAAAAATATTTAGAGATAAATTGAAACATATGAAAGTAAAAAATGTTGCTGGTGATGTCATGATTTTCTCTAACCAGTGTAAACATATATAAATATTATTTTGAAAATATTAGTAGAAGGTCAGTTGATTACATATATAGAACAAGTGATCACAAGCTTCTTTTGACCACAGAGACAGTAATGAGGTCTAAAGTGTACATGCAGTATTATACACTGAGTGGAAATCTAAAGGCTATACATATCTTGCTCGGAGCAACGCTAAAAGGGCAAAGATACTGGATCGATTGATACGAAACAAAAGCTGGCTATTGTTGGTTAGCACACATAGACTGAAGGTCACCAGAAACTATCTTGTGTAGTCTTCAGGCACTGCTCTGACTTCATGCAAATATAGCGTAACCTCTGTGTCACTTCTTCATACCCAAAAACGTGAAGCAAAAAAGGCCACCAAGAAAGCATATTGTTGTAGACATTGGCAACAAAGGAACCAACAAAATGCAACAGACTAAAACCAAACTTTATACAGCAGGGAATGATTTACAGTAACCAAAAGATTTTGCACAACAAGCAGTAAATAGGTAGTACAGATATTAACACCCGTGACCTAGGACCAGAATAAAAAAGAGCATCGGTGTAGAACATGCATATAATCAGTGGTCAGCAAAAGATAGGGGGGAGAGAAATTGAAGAACCCAGAAAGAGCATTCATATATGAGGCACTAAGCTGTATGAACCAAAGACTATTGACATCAGCTAGCAAAGAAATGGCAGTTGGCACCACACATATCAGACGACCACATGAAACAGCTAGAACAGACTGGCCGGCCATAGCGAACAGGATATATAGAATAATGTACATATTGTAAAAGACAAGAGCTCTCTGATTGGTTTACTATTTTAGTTTAATCCTTCCTTTCTTTTGTGCATAAACACTCTAATAAATATACGCTGGAATACTCTGTTTTGCTTGAAGAAAAAACAGGCCGCCCAGATAGATTAAAAGAAGGCATTTACCAAGAGTTCGGGCCTTCAGCCTCAACATGTAGATTCTGGTTCCAGGTCCCAGCGACAGAGAGTGGTGCGCCGAGGCAAAAACCCAAGGTTGCAGCATTGATACCCACCAAACACCGCATACTCTCAATTTTATGCCTGATGTGGTCAATAATATAAGAATATCCAAGTGTGATCAAAAAAGAAATAGTGTATCTACTCAACAGGGCAGCCTTTGTTTTCTAATGTTAAAACTGAAGAAGTATAAGAAGCACTATGTGAGATGCTTGCTTCTAGGTTGAAAGACCAATTAGCAAGAGGTCAGGTATTGTTTATGAACAAAACCTTGAAAAAAGTGGCTAGAGCCCATATCCCTTTCATACAAATTTGTCTTGGAACTAAAGAACAAACAAAATAGGTATCGACAGAAACAAAATGTTGGAGTAATATATCTTTTAATTTAATTTGTGCCACCCACATGGCAATATCCCTAATACAGAAGAACATGCAGTAGTTTCTAACCAGCCCACATTAAAGCAAAAATAAATAAACCTCCGTGACACATGAGTGTAGCTCATCCCGTCGCTACTCTTCGCCTCCCACCAACACCACGTCAGCATATTGATTGGAATATCAATTCCTAAAAAACATGATCAGACAAAAGGGTTTTATCAGCAGATATATACTGGTTCCAATGATGGAGCTTCTCTATGAAACCAAAATTTAAAATATACTGGAATATTATGAAATTTGCAACTAACCAGAATACTTTTGCATGAGATTGTAATTAGCAAAAATGATTGTAAATCCAACTACAGCTTTGTGCTTAGCAGTACCTACAATCTAATGCAACTGATCCATCAAAGAACATGTGCACAGGCGCGGCTAATCTAGCACGAAGTCTAAAAGGTATACTAAATCTGCATCCAATTGATAGAAGGCATCATGCGTGTATTGACCAAAGCAAATCGGGTCAAGATTATATTTAGGTAAATATAAATTTGGCAATGCTAAATACCTCGGAAGGAAAAATGACTTGGCAAAGCGAATCAATACAATAAAGCAAAATCAATCAACAAAAGGAATGAACCTTTTGGTCTTCGAGAGAAGAGTCCTATAAAAGAAAGCTTATGTCCTAGAACAATTTCTCCGGTGGAAAGATGTGCAGCTTGCCTGATCATTCTAGGAGAGAAAAAAATCTGTATAGCAAAAGTGCACTTCAAAATGGAAGGCAAAATGGATATTAGCAGCAACAGGGTGGGCATGGCTCTATCAACATTGGCCCTTATCAATCAAACTTGACACATGACCATAGCATAGATTACCAAATCTACGTGGGTGGGCATTCCCTGTATCTCAAGTAGTCGCTGCAATTGCGTCACGCGTCCATGTCGGATCCTCAGTGAAGAAATCTGAAATCCGGTAGATCACTATTAAGCCCTTCATACAAAAATGATGCTCGAGCAGAAGCCTAACTAAACAGTGCCTTCTTTTTAAATATGATGTACAGGCTACAGAGAATAGAAGGTTCTTTTGAAACAAAAAGATCAACCAAAAGGCCAGCAAAGTTATAAATGCATCGAAACTGCTCTGGATACGATTCATATTCGTCGTAGACAGGTACGACCAGACTGAAAATGTTATGGCCCAGCCGTTCAGTTTCTGTATGTAGAAGAAAAAGATTAACACGCTACACTAAAGAATGAGCAAGAACAACTGCAGAAACAATGACACTGGATGCTAATTCTCGACTATGGCATGCAAAATTAAATAAAAAGGGTGCAGTCATGAAGATCAAACAAATGTTCTCCCTCCGTTCGGAATTACTTGTCGTGGAAATGGATGTATCTAGACGTATTTTAGTTCTAGATACATCCATTCCCGAGACAAGTAATTGCGAACGGAGGGAGTACATATGACATCCCTCTAATAGCGAAAATAGAACAGACAGCCAAAGTAACAAATCAATTTCTATGTGTTATGGCTGGAAGATATATTCTGATATAAGCGATAATTCACCAATGCAAAACCAATTTAAAATTTCCATTCCTACAAATATAGATGAAATAATAAAAGCTCTACATTCAGTATGCTATGTTAATTTATTTGGTAATATTAATGAAAAAATTTAGAGAAGTAGGAAACCACTTCAGACCACATATGCTTACATGTGAGTTTATTGAAAAAACATAGCACTATACCTTTTCGAAAGAAGGAAACATTTATGCAACTCTTCAATATCTGAATCAACTTTTAGGCGTACATATGTTGTAAGAAGAACAAAGTCAGGAGAGCGTATGGTTCCATTCTTCGCTACATGAGGGAGGACTCGACGAAGATGGAGGAGGGAAGCAACATGCTCTAAAATGGTAGAATTTGCGTGTTGCCTACCTTGGCATCTTGGTATCAGGTGCGCCCGCTGTCACTTGACGTTTTGACCAACGTTGATGTCGTCTGTCCCGGCCACTGCAGCGTGCACTTCCATTTAGAAGAAGAAAAATTTCATGAGTAGAAAGGTCATCGCTGCAACTTGAAATGATATGCTCTAGTAGCAATCCTAGATATACTAAGAGAGGCTTGGTCAATAATTAATTGGGTGTTGCACTACTATCGGGTGTTGCAATACAGATGTCAATGATATGCAAGCTTGTTTTCGTTAAGATCAGTATTCATTTAGGTGTCCCCTCTACATCATACAATGGAAATTCAGTTCTAATACACCATCTACCCTGACTAATGACTACAGATAACTTTTTTTGGAACTTGACACTCCACTGAACCCTCTCCAGAAAGTGAAGCATAGATGAAAAGCTCCAGAAGAAATTAAATGGGCACAATTGACCATTACACATGTCATGAGTTAAATAGGTTCATTACGATGACAGGGGCAAGATCAGGTATGCTATAAGGAATTAATTATGCTATGGGATTACAACTTAAAAAAACCACTCTAATAGGCAGAAATAACAAGGTACAAACGAGTGCCAAATGGGAAGAGCGGCAACAGATAATCCATCGAGTGCCAAAGTAGCAACACCACCAGCCAAAAAAGAGTGTAATGCTTCTGCTTACTGGAAATGGCATGGACAACTGCTTAAAATCTGAAATGAGCTGCTCATCGCGGGAAGGCAGATCTTTGTCATGAGGAGATACTCTCTTCTGCAGCTTGTTCCTGAATAGTAATTCACATGATCAGAGTACAGAACGGGTGCTATAAGACAGTGTACAAGAAAGACAACTATCACACCGGGGTTGCACAAGCTACCTCAAAATTTTGTCAGCATAATATGAGAAGGCATAATCTTCATGCACTCAGTTAACTCCATGTGCAGTAAAACATTTATCTGCAAAACCACAGGCGCCCAGGGTCAAAATTTACTATTATTTTCATCAGAAAATTAGATCAGGCAAGAGGGTAAGTGAATAGGAGAACAAATCACTTGAAAGTATAATCCGCAAACAGGTAAACAGTAAATCGAAATCCCCAACGAAAATTTATGAGGTTCTCTAGAAATAAAAACAAATGGAGCAACACATAGGTGAACAGGCTCACCGTGCTTCCCCACTGGTCCTCAACAACGGCCTCCGCGCTGCGGTCGAGTAGCAGGTCGACGACCTCGGCGTGGCCCTCACAGGAAGAGATATGCAACACCGTGCGGGCGCCGGAGTCGCGGAAGTTGGGGTCAGCGCCCGCGCCGAGGGGCTTCCTTACCCCCTCCGCGTTGCCCTCATGGGCCAGGTACATCAACTGGAAACTCGCGACGCCGGCGGCCTCCACCGACACCTCAGCGCCATTTTCACCGGCACCGCCACCCTCTCCTCTTTCCTCTCTCTTTCTCTCTCTTCTTCTTCCTTCTCTCTCCCCTCTCATCTTCTCTCTCCTGCAGGGACGGATCCATGCGGTCGCCCTTTGCCTGCACGTCACTACCAACGGCGGAGAAGCGGGATGGGGGCGGGATCGACGCGGGCGGGTGGAGGGGGAGGAGAAAGCGAGCGTGGCGGCTGGGAGGAGCGAGGGTGTGGCCCCAACTCGGCCTGAGAGCGGCTCCTCCATCCGCTGGCACCGCCGCCGCCTCAGCCCGTCGCCTTGCAACCTCACCCGCCCCCACTGCCATTGCGAGGAGATGCAGTCGCTCCGTCCTCCTCTGGACAGATGCGCTATTGCATCTTGCACTGGCCACCTGATTTGTCGGGTGGGCACTCCCGATGATGGTGACGAGGAGAAAGGAGGACAGACAGGGGTGGCGGCGGCGGTGGTGGCGGCGGCGGTGGCTGGAGAGGATGAGCGGAGGAAGGAGAGGCGGCGGCGAGGCGGCTAGGGTTGTGCCCCGGCCTTGAGGAGGACGGGGGATTGGTCGGGAGGAGGACACGGGATTGGTGGGGAATTATCCACGATGGGCGCGGTTAATGTATTTTTCACCCAAGGCGCGAGAGAGGCACACACAGCAGGCACACTGCCGAGCTAGGCCCGCAAGAGACGAAGGCCCGCCTGTCATCCGCCTGAGCAAGAAAGAGTGGCGTAGAAAGAAACAAGTCGTGGGATTTTTGACAGCGGGATGAAAAACCTCCAGCTAGGCAGATCGAGCGAACGAGATCAAAAGCGGGATGCAGGTGCCCTCGCTAGGCGGGTTGCCTAGCCTGGTTTATATGTTCAATATGGATCTGTCTTGCTTCCTACTTGCTTGAGCATATTGTCTTGTTCTTATGTTGTTCTGGTGTGCTTCCTATGTTTTCATGTAATGCATCGTAAGTGCATGTGCAGTGCATCATACCTTGCCATGTATTGCATCATATATAAACTTGTGTTGTTTTTCTGTGCTTCCTACCTTGCCATGTTATGCTTCTTGTATAGACTTGTTGTGCTTCCTGTATAGACTTGTCATGCATCATACCTTGCCATGTATTGCATCATATATAGACTTGTGTTGTTTTGCCGTGCTTCCTACATTGCCATGTTTTGCTTCTTGTACAGACTTGTTGTGCATCATATGTAGATTTGTTTTGCATCATACTTGTTTGAGCATATTGTCATGCTCTTGAGTTGCGTGTTTACCGTATTGCTTGCTTCTTCTCGTTAGTGCTTGTTCCATTGCGATCGTGAGGATTCGTTCGTCTACCCATGGTTCTTCTTCAAGGCTTCTTCTTCGTCTTCTTCATGGATCCGTTCTTCTTCCTTGCGGGATCTCAGGCAAGATGACCATACCCTTGGATACCTTTACTATCATTGCCTTTGCTTAGTTGTCTCGATGCTATCATTACATGTCGCGCTACCCATCTTATTGTCAGCCCCTCTCCTTGTTGCCATGAAACCTCTAACCTTTGAAACCTTCCTAGCAAAACCATTGTTTGGCTATGTTACCCGCTTGCTCAGCCCCTCTTATAGCGTTGTTAGTTGCAGGTGAAGATGAAGATCGTTCCAGGTGGGAACTTGTTGTTGGAATATCACAATATCTATAATTATTATTAACACACCTATATACTGGGCATGGGTGGAAGGCTTGGCCTTTTGCTCGGTGTTTTGTTCCACTCATGCCACCTTAGGCGCCGATAAACCGGCATTATGTTCATTGATTTTGCGTTCCTTACACGGTTGGGTATATGGGGACCCCTTGACAGTTCGTCTTTGAATAAAACTCCTCCAGCAAGGCCCAACATTGGTTTTAATTTGCTCATAATAACAACTTAATTAATTAATTAAATTGCATAGGGAGTTAGCGCTACCCGAGGATTCTTCTACATACAGGGGGGCCAGTGCTGATGGTGTTGGTCCCAAACGGGGGTTCTGCGGGGCCGCCACGGGGAAACTCGAGGTATCTGGTATAACCTGTAGAATCGCCCATCCGGTCGTGGCCTGAGACGAGATACGCGCGGCTACTATCAGGGTGTCAACACACCGGGAGGTCTTGCTGGACTTGTTTTACCATTGTCAAAATGTCTTGTGCACCGGGATGCCGAGCCTGATCGGATTTCCCTAAGATAAGGGGTGATGATATTATATGTATCACTTCAGCTGATCGTGAGAGCTTGTGATGGGTTAAGTTGGGACACCCCTGCAGGGTTATGATCTTTCGAAAGCCGTGCCCGCGGTTATGTGGCAGATTGTAATTTGTTAATGTTCGGTTGTAGAAAACTTGACAGAGGATCCGAAGTAAAACACACAACTGTGTGAGTAACCGTGATAGTCTCTTTTCACTTTGAGAAGAGAACATGATGGGCTTATGTTTGACTCGTAAGTAGTTCAGGATCTTTAGTGATCACTACTAGTTTGCGACCGTTTGCGTAGATGCTCATCTTATTCTTGTACTCGTAAGTTAGCCACCATACTTTTGCTTAGCCGCTGCAGCAACCTCACCACTTTACCTCTTCCTTACCTATTAAGCTTTGATAGTCTTGTTAGCCATGGTTATGGGATTGCTGAGTCCTTGTGGCTCACAGATACTACAACAACAGTTGCAGGTGCAGGTTTCCGATGTCTTGATGTGAGAGCGATGTTCGTTTTGTTGGAGTTCTTCTTCTTCTTCTTCAGTCTTGGGTTAGGTTCCGGGTCGGCAGCCTGGGATAGCAGATGGATGTCATTGAGCTTTCATGTTTGCATCCGTAGTCGGACGCCTTGTATTGATGTTGTTGTATTCATGTGACTTGTATGTATTGTTGTATCCCCCATGTATGTATGTAATGGTACGATGTAATGATATCCATCTTGCTAAGCGCCCAAAATGCGGTTGTGCCCCAATCACGTAAGTGTCACGTGATCGGGATAGAATCGCATCTTGGGCCCGACAAGTTGGTATCAGAGCCTCGACTGACCATAGGAGCCCCCTTGATTGATCGTAGCTTGGCCGTTGTCGAGTCTAGCAGAAAACTTTTTCGGAGTCTAGTTATATCGGAGAGTAGGAATTCTTTTTACTCCCCTGCCCCTTCGTCGCTCTGGTGAGGAATTTTGACGTAGGTGTTTTGAATTACTCCTCTTCCCCTTCAATTTTTTTAGGATCACGTGGATAGTTTTAGTTCGTTGCGTTGTTAATTCTTTCATCTGGTGCATCTCTCATCAAGTGGATTCAACCCTCTTCTTCTTGCAAGTTCACCCCTCAGTCCTTTTCAACCGACGATGTTGTTTCCCCGTCCGTTGTGATCTTATTTTTCCCACCCGCCCACCCCTTTTGCTTCTCGGACCGGAGTCCTTAATCGAGTATCCATTCTACTCGTGTGAAGTCTTTGCTTTCTTCCATCAATTTTTTTCAACCGGTGATTTCTCGTCTAGTTCGTCATCCTTCATATTTTTCCTTCTCCGGTGAATTCTCCTCTCGTTTGATATTAGTCATCTCTTTTCTTTTCCGGTGGATTCAACTCAAGTATTTGGTGTTGTTCATATTCTTTTTCCTCGGCTCAGATGTTTCCTCTTGCTCGTTCGTCTTTTGTCATTTAATTATTGCGAAGTTCCGGAGAAATCTCCGAGATTCGTCTGTCTTCCAATTAATTCGAGGTTGTCACCTCATTCGAGTTTTTCACTCGTTCCGGTGCATCATCTCCTTTGCATTCCATTTCAACGGTGTTTCTTTTCGGTGGGCCCTAACCCACATGTTTTCCTCATTTTCCGGAGTATTTCGGGAATTCTTTTCTTGTGTTCCTCCGAAGGCCATCATTTCGAAGATTTCTTCGTTCTCAGTTTTCAACTTCGTCCTCCAAATATTCTTCATTGATGCCTCTTCATTCGTCTCACATTTGTCTGGTGCTTCGTTCAAGTATTCTTTAATCCGTCCGCGATCTCTTCGTTCTCGTCATTCAAATTTTCCTCAATTGCTTTATTTTTCCCGGGGATTCATTCTCTTGTGTTACTCAATCTCAGTTCTTCATGGTGGCTTGTCCTCTTGCATCGTTCAATTTCATTCCTTACGAGTCATTCTCGTTCTTCACTCGGCTTCAATTCTTTACGGTGATTCGCTCAACAGTTCTTTTCCGGTGCTATCATGTCAATTCATTCGTTCTTTCCAATCCTACCAGTGTTTCATGAAGATTTTCGCAAGTTCGCGATATATCCCTCTTTAATCATTTCAACGAGAATAAGTAGTATGCGAATCCATTGTTTTCATCAATTTAATAGATGAAGGATGAGCATACCATAAGTCTTATTCGTTCTCGTCAAGTTGATTATTCCTTCCTTTGGAGTTTATTCTTGATGAATAAATTCTAATTCCAAGTACTTAAATCTTTTCTTTCCGGAGTTCAAGTTTTTCTCGTCTATCTCGTCGGAACCCCGACTAATCATCGCAGGGCTCTAATCTTATTCTTTTCGGCCGTCATTTCTATGTCATCATTCTTTAATACCGGAGTTCTTCATGGTGCTTCTTCATCATTTAATTCATTCTTCAAATATTCGTCTAATCTTCTGGAGCAGATCAAGCATTCGTATTCTTTTGCCTTTCGAGTGCAAATAATTCTCTGTATTATTTTGAAATGGAGTTTTGCATTCTGTCTTCATTCTCGTCTATCAATCTTTCGGTTGCGGCATATTTCACCTCAAGTTTTGGGATGATTTTCATAAGTCCACAACAAGATTATTCTTTTGTTGTTGATTTTCTCAACAACTCCGTTCGAGTCTTTCCTTCAAGATTCTCTTTCAAATTCAGTTGTGTTCAAAGTTGTTCTTCTCTTATCCGTTCTTTTCAGTTCACTCTTTTAATTCTTCCGGAGGTTTTTCTTATTCATCCCGTCATGGATCGTTCCATCTTCTCAAGTTCTTGCTCCATTCCATTCATGGTCAACCGGTGTGCTATTTCTTTCAGTCTTAACCGAAGTGCTGCCGGAGTTCCTTCGTTTTAATTCCTTTTCTATTCTCTTTTAACCGGAGTGGTCTTGAATTCATTCATATTCCCTCAACCCGTGCTCCATATCCTTTAACCTTTTGGTTCTCATCGTATTCCTTCTTTCTCTTGTCTAATGAAGTCTGTGCAACTTCGTTCAACTCCGTTGTATCCTTTCCTTCTAGTTGTTCAACCTCTCAAGGTTCTTTGCTTCACTCTTTTGTCCTCGAAGAACTTTGTTCGTCCTTTCCCTTCCCGTCTCGTTCCTAAGATCTCGGGACGAGATCTCTTGTTAGTAGGGGAGTGTTGTGACACCCCGAGACCGGTGCGCCAGGTGTCAGTCAGTTATTCGTTGTCTTTGCCATGTCATCTGCTTGCGTGTTGCATCTTGCCATGTCATCTTGTGTGTTGCATCAACATGTTTTCGAAACTTGCATCCGCCCGAGTCCCCTCGTCCTTTCCGTTGTCCATTCCGAGCCCAGACACACTCACACGTGCCCGCGGCGCCTCTGAATATTTATTTTGTGAGTGGCCGAAAAATGTTCTCGGAATGGGATGAAACTTGGCATGTGGTCTTATTATACTCCCTCCATTTTTGTATACAAGGCCACTATCAAAATTACAATTTGCAGCTATACAAGGCCACTAACACAAATCGATGTAAAATTGATGAGGTTTGCCTCGTACTAGCAACCAAAGACATTAATATCTCATGCATGCATGCGGGAGTGAGAAGATTAATTTGCATGCACCGTATTAATCAACCAACGAGGAGCGAGAGAGTTGTCTTGTTGTGCGTTGGAGAGAAAAATACACATTAATTAACACGTCAAGCAAGGAGAAAAGACTAGTTTGCAACATTGGTTTATGTAGCCATTAATTTATACCTTGGTACCTGTAATATGAGTTTGTGGCCTTGTATACAAAAATGGAGGGAGTAGTGTAGACAGGCCGCCTGCCAAATTTCATCGCATTCGGAGTCACTTTGATAGCCCAACGGATAAATATAGCGGCACTAGTCGCCAGTTATTACGTCGGACGTTTTCGGTCTCCGAAAATCCCCGCGGGCCTCTTTTCCCTTCTCTCCTCTCAGCCCGAAGCCCCTCTAACACAGCCCGCTAACCTCCCCTAGGCCCATCCTACCTCACCTCGCGATCGGATCCGTCGGATCGCGATCGGAGGGTCCAAAAACCCCTCCAAACCCCCCTAACCCTAGCCTTTCCCTATATAACCTCCTCCCCTTGCCAAATTTGGCCTTCTTCTTCCTCCCCTCGATATCCGTGCCAGGCAACTCCCTCCAGCGCCGCCACCTGAGCCATCTGCGCCTCCGGCTCCCCTAAGCCTTCCGATCGGCTCCAGAGCCGGGATCTGGGCCGTTCGCGGCCAGATCAGAAGGCCAGGAGCCCAGCCAGCCGGCTCCCGCAGCCGAGCCATGGCTCCCCCTCGCCAGCTCCCGCTCCCAGCTCCGCGCGGCCCGCGGAGCCCGCCCCGGGCCATCTGGGCCGACCGCGCCCCGCAGGCCTCGCCCGCCCCGCCGCCGGAATCCTCGCGTCCTTCCCCGTGCGCCGCCCCGTGCTGCTCCTCCGCGCCGGCGAGCACCGCTGCTGACCGGATCCGCCACCGCTGGCCCAGGAAAGCCCTGCCGTGCCGCCTCTCTCCCTTCCCCTCTCCTCCCGGCCTCACCTCTCTCTGTCTCCCGATGCAGCTCGGCCGCCGGCCTCTGGGATCCCCGCCATCGTGCCGGACCCTCTCCGGCGCTCCTCTCCGGCCATCCTCCGCCGGGTACGGAGGCCCTGCCTCGTCCTCCGCCGGTTGGAGGCCTCGCCAGCCCTCCTGAGCCAAGCGCCGCCGCACCGGACGCCCCAACGACCTCGATCTACTCGCCGCGCCGCGGACATGTCCGGGTGGCGACGGACATGTCCACCCTCCTCCTTCTCCGAGTCCCTGCCATGTGGGCCCGGACACCCGCACCGACGGACGTGTCCGCTCAAGGCGGACAATGTCCAGATCAGCCCCGGGAGGTTGTTTTTCTTCTAAGTCTTTTGCTGTTTTAACTTCTGATGCATACTTTGCATGCTTGTAAATTGATGTGTGTATGTCCAAATTGAATGAATGACATGTCAAAATGATCGTGGTGATATGCTCTACACTTTGTTCCATTGTGCCATGCTCATTTGAGTTCATCTAGATGCTCTAATATCTGTTGCAAGAGTGCTACTTGTTATAAACTGCTGCTACTTGTTATTTTGTTGCCATGTTTGTGATATGATAACTTGGTGCATGTTTATCCAAATGATGCAAATGATATGTCAAAATGTTCATCATGAGATGCTCCACATGTTGGTTGATATAGCATGCATGTTAGAGTTCATATTGCCATGTTTATCTCTGTTGCAAAAGTGCATTTGGCTGTTATGTGCTGAAACTTGTTACGAGATGCCTAGTTGAGGAGCTCGTTGCTATTGATGTGTTTGTCCTCATGTCACAAGCCTAGATGTTTTAGTTTCTCCATGATGTGTTCTTTGATGTGGTGCTTTTAACTTTCCATGATATGCCTTGTGTTGACTTAAACATGCTTGTAAACATGCCATGTTGTTATTACTGTTTTAACACTTAGTGAAATTTCACTAAGTCTGGAATCTGTAATATCCTGATGCTATGTTTGCTTGATGCCCTAGGTAAATCCATGTTAGTTTTGGGGTGGCCATTGATCATTCCTTGTTGTATATGTTGTTGGCTATCCATTCATGCCCTTACTTGCTCATTTGACTTGATGTAGCTTATTTAATTCTTGCTCCCAAGTTGCTATAAAATATTGCTCTCAGATATTTATTGTCATGATCAAAATATTGTAGCTTGTTGCTATTGATCCATGCCTCCTATGGAGATGCTCCAATGGAGTTGTTTGCTGTAGGATATGTCTGCTTCATGTCCATGCTTCTTGTCACCATGTTTGAGTGCTGTAGCATATATTTACCCTGCTCCAAAGTTGCTATGTGGCTGTTAACTTCAGCTTGTTGTTATATCTTGTTTCATGTGTATCTTTTAGCCCGTTGCTCCGTTTGGAGTGTTCCTTATATGAAACTTGTGTGATTTTGCATGTAGAATCATAATATCATGTTGTTTTCGTGTTTGGAGTGAGTTTGATTGATGTTTGGGTGCATCTTGCACCGTTTCCATGCTTAACTTGTTTTGCTCATATCTTCTAGGCCGTAGCTCCGAATTAAACAAACTTTATATGAAACTTGATTAGAATTTCGTGTAGATCATCATGGTGCATGTTAACTTGCTGTTTAACAACTTTAACTTAAGGTTTGTGCAGATCTGGACTAATTTCAAACTATGCATATGAGGACTTACCAGATTTGTCTTAAATAGCTTCTGGCCTCATTTAAACTTGTTGTTCTTATGTTGCTTCTCTGTGCTTCCTACCTTGTCATGTTTTGCATCCTATATGGATCTGCCTTGCTTCCTACTTGCTTGAGCATATTGTCTTTTTCTTGTGTTGTTCTGGTGTGCTTCCTATGTTTTCATGTAATGCATCGTAAGTGCATCTGCAGTGCATCATACCTTGCCATGTATTGCATCATATATAAACTTGTGTTGTTTTTCTGTGCTTCCTACCTTGCCATGTTATGCTTCCTGTATAGACTTGTTGTGCTTCCTATATAGACTTGTCATGCATCATACCTTGCCATGTATTGCATCATATATAGAATTGTGTTGTTTTGCTGTGCTTCCTACATTGCCATGTTTTGCTTTCTGTACAGACTTGTTGTGCATCATATGTAGACTTGTTTTGCATCATACTTGTTTGAGCATATTGTCATGCTCTTGAGTTGTGTGTTTACCGTATTGCTTGCTTCTTCTCGTTAGTGCTTGTTCCGTTGCGATCGTGAGGATTCGTTCGTCTACCCGTGGTTCTTCTTCAAGGCTTCTTCTTCGTCTTCTTCATGGATCCGTTCTTCTTCCTTGCGGGATCTCAGGCAAGATGACCATACCCTTGGATACCTTTACTATCATTGCCTTTGCTTAGTTGTCTCGATGCTATCGTTACATGTCGCGCTACCCATCTTATTGTCAGCCCCTCTCCTTGTTGCCATGAAACCTCTAACCTTTGAAACCTTCCTAGCAAAACCATTGTTTGGCTATGTTACCCGCTTGCTCAGCCCCTCTTATAGCGTTGTTAGTTGCAGGTGAAGATGAAGATCGTTCCAGGTGGGAACTTGTTGTTGGAATATCACAATATCTATAATTATTATTAACACACCTATATATTGGGCATGGGTGGAAGGCTTGTCCTTTTGCTCGGTGTTTTGTTCCACTCATGCCACCTTAGGCGCCGATAAACCGGCATTATGTTCCTTGATTTTGCGTTCCTTACACGGTTGGGTATATGGGGACCCCTTGACAGTTCGTCTTTGAATAAAACTCCTCCAGCAAGGCCCAACATTGGTTTTAATTTGCTCATAATAACAACTTAATTAATTAATTAAATTGCATAGGGAGTTAGCGCTACCCGAGGATTCTTCTACATACAGGGGGGGCCAGTGCTGATGGTGTTGGTCCCAAACGGGGGTTCTGCGGGGCCGCCACGGGGAAACTCGAGGTATCTGGTATAACCTGTAGAATCGCCCATCCGGTCGTGGCCTGAGACGAGATACGCGCGGCTACTATCAGGTTGTCGACACACCGGGAGGTCTTGCTGGACTTGTTTTACCATTGTCAAAATGTCTTGTGCACCGGGATGCCGAGCCTGATCGGATTTCCCTAAGATAAGGGGTGATGATATTATATTTATCACTTCAGCTGATCGTGAGAGCTTGTGATGGGCTAAGTTGGGACACCCCTGCAGGGTTATGATTTTTCGAAAGCCGTGCCCGCGGTTATGTGGCAGATTGGAATTTGTTAATGTCCGGTTGTAGAAAACTTGACAGAGGATCCAAAGTAAAACACACAACTGTGTGAGTAACCGTGATAGTCTCTTTTCACTTTGAGAAGAGAACACGATGGGGTTATGTTTGACTCGTAAGTAGTTCAAGATCTTTAGCAATCACTACTAGTTTGCGACCGTTTGCGTAGATGCTCATCTTATTCTTGTACTCGTAAGTTAGCCACCAAACTTTTGCTTAGCCGCTGCTGCAACCTCACCACTTTACCTCTTCCTTACCTATTAAGCTTTGATAGTCTTGTTAGCCATGTTTATGGGATTGCTGAGTCCTCGTGGCTCACAGATACTACAACAACAGTTGCAGGTGCAGGTTTATGATGTCTTGACGTGAGAGCGATGTTCGTTTTGTTGGAGTTCTTCTTCGTCTTCTTCTTCAGTCTTGGGTTAGGTTCCGGGTCGGCAGCCTGGGATAGTAGATGGATGTCATTGAGCTTTCATGTTTGCATCCGTAGTCGGATGCCTTGTATTGATGTTGTTGTATTCATGTGACTTGTATGTATTGTTGTATCCCCCATGTATGTATGTAATGGTACGATGTAATGATATCCATCTTGCTAAGCGCCCGAAATGCGGTTGTGCCCCAATCACGTAAGTGTCACGTGATTGGGATAGAATCTCATCTTGGGCTTGACAAAGTAGCACCATGTTCTTCATTGTAGAGAGTCTCATGCTTAGTAACTTTCATATACAAGTTGGAATTTTCATTATTGTAATGCGCAGTATGAGATTATACCTCCCACGTGTCGAGGCACAACTTAAAGGCATAATATCATACTGGAATGATCTCAAGAATGGTATCTTTGCACAACTCATGTAAAAAAGGGATGAAATTGCAAAAGAGTAGTTGGCTTACACTCGCCACGTCACACAATGCATTAAATAAACATTCATCATCCAAATAACATCAGAGTCCAACTACGGACGAAGATCCAAATGAAAGATACCATAAATTAAATAACACAAGGTCCCGATCATCCTAGTAAGAGCCCTACTGATCCTCTGGATAAGACACGTAGTATCGCCCACGTTCTTCATCGAACTCCCAATACAACTCTGTGCCATCACCTGTGTAGTTCACCGGTACCTGCATCTGGTGTTGTGTAGAATCTGTGAGCCACGGAGGACTCAGCAATCCTGTTCCCGGGTAGCAAAACAATCTAAGCCTTGGGTGTGGAACAAGGCTGAAGAACAAGATTGCAGCTGCACTAGCACTAGATTACGTGTTTAGAGCGAGAAGATAAGTGCCAACGATCGTCAAAGTGATCACGAAGTGATCCTATCTAAGCACGTCATTCATAACCCCACCGTGTTCACTTCCCGAACCCCTTCGGAAAATGACCGTCACGGTTACTCACGCTGGTAGTGTATTATGAACATGGTGTCAAGTTTTCTACAACCGGATATTAACAAATTCCCATCTGCCACATAACCGCGGGCACGGCTTTCGAAAGATCAAAACCCTACAGGGGTGTCCCAACTTAGCCCATCACAAGCTCACGATCTGCGGTGTTGCAACTCCAAGGTGGGAAGACCCGAGTATTCTCAGAATCTGCTCAAGATATTCCGACATAGGTAAAACTAATCCAGCAAGACCTCCCGGCGTGCCGACACCCTGACAGTAGCCGCGCGTATCTAGTCTCAGGCCACGACCGGATGAGCGAAGCGTACAGGTGCCAAATACCCCAAGTTGCCAAGGGGCGGACCCGCACAGTGCTCTAGTTTGGACCAACACTCATGTGGAGCACTGGCCCGGAGTTGTTAATTAAGTCCACATGATAGCTAGTCCCTATGCAAGTTTTAGTTATTAGGCGAATGTAAAACCAATGTCGGGCCTTGCTGGAAAAGCTTTAGCGCTAAGCGGGTTATCGAGGGGGTCCCATAACCCCAACCGTATTAGGAACGCAATATCAAGGAACATAACACCGGTTTAAACGGTTCCTAGGGTGGCATGAGTGGAACAAAACACCAAGCAAGAGGCTTAGCCTTCCACCCATTACCAATATATAGATGATTTTGTTTAACAGATTATATAGTGTGATATCCCAACAATAACTTCATCATGAAGCAAGAATCTTCAAATCTTCTCCTGCAACTAACAATGCTATAAGAGGGGCTGAGCGAAGCTTACGTAGCCAATCAGAGGTTTGCTAGGTTGGGTGGTTAGAGAGGTTCATGGCAACAATAGGAGGCTGACAAACAGACATAGGCATCGAGGCAATAAGCTAAAGAGCGAGACATCTAGCATAGGCAAAGATAGTAATGATATCTGGGTAAGGTCATCTTGCCTGTTGAGTCGTCGATGGAATCGTAACCTTGCTCCTCACACTCAACCTCGGTAGGAACCTCGTACTCGGTCTCGGCTCCCGGCTCTACTCAACACAAGAATACAACACGGCAAAATATCAAACATGGTGCAATGCACAATCAACATGATGCAAGTATGATGTGCGTATGCATGTGGAAGCACTTGAACCTAAGGAGAAGATGATGAAGAAGGCCTCATCTTGGAAAACCAAGCAAGTCACTGTATAGAGGGGAAGATTGTCACAACCCTAGAGTTTGCTTGTACCAAGTGGCTTTGCATCCATGCATCATGTTCAATTTCAAGAAATTTGAAATGGGGATTGATAAACCCTAGCACAAATGCTTTCCAAATAGGTCCAGTTAAAAAAATTTGCATTCAATGTTTCCAAAGTGTTCTTATTAATTGTTTGATATTTTTGGCAAGGCTTTTGCACCAAACCAAAAATAATGAACATTTTTAGGAATATTTTGGGCATTGAATTTAAATCATTATTGTATTTGAATTTGGAGTTATATTCATAATATATAGAATATATTTCCAAATAACTTTGAATTAATTTATGTGCTCCTGGAAAAGTCCATGGGAAACATAAAAATACTTAGAGGATGTTTTGGCACTTGTTTGAATTTGTTCAAATTCAAAACAGTGACAAAAGAAATAAACAAAGAAAAGAAAAACAGAAAACATAAAAGAATTAGAAAAGAAAGAGAGACAGAGTTTCACCTGGTCCTTGCCTGTCTGGCCCAACTCCTGTTTGGCCCAGCCCACCAGGGGCAGCCTCTTCTTCTACCTCTTGCCAGTAGGCAGAGGAGAAGCTGGGCACGGCGCGCGCCCATGGCTTCCACGCCACCCGCCTGCCTGGACCTCCCCTGGCTAGCACGCCGCCGCCAAGGACACGCCGCTACCATCTGGAACCCCCCTGACCTCCTCACTCTTCCCCTTTGTCTCTCCCTCGCCCTCTCGACGCCATGGCCGACGCGCCCGTGAGCACGCCGCCACCGCCGCAGCTGCGTCCATCGCCACCCCTCGCCTCTCGGACGCGCCCCCGAGCTCCGCCGTGCCTCCCTCATCCTCTCCGTCGACCCATACGACCGTGGGAGCCCTACAACATCGTCCCCGACCTCTTCTTCCTCCTTTGGCCGCCGAGATCGCCGGAGATGCCACGACGCCGTCCGTGCCTCCCCGAGCCCGTTTGTCTGCTCCAGGAGTCCGCCGTGAGCCCCTCTTCCTTACCCCCTCTCCTTTTGCTCGCCCCCTTGCCGCAACACCATTCCCTGTCGAGGCCGAAAACCACCGCCGCCGGCCAGCTCGCCGCCGTGGCCACAGGCGCTGCGCCTCCCAGCCGAGCATGCCACTATGCTCAGCACATCCCCAGCAACCCAAAACCATGATCCACACCCCGTTTAATGCACCGCAGCCGTCGCTTGCTTCGAGCCCGTGGCTCTGTCGCCGCCAAATCTCGTCGCCGGCGAGATTCCGGCCGCCCCGCGACCGCCTGCCTGGCCCATTGGATGCGCACGAGCAAGAGCTCCTCCCTGGTGCCACCAGCGCGACGAACGGCCGTCCCTAACGCAAGTCCGGCGAGTTGCCGCTACGATTTTGGTCGCCGCCGGCCAAACTCCAGCGACATCTGACGTGGCAACGTCATTAGTATTAACCCACCGTAGTTAGCCACCTCACAGCCCCTGACAGTGGGCCCTAGCCCTGGTCAAACCCCAGCCAGCGCTGGTTTTGACCGGGATTAGTACCCGTGGCACTGACAGGTGGGTCCCACCGGTCAGATTTGACCTGGACCGGTCAGTTAACCTGCTGACCTTAGCCTGACACAGTGCTGATGCAGTAATGCCTTTCTGGAATTAAAATAAATCAGAAAAGGTTTAGAAATTCCAGAAAATGCTTTAAACTTCTAAAAATCATATAAAATCAACCGTAGCTCAGATGAAAATAATTTGTATATGAGAAATGATCAGAAAAATCCAAGGAATATGTTTGTTGCCTTTTCATGCATGTTTGAACAAGTTAAACCTGCTGATCAGGTCAAATCAATTAATGACATTTAAATAACCACATGTGGAGTTTGAATTTGAATCTTGGATTCAAACCAACTTCATTTAATTCATTGCTAGTTGCATTAGCTCAAATCACAGCATATTGCCATGTCATGATCATGCATCATATTGTTGCATTGCATTGATTGTGTTCTTTCTCTGTTGCCGGTGTTTGCCCCCTCTCAGTAGACGTTGTTCCGACGATGAGATCGATGACACCGATGAAGACATAGTGTTATATTCAGAAGTGCCAGGCAAGCAAACCCCCTTCGTGCGTTCCGATACAATCCCACTCTCTCGCTCCTGCTCTCTTTTACTGCATTAGGACAACAACAATTGAACTGCTTTTTGCTGAGGTAGCTGAACCCCTTTCCTCTGCATGACCTGTCATTGGCAAAGTAAATAGTTGAAACCCACTAGCATGAGTAGGAGTTGTTTGAGCCATGTTGTGCCTACTCATTCATGCTTTCTAGATATGCCTGCTATTGCTTAGAGTTGTGTCAGGTCTGATTCATCGGGGATGAATTGGAATGGTGATGGACATGTCCTACTGTGTGTGAACTAAGGTGTGAACACGATTTGGTAAAGATAGCGGTGAGAGGCCATGTAGGAGTACAATGTGGGTTGTCTCACTGGGACCGTCCTTAAGAACTGAGTTCTGTGTAAGTTTTCCAATGACTAGCTACTACCACACATTGGGTTCCGGTAACTCGACCCCTCTTGACTTATTAATCAACTAGATCTCTGTCCAGGAGTTGCAACTAGTTTCTGGTGTTTCTAGGTAGTGCTAGTAGTCTACCAAGTGGCACCCGGTACAGGTGGGCTTGGGACAGACTAGGTGCAGTGGCCCGGTGTACCAAGTGGCACCCGATTGGTGGGCTTGGGAACCCTGTACACATCGTTTGGGGCCGTGAGCGACACCCCGGTCGGATCTCCTTACGGATGGAACCCGAATAGGCGATAAACCTTGACTAGAGTCTTGTGTGGTTAGTCAGGTCATGGCCGACACCCTCGCCAGGCTTCCGCTTGAAGGTTGCCGAGATACATGACTTGTACATGGCGGTAAGTGGCGAGAGCGTGTGTGAAGAAGTACACCCCTGCAGGGTTATCATGATCTATTCGAATAGCCGGGTCCGCGGTTATGGACTTCTTGGATGCTTACGTGGTACATAGACAAGTGAAAGTGGTTACTCTAAAATGCTCAAGACAAGTGTGAGTGCTATGGATGGCCTTCTCGTAGGGAGACGGGAGCGAATCCATAGTGGTGTATTTGATTGGTGAATATGTGGACTCGTGTGCGCCACCTCAAAGAGTTACTTGCAGTCGTAGTTTAGGATAGCCACTGAGTCAAAGCTGGCTTGCTGCAGTCAACTCCACCACCCCTTGTTGATACTGATGCATATGTAGTTAGTTCTGATATAAGTCTTGCTGAGTACCTTTGTACTCATGTTTGCTTAATTTATGTTTTGCAGAGAGACTTCAGTCTCAGTAGTGGTTCCGCGTGGACTTCGACGTTTAGCTTGTTACCTCAGCTATGATCTTGTCCCTTGGGAGGGTCTTGTAGATAGTCAGGCTTCTCAGCCTTTTTCATTTGTAGTTGTCTCCTAGTGCTTCCACTGAGCCCTAGTAGCTTGCTACTGCTCCGGAACACTTAGGCTGCCCGGCATGTGTCCTTCTTCGTTCCTGTGTCTGTCCCTTAGGGGAAATGTCACGCGTTGTTCCTTTAAGTCCTTGTTGCTTGCTACGACTTGGGTTCATACGTTGATGACTGACACGTTCGTTGCTGGGTCATGTATGCCTGTCTCTGTAATTTAGCGCCACTTTTGGTTTATGACTAGTCATGTCGGCCCAGGTTCTCTGTCATATGGATGCTAGCGACACTATCATATACGTGTGCCAAAATGCGCAAATGGTCCCGGGCCAGGTAAGGTGGCACCCGTGGGGATACCGTGCGTGAGGCCGCAAAGTGATATGATGTGTTACAGGCTAGACCTGTGCGACTTAGGATTGGGGTCCCGACAGCTTTGGTATCAGAGCCTCACTGCCTGTAGGATTAGCAAGCCAAACTGGTCGAAGTTGTGTCTAGAAACTCTTTAGTTATATAAGGGAATTGATTGTGGAAGGGAACGTAAGGCCCTTTTTACTCCTTTATCTTATGACCTTCTGATCGGAGCCATCCTCTTCTTTTCTACGGGGATTAAGGAACTAGGCTTTCTCTTTTGTTTATCAGGATCACGTTAATGATGGATTCAACTCTTAGTTCAGTTTCTAGTACTTCCCTGTGTTAACAGTTGGTCTCAGAACCTTGTTATTGTGATGTTGAGTGGTTATGCCACCTTTTTGCAGGATCTTTCAAAATCTTTTTGAGCATTTACAGCCGTTATGCTGTCTGAGTCATCCCAGGTCTCTAAACAATCTGATGCATTTGCAAATAATTCATCCCTGTTCTGAATGTCCTTTCAGGCCATATTAACCACACTAGTCGGTGTGTGGAGGTACTCCATTACCTCGACACATATGTTGGAGTTATTATTATGACCCTAGGTGGCTTAGAAGATCACCCAGTAATCTACCAATGCTTTATATTCCCAATGTGATGATTCTGTCCATCATTCTCGAAAGCATCCCGTGATGCCATTTAGTTAGTAGGTATTCTATTCCGGGGTTCTTGAACCCGAGATTCACCCTACTTGCTTCTTGTTCATAGTGTTTGCTAGTTCTTTTAGGATATTAGTACCTTGTGATAGTCCTCGAGGTCCGTGGTGAATCGTTCTTCCAATACCATGAACCGTTATGGCAGAAGTTCTTTTGAACCAAAAGATCACAATAAGAGTACTCTTGAGGAGTTCTCCATTCTGTATTGTGACTCTGCCAGTTCTACCTTCTGCATGGGTTATCCGGAAGAAATATGTTGAGCTTTGTTCAACATACTAATATATGGATCGACAACTCAGAAAGTTATATGTTCCTTTGAGTTGTCCCCCTTTAGTTATTTTCCGACCTTCATCTATCAATTGATAGTCAGGAGTAGTTGTGCATTCGTGTTCATCGATGCCTTTTACTCTTGTGGTCCGTCAAGCCATTCTATTCCGGAATGACTAGGAGAAACAAACTCTAGTACCTTATCCATATCCAGGATTGGGTCAAAGTAGTTGTACTCCGCAGATCAAAATGCCAATCCAGCTTTTGTTCTGTTCTACCTTGGAGTGTTGACATGTTTATGTCAAGAGTTCCATGGGAATTGCACAACCTCCTATGAACTCCTAATACAGTGATACCTCTCGCCATCATCGTTCATTACTCGGTCTCCGTGTTATTGTAGCCGGAATACTGACAAGTGAATCATGATGTGTGAAGTCAATACTCCTAGCAACCCCGTTGCTTGCTAGTTAATGGACGATAATCTCATTCTTAGCGTGTTGGTTACTGAATCATCATTCTAAGATTGATCGTGCTACCTAGTCCATTTTTTGGTGCACTCTTCGATCAATGAGTTAGGATTGCATAAATCCCTCACTCTTGTGATCGGATCATCTTGCCCTGAAAGGCAAGATTGTTTGCGAGCTTAGTAACATATTGGTGGTTCGTGATTTTCCGGTTATCTTCTCGGAAGTATCACCAGGTTGTTCCCTGGCCGTTATGTTGAGCTCGTGTTCAAGTTGGTTTTCTTATAAACTACCCTTTCTCCAAGAATCTATGTAGGATACCCTGAACTGGTTGGTTAAGCTAAACAACAACTTGGAGAGTTGGAAGATAAAAGCTTGATCTATCATAGTTCCTTTAGAAGGGATATCTTTTGCGCGTGTGTGTGTGTGTGTGTGTGTGTGTGTGTGTGTTAAAGATAGATGATATCTTCTTCAATTGATCTTCATGTTCAGTTGCTGGACCTATTGTCTTGTCCAAACTTTGATTTGAGTGTGGGCTATCGTCAAGTCAAATCAGAACCAACGATATTCGTAACGTTGTCTTACTTGTGGTTGATCCCTCGAGCATACACCCTTACATCCTTTGGTCTGACCAATGCTATCACCGTGTTCACGTAATTGTGGAATTCCATCTATGTGGAAGCCTCGAGGAATTGTTGTCGAGCCCATCGGCAACATGTTATTCTTCTCCATGATTTGTGATGAACATTAAGCTAGTGTTGGAAACTTTGTAAGCAATGCCTCCATGTTCCGTTCATGAGGTATATGTTTTGGTGAAATAAGTGACTTCCTCTAATTCACGTGCATCCGATGAAAGTTGTCACCGTGAGTTCGAGAAAGATTGTTTTGGTGAAGTAAGTCACGCATGTGCGAAGTATTCTATGGTTTGATAGGCTCGCTACCTCCATTCCATATGTAATCCCTAGCACACCAAGCCACTGATTGATTTGTTCAAGGAGAAGAAGTGCCTTCTTAAGTATCATGACTTATGCCAGGACTTCGATATCCTCGGTGATGGTTCCCCACCTGAACCCGGTAGTGTTTTATTGTAAGACTGCCATGTGATCATGTTGTCTGGAACATCGTGTTCACATGTTGTAGCAGAACCAGCTAATGTTTTGGAGCTTACTACCGCAGTCCATTTCCCGAGAAACTCGCAACATCGTCTCGTCGATTTGGGTTGCAAACCTTCATTTTTCTTTCTAGACTCGATGAGTCTGGAATATCCTGAAACCAACCAGAACTGAATCTCAGGCAGATATGATGGTTGGAGCATTTTCCAAGAACTATAATATTGGTCTCTCGATAACCGGTAAAGTGGATGTTGTGGCCAACACACCCAGCCGGAAGACCTATTGTTGTAGAATCTTGATTGAAGAAGTTGGCCACCTCCCCATAAGAATTTCGTAGGATTTACTCCCTAGTTGTCCCTTATGGATTTTTGTGCTCCTGAAGTCCGACCTTTTACTTGACGTTCTAACCATTTTAATAAATGGGTTGCGCTAGCACATCAAGGAGAACATTAGAAGCGGAGTGCTAAGTCTCTCGGTCGATCATCCAGATTTTGCCCCTTGGCTCCGCTAAGGTGAAATCTGAGAAAGTGTTATCTTCCTTTGCATCTGCATCGTCCATCGCTATTCATCATGGTCGTATGTTGTGTTGTCAGCACCATTTGGCACGGATAATGGTAAAACCTTGATGATTATGGAAATGCTCAAGTTCTTGAGAGCACGCACAAGCACTAGGTGTTATCACTGGCACTAACCGTGATTTCTCCCAGTGTTCTTGGCTATGCTATAACCTCTCAAAGAGTAGATTCACTATCTACTGTTGGGTTTCCTCCCAGTTACCAGAATCATCCCAGCATTTGCATTTTGTTCCCAGCTTGCACCGCCAATGTGCCATTTTACCATGGGTTCCATCCATTTCCGATGATAAGCAAAATCATCCCTTGTGCTGTCTTCAACAAGGTAGTCCACATCATCCATTCTGGCCCGAGAATGTCATTCCTTCAGACTCCTTTAAATGTTCGATTGAGATTTGCCTTAGGATGGTATAAAAGATTTTCAATGATCTATGTATCAAAAGTAATTCTTTTTGCCACTTAAGGGATAATTCTACGAGTCACCTTTTCTAAGGTGCCCCGTTATAGAATCATGGCAAGTCAACTCCTCGCTATGTTGACAACCGTTCACCACCTTCTTAAGTGTGGAGCTATCGCCTATCCAGTGAACCTTCGTCATCTGTTTCACTCCATCACTCTAGATGTATGCTTTGTGCCTCGGCTCGAGAGATGTTCCTACGTCTCGTTCCGTAAGTTGATCTTGTGATCATTAGGATGGTCCATCCTTGTAGGGCTGTCTCTTTCCTCGTGTTGGATGAAGATCATGAAAGCAAAGATGCCAAGATCAACATGATGCAATGAATCAACAACTTCGAGGAGGACAGTTGAATCGAGAAGATTGTGATGGCTTTGTGTCCCTTCTGTCTTCTTACCTCACGTCTTGAATCTCGGGATGAGATTCTTGTTTAATGGGGGTGAGTTGTCACAGCCCTAGAGTTTGCTTGTACCAAGTGGCTTTGCATCCATGCATCATGTTCAATTTCAAGAAATTTGAAATGGGGATTGATAAACCCTAGCACAAATGCTTTCCAAATAGGTCCAGTTAAAAAAATTGCATTCAATGTTTCCAAAGTGTTCTTATTAATTGTTTGATAGTTTTGGCAAGGCTTTTGCACCAAACCAAAAATAATGAAATTTTTTAGGAATATTTTGGGCACTGAATTTAAATCATTATTGTATTTGAATTTGGAGTTATATTCATAATATATAGAATATATTTCCAAATAACTTTGAATTAATTTATGTGCTCCTGGAAAAGTCCATGGGAAACATAAAGAATACTCAAAGGATGTTTTGGCACTTGTTTGAATTTGTTCAAATTCAAAACAGTGGCAAAAGAAATAAACAAAGAAAAGAAAAACAGAAAAGAGAAAAGAATTAGAAAAGAAAGAGAGAGAGAGTTCCACCTGGGCCTTGCCTGCCTGGCCCAACTCCTGTTTGGCCTAGCCCACCAGGGGCAGCCTCGTCCTCTACCTCTTGCCAGTAGGCAGAGGAGAAGCTGGGCACGGCGCGCGCCCACGGCTTCCACGCCACCTGCCTGCCTGGACCTCCCCTAGCCAGCGCGATGCCGCCAAGGACACGCCGCTACCGTCTGGAACCCCCCTGACCTCCTCACTCTTCCCCTTCGTCAATCCCTCTCCCTCTCGACGCCATGGCCGACGCGCCCGTGAGCACGCCGCCGCCGCAGCTGCGTCCACCGCAACCCCCTCGCCTCTCCGACGCGCCCCCGAGCTCCGCCGTGCCTCCCTCATCCTCTCCGTCGACCCATACGACCGCGGGAGCCCTACAACGTCGTCCCCGACCTCTTCTTCCTCCTTCGGCCGCCGAGATCGCCGGAGATGCCACGACGCTGTCTGTGCCTCCCCGAGCCCGTTTGTCTGCTCCGCGAGTCCGCCGTGAGCCCCTCTTCCTTACCCCCCCTCTCCTTTTGCTCGCCCCCTTGCCGCAACACCGTTCCCTGTCGAGGCCGAAAACCACCGCCGCTGGCCAGCTCGCCGCCGTGGCCACAGGCGGTGCGCCTCGCAGCCCAGCATGCCACTGTGCTCAACACATCCCCAGCAACCCAAAACCATGATCCACACCCCGTTTAATGCACGACAGCCGTCGCTTGCCTCGAGCCCGTGGCTCTGTCGCCGCCAAATCTCGTCGCCGACGAGATTCCGGCCGCCCCGCGACCCCCTGCCTGGCCCATTGGATGCGCACGAGCAAGAGCTCCTCCCTGGTGCGAGCAGCGCGACGAACGACCGTCCCTAACGCAAGTCCGGCGAGTTGCCGCCGTGATTTTGGTCGCCGCCGGCCAAACTCCGGCGACATCTAACGTGGCAACTTCATTAGTATTAACCCGCCGTAGTTAGCCACCTCACAACCACTGACAGTGGGCCCTAGCCCTGATCAAACCCGAGCCAGCGCTGGTTTTGACCGGGATTAGTACCCGTGTCACTGACAGGTGGGTCCCACCGGTCAGGTTTGACCTGGACCGGTCAGTTGACCTGCTGACCTCAGCCTGACGCAGTAAATTCTTTCTGGAATTAAAATAAATCAGAAAAGGTTTAGAAATTCCAAAAAATGCTTTAAACTTCTAAAAATCATATAAAATCAACCGTAGCTCAGATGAAAATAATTTATATATGAAAAATGATCAGAAAAATCCAAGGAATCTGTTTATGGCATTTTCATGCATGTTTGAACAAGTTAAACCTGATGATCAGGTCAAATCAATTAATGACATTTAAATAACCACATGTGGAGCTTGAATTTGAATCTTGGATTCAAACCAACTTCATTTAATTCATTGCTAGTTGCATTAGCTCAAATCACAACATATTGCCATGTCATGATCATGCATCATATTGTTGCATTGCATTGATTGTGTTCTTTCTCTGTTGCCGGTGTTTGCCCCCTCTCAGTAGACGTTGTTCCGACGATGAGATCGATGACACCGATGAAGACATAGTGTTATCTTCAGAAGTGCCAGGCAAGCAAACCCCCTATGAGCATTCCGATACAATCCCACTCTCTCGCTCTTGCTCTCTTTTACTGCATTAGGACAACAACGATTGAACTGGTTTTTGCTGCGGTAGCTGAACCCCTTTCCTCTGCATGACCTGTCATTGCCACAGTAAATAGTTGAAACCCACTAGCATGAGTAGGAGTTGTTTGAGACATGTTGTGCCTACTCATTCATGCTTTCTGGTTATGCCTGCTATTGCTTAGAGTTGTGTCAGGTCTGATTCATCAGGGATGAATTGGAATGGTGATGAACATGTCCTACTGTGTGTGAGCTAAGGTGTGAACACGATTTGGTAAAGGTAGCGGTGAGAGGCCATGTAGGAGTACATGGTGGGTTGTCTCACTGGGACCATCCTTAAGAACTGAGTTCTGTGTAAGTTGTCCAATGACTAGCTACTACCACACATTGGGTTCCGGTAACTCGACCCCTCTCGATTTATTAATCAACTAGATCTCTGTCCAGGAGTTGCAACTAGTTTCGGGTGTTTGTAGGTAGTGCTAGTAGTCTACCAAGTGGCACCCAGTACAGGTGGGCTTGGGACAGACTAGGTGCAGTGGTCCGGTGTACCAAGTAGCACCCGGTTGGTGGGCTTGGGAACCCTATACACATCGTTTGGGTCCGTGAGCGACACCCCGGCCAGATCTCCTTACGGATGGAACCCGAGTAGGCGATAAACCTGGACTAGAGTCTTGTGTGGTTAGTCAGGTCGTGGCCGACACCCTCGCCAGGCTTCCGCTTGAAGGTTGCCGAGATACACGACGTGTACATGGCGGTAAGTGGCGAGAGCATGTGTGAAGAAGTACACCCCTGCAGGGTTATCATGATCTATTCGAATAGCCGGGTCCGCGGTTATGGACTTCTTGGATGCTTACGTGGTACATAGACAAGTGAAAGTGGTTACTCTAAAATGCTCAAGACAAGTGTGAGTGCTATGGATGGCCTTCTCGTAGGGAGACGGGAGCGGATCCATAGTGGTGTATTTGATTGCTGAATATGTGGACTCTTGTGCGCCACCTCAAAGAGTTACTTGCATTCATAGTTTAGGATAGCCACCGAGTCAAAGCTGGCTTGCTGCAGTAAACTCCACCACCCCTTGTTGATACTGATGCATATGTAGTTAGTTCTGATGTAAGTCTTGCTGAGTACCTTTGTACTCATGTTTGCTTAATTTATGTTTTGCAGAGAGACTTCAGTCTCACTAGTGGTTCCGCGTGGACTTTGACGTTTAGCTTGTTACCTCAACTACGATCTTGTCCCTTGGGAGGGTCTTGTAGATAGTCAGGCTTCTCAGCCTTTTTCATTTGTAGTTGTTTGTACTCAGACATGTTATGCTTCCGTTGCCTGTATGCTCTGTATGTTGGGTCATGTGACCTCTGTTTGTAATAAATGCTATGATGGTTCTTCTGGGCCTTTATCTATATGAGTTGTTGAGTTATGTTGTGATGCCATGTTGTACAGCACATACTTGCATGTTATGCGTACGTGTAATGTGTATTGCTATGTGTGGGATCCGACACCTAGTTGTTTACCCTTGGTAGCCTATCTTATAGGAAAATGTCTCCTAGTGCTTCCACTGATCCCTGGTAGCTTGCTACTGCTCCGAAACACTTAGGCTGGCTGGCATGTGTCCTTCTTCGTTCCTGTGTCTGTCCCTTAGTGGAAATGTCACGCGTTGTTCCTTTAAGTCCTTGTAGCTTGCTACGACTTGGGTTCATACGTTGATAACCGACACGTTCGTTGCTGGGTCATGTATGCCTGTCTCTGTAATTTAGCGCCACTTTTGGTTTATAACTAGTCATGTTGGCCCAGGTTTCCTGTCATATGGATGCTAGCGACACTATCATATACGTGTGCCAAAATGCGCAAACGGTCTCGGGCCAGGTAAGGTGGCACCCGTGGGGATACCGTGCGTGAGGCCGCAAAGTGATATGATGTGTTACAGGCTAGACATGTGTGACTTAGGATCGGGGTCCCGACAAAGATTTCGGTTGGAATCGATATAAAGATTGCAGGAAACGGACACACGGTTTGCAAATGGCAAGCAAAACAATATTCACTCAAAGCTGCAGTTTATAGCCACATGGCATGTTTGGAGCAAGAAATAATTATGCTACGGCACTCAAACATGTATACAAAGGGCATGGATGTGAATTAGACATGATACTTAACAAGCATGAACTTATAACACACCTAAAAACCTACTGGAACACAATTAACCAAGCATGGCAAGTTGCTATAAATTTATTTGGGAAGGCAAAAACATCATCACGATGCTGCCTTCGGAGGCATAAAACAACATGCATATCCACTCCACTAAGTATGTAAATATCATAGACATGTAGTAGACATATCATACATCAAACAAATCCATTGATGCAACTCCATAGGAGGCATGGATCAATAACAACAAGCTTCACCAAATTGATCATGCTGATAAAAGTCTGACGGGTAAAATTTATAGCAACTTGAGAGCAAGAAATAAATAAGCTACAGCAGGCCATTGTCACATCCCCAGTTCTGGTCTGCTCTGGTCCAGTTAGTCTTGTGTGCATCATGTTTATTTTCAAAGGAAAGTTGAAATGGGGATGACTAAACCCTAGCACCAGATGAAACCAACTAGGTTCAAATTCAAATTTTTCTCATTGAACCCAAAATGCTCTTTGGAAAAGTTCATCATTTTTGGATCGATTTAAAACCCCTGCCAAAAATGTTGCACTTATTTCTAAAACCATTCTAGATTTTTGAATTAAATCATATCTTATTTGCATTTGGGCATTTAAATTTTATATATTATTTTAAATGCTCAAATAATCATGAACTAAAATGTTTACTGTTGGGTTTATTCTAAACAGTAACCATGATTGGTTTCATGATTTTTAAGTGTGCCTAAGTATTTTAATAAAGCCCAGAACAAAAATAACAAAATAGAAAACATAAACAAAATTTAAATAGAAAGAAAGGCTTACCTGTCCAGCCTGGCCGGCCCGGTACTGTGCGGCCCAGCCCACGTGGCCTCCTCTGTCGTCTACCTCGTGCCAGAAGGCACGAGGGCGTGTGCCCGCGGCGCGCCAGCATGCGCACGGCCACCGACGGCCACCTCCTGCTTGCCGCCTCGCCCTGGAAGTCTCTGGCGTCTCCACGCACCCCCCGGAACCCCCTCACTCTCTTCCCGTGTATCTCCCCTCCTCTGGCTCTCTTCCCTCGCAGCCACCGAACGCCGTCGCCGCCGCGCCCGCTGCCACCGCGGCCACCGGCCACCGCATGCCTCGCAACCATGCCCAGAAGGATCGCCGCAGCTCCATCTTCCTGTTCCCTCGACGTACTCGAGCTGGGGAGCACCGCAACGCCCTCAACGAGGTCGTCTTCAACCTTCTGCCCCCCAGATCGCCGGAGATACTCCGTCGTCGTCCGTGCCTCCCCGCGCTCGCCGTCTGTCCTCCTGGAATCTCTGTGAGCTCCCGTCCCTTTCCCCCCTCTCCGTTTGCCTTCTTGTGCACCACAGCGACCGCGCCGAGCTCAGCCGCACCCGCCGCCGCCACCGCACGTCGCCTTCATGGCCGCAGCCACGTTGGGCTTATTCCGAGCACGGCATCGTCTTCACCGCACTCGTGGAAGCCCGTAGAACCTCCCCGCTCGCCTCCCCGACCCCCGCAGCACCTAGCTCGACGGAGCCCGAACTCCGGCGCCGCCGCGAGCTTGTTTCCGACGAGCTCCGGCCACCCCAGCACACACCGTCGCCTCCATCAGATGCGCGAGCTCCCCAGCTACGCGTAGCACCAAGCCGCCGTCCAAATGGTCGCCGGAGGGCGAATCCCGAGCACCGCCGCCACGTTCGGCCTCGCCGGCGTCGAGCCGCCGGTGGCTTTGACCCCGTTTGACTCCGGCTGGACCCCCCCTGTGTCCATGACATGTGGGGCCGGTCGTCGTTTAGTTTTAGTTAAGTTTTAATTAGGTACTAATCTCTGTGCTTAGCTCTATGAGTCACTGACACGTGGGGCCAACCCCTGTCTAATTAGTTTAGTTAAAACTAAACTTAATTAGGCCCTGAGAGACTGACATGTGGGCCCAGGCCCCACCAGCAGTTTAATTAGTGTTAGTTTAAAAACTAACTAACTCTGTTAGCTAGTGGGTCACTGACCAGTGGGCCCCACTGGTTAGGTTTGACAGGACCAGCCCCTGTTGACTTGCTGATGTCAGCATGACCTAGTGCTGACGCAGTAACTATTTTCTGGGATTTTAAATAAACCAGAAATGATTTATTTATTTCAGAAAATAACCAAAACTTCAAAAAAATCATAGAAAATAATCTATAACTCAGATGAAAATAATTTATATATGAAAATTGATCAGAAAAATTCAAGGAATCTGTTTATGGCATTTTCATGCATGTTTGAACAAGTTAAACCTGCTGATCAGGTCAAATCAATTAAATGGCATTTAAATAATCACATATGAAGTTTGAATTTGAACCTTTGGTTCAAACCAGCTTCACTTAATTGTGTTGCTAGTTGCATTAGCTCAATCAACAGCATATTGCCATGTCATGATCATGCATCATATTGTTGCATTGCATTGATTGTGTTCTTTCTCTGTTTGTCGGTTTTGTTCCCTCTCAGTAGACGATGCTCCGACGATGAGTTCGATGACACCGATGAAGACCCAATGTTATCTTCAGAAGTGCCAGGCAAGCAAAACCCCATTGAGCATTCCGATACAATCCCACTCTCTCGCTCTTGCTCTCCTTTACTGCATTAGGACAACAACGCTTCAATTGTTACTTGCTGCGGTAGTTGAACCCTTTCCACTGCATGACCCGTCATTGCCACAGTAAATAGTTGAAACCCACTAGTATGAGTAGGAGGTGTTTGAGCCATGTTGTGCCTACTCATTGATGCTTTCTGGTTATGCCTGCTATTGCTTAGAGTTGTGTCAGGTCTGATTCATCGGGGATGAATTGGAATGGTGACGAACATGTTCTAATGTGTGTGAGCTAAGTGTGTGAACACGATTTGGTAAAGGTAGCGATGAGAGGCCATGTAGGAGTACATGGTGGGTTGTCTCATTGAAACCGTCCTCAGGAACTGAGTTCTGTGTTGGTTGATCCATGAAACAGCTACTACCACACATTGGGCCCTGAAATATGACCCCGCTCGACTTATTGACTGCCCTTGCTCTCTGTCCAGGAGTTGCAACTAGTTTCTGGTGTTTGTAGTTTACTGGAGGTCGTGCACAGTGCTGACCCTCGGGGTGGACTGTGACACGGCAGGTACGTGGCACGGTGTATCGGTCGCCCGTTTGGTGACGCGGGAACCCTGTACACATCGTTTGGGGCCGTGAGCGACACCCCGGCCGGATCTCCCCACGGATGGAACCCAAATAGGCGATAAACCTGGACGAGAGACTTGAGTGGTTGGTTAGGTCATGGTCTACACCCACGTCAGCTTTCGCTTGAAGTCTGCCGAGCACATGTCGTGTGCAGACGCTAAGTGGTGGAAACATGTGTGAAGAAGTACACCCCTGCAGGGTTAAATATAATCTATTCGAATAGCCGTGTCCGCGGAAATGGACTTCTGGGTTGCCTATTACAGTTCATAGACAAGTGAAAGTGGATACTCTAAAACGCGCAAGATAAGCGTGAGTGCTATGGATGGCCTTCTCGTAGGGAGACGGGAGCGGATCCATAGTGGTGTATTGATTGGTGAATATGTGGACTCGTGTGCGCCACCTCAAAGAGTTACTTGCATTCATAGTTTAGGATAGCCACCGAGTCAAAGCTGGCTTGCTGCAGTCAAACACCACCACCCCCTTTGTTGATACTGATCCATATGTAGCTAGTTCTGATGTAAGTCTTGCTGAGTACCTTTGTACTCACGTTTGCTTAATTTATGTTTTTGCAGAGAGACTTTAGTCTCGCTAGTGGTTCCGCGTGGACTTCGACGTTTAGCTTGTTACCTCAGCTACGATCTTGTACCCTTGGGAGGGTCTGGTAGATAGTCAGGCTTCTTAGTCTTTTTCATTTGTAGATGTCTGTACTCAGACATGTAATGCTTCCGTTGCCTGTATGCTCTGTATGTTGGGTCGTGTGACCTCTGATTGTAATAAATGCTATGATGGCTCTTCTGGGCCTTATCTATATGAGTTGTTGAGTTATGTTGTGATGCCATGTTGTACAGCACATACTTGCATGTTATGCGTACGTGTAATGTGTATTGCTATGTGTGGGATCCGACACCTAGTTGTTTACCCTTGGTAGCCTATCTTACAGGGAAATGTCTCCTAGTGCTTCCACTGAGCCTTGGTAGCTTGCTACTGCTCCGGAACACTTAGGTTGGCCGGCATGTGTCCTTCTTCGTTCCTGTGTCTGTCCCTTAGGGGAAATGTCATGCGTTGTTCCTTTAAGTCCTTGTAGCTTGCTACGACTTGGGTTCATACGTTGATGACCGACACGTTCGTTGCTGGGTCATGTATGCCTGTCTCTGTAATTTAGTGCCACTTCTGGTTTATAACTAGTCATGTCGGCTCGGGTTCTCTGTCATATGGATGCTAGCGACACTATCATATACGTGTGCCAAAATGCGCAAACGGTCCCGGGCCAGGTAAGGTGGCACCCGTGGGGATACCGTGCGTGAGGCCGCAAAGCGATATGATGTGTTACCGGCTAGACCTGTGTGACTTAGGATCGGGGTCCTGACAGCTTTGGTATCAGAGCCTGACTGCCTGTAGGATTAGCAAGCCAAACTGGTCGAAGTCATGTCTAGAAACTCTTTAGTTATGTAAGGGAATTGATTGTGGAAGGGAACGTAAGGCTCTTTTTACTCCTTTACCTTATAACCTTCTGATCTGAGTCACCTTCTTCTTCTACGGGGATTAAGAACTAGGCTTTCTCTTCTGTCTATCAGGATCACGTTAATGTGGTTTCAACTCTCAGTTCAGTTTATCCTACTTCTGTTGCTCAACTGTTGGTCTCATAACCTTGACATGATGATGTTAAGTGGATATGCTACCCTTTTTGCTTGGATCTCAAAAGTATTTCGAGCATTTGCAGCCGTTATGCTGTCCGAGTCATCCCAGGTTTCTAATAGTCTGATGCATTTGCAAATCCCTTCTTCCTGTCCCGATGCTCCTTGGGGCCAGATTAACCACACTAGTCGTTATGTTGAGGTACTTTGTTACCTCGACAAATGGTTGGACTTATTATTATGACCCTAATGTGTCTTAGAAGATTACCCAGTAATGTAACAATACCTTGTATCCTCAGGGTGATGATTCTGGCCGTCATTCCCGAAAGCATCCCGTGATGCCATTTAGTTAGTAGGCATTATATTCTGGGTTCTTGAATCCAAGATTCATTCTACCTACTTCATGTTGATAGCATTTGCTCGTTCCTTTAGGATATTAGTAACCTTGTGATAGTCCTCGAGGTCCGTGGTTATCGTTCTTCCAATACCATGAACCATCTTGGCAGAAGTTCTCCCGAACCCAAAGATCACAACCAGAGTGCTCCTGAGTGGTACTCCATTTATATTGTGACTCTGCCAGTCCTACCTTTCTGCATGGGTTATCCGGAAGAAATATGTGGAACTCGTTCGACATACTAACCTATGCATCCACAACTCAGAAGTTATATGTCCCTTGAGTTGTCTCCTTTTAGTTGTATTATGACCCTCGTCTATCAATTGATAGTCAGGAGTAGTCGTGCACTCGTGTTCATCGATGCCTTTTACTCTTGTGGTCTGTCAAGCCATTCTATTCTGGAATGACTAGGAGAAACAAACTCCAGTACCTTATCCATATCCAGGATTTGGTCAAAGAAGATGTACTTCGCAGATGAAGAATGCTAATGCAGCTTCTAAACTGTTCTATCTTGGAGTATTACCATCTTTATGTCAAGAATATCCTGGGAATTGCACATCATACTATGAACTCTTGATACAGTAATACTTCTCACCATCGTCGTCCATTCCTCGGTCTCCGCGTTGTTATAACCGGAATACTGACAAGTGGATTGTGATGTGTGAAATCAATACTCCTAGCAACTTCGTTGCTTGGCAGTTAAAGGACAACAATTTCATTCTTAGCGTGATGATTACTGAATCACCATTCTAAGATTGATTGTGCTACCTAGTCCACTTTATTGGTGCACTCCTTGATTGATGAGTTAGGATTTTGATAAGTCCTTGCTCATTTGATTATATCGTCTTGCCCTGAAAAGCAAGATTGTTCTCGAGCTTAGTAACACATCGGTGGTTCGTGATTTTCTGAATGTCTTCTCGGAAGTATTACCAGGTTGTCACCTGACCGCTATGTTAAGTTCGTGATCAAGTTGGTTTCTTATAAACCACCACTTCTCCAAGAATCTGTGATGGATACCCTGAGCTAGCCGGTTAAGCTAAACGACAACTTGGAGTGTTGGAAGATAAAAGCTTGTCTGACTTAGTTCCTTCCAAGGGATATCTTTTGTGTGTGTGTTGAAGAAAGATGATATCTTGATCGATTGATCCTCGTGATCAATTGTTGGATCTATTGTCTTACTAAACTTTGATTTGAGTGTGGGCTATCATCAAATCAAATCAGAACCAACGATGCTCTTAATGTTGTCTTACTCGTGGTTGATCCCTCGAGCATACACCATTACATCTATTGTTCTGACCAATACTATCACTTGTTCACATAATTATGGAATTCCATCTCCATGGAAACCTGGATGAATTGTTGTTGAGCCCATCAGCAACACTGCTATCTTATCCATGATTTTGTAGGACATTAAGCTAGTGTTGGAAACTTTGTAAGCATTGCCTTCGTGTCCCGTTCATGAGGTATATGTTGGATTAGAGAAGAGATTTTCCCAAATTCATGTGTAATTGATGCAAGTTGTCACCGTGAGTTCGAGAAAGTTGTTTTGCCTCCTGTGGAATCATTCCAAGTCAGTCATGCATATGTGCGAAGTATTCTGTGGTTTGGAGACTTGCAACCTTCACTCTATATGTATCCCTAGCACACCAAGCCACTGATCGATTTGTTCAAGAGAAGAAGTTCAAATGCTATTCCCGAAGGGCCCGGACGGACATGCACAAGACTTCGCTATCTCCAATGATGATTCCCAATCTGAACTCGATAGTATTTTATTATAAGACTACTATGTGGTCACGTTTGTCTGGGACAACGTGTTCACAGGTACGTAGCAGAACCAGCTCATGTTTTGGAGCTGCTATCGTAGTTCATTTCCCGAGAATCTCGCAACGCCATCTCGTCGATTTGTGTTGTAAACTTTCATTTTTCTTCCTAGACTCGATGAGTCTGGAATATCCTGACACCAACCAGAACTAAATCTCAGGAAGATATGATGGTTGGTGCATTTCCCAAGAGCTATAATATTGGTCTCTCGATTACCGGTAAAGTGGATGTTGTGGCCAACACGCCCAACCAGAAGACCTATTGATATAGTATCTTGATTGAAGAAGTTGGCCACCTCCCCATAGGGATTTTGTAGGATTTACTCCCTAATTGTTCCTTATGGACCTTTTGTGCTCCCGAAGTCCGACCTTTACTTGATGGTCATGTTGATGTTTTTCTTAAGCATTGACCGTGGTACCTAGTACATCAAGGAGAACATTAGAAGCGGAGTGCTAAATGTCTCTCGGTCGATCATCCAGATTTTGCCCTTTGACACCGCTAAGGTGAAATCTGAGAAAGTGTTATCTTTCTTTGCATCTGCATCGTCCACCGCTATACATCATGGTCGTATGTTGTGTTGCCAGGATCCTTGACACGGATATTGGTAAAACTTTGATAATTATGGGAATGCTCAAGTTCTTGAGAGCACGCACAAGCACTAGGTGTTATCCTCGACACCAACCGGGATTGCTCCCAGTGCTCTTGGTTATGCTATAGCCCCTCAAGAGTAGAATTACTCTCCACTGTTGGGATTCTTCCAGTTACCAGAATCATTCCCAGCATTTGCATTTTGTTCCCAACTTGCACCGCCAATGTGCCATTTTACCATGGATCCCATCCATTTCCGGTGATAAGAAAAATCAACCTTGGCATTGTCTTTTACAAGGCAATCCACATCATCTATTCTGACCCGAGAATGTCATTCTTTCGGACTCCGTCAATGATCGACTATGGTCTGCCCCAGGCTGGTATAGGGAATTTCAATGATCTCTATATCAAAAGTAATTCTTTTGCCACTTAAGGGAATAACTCTATGAGTCACCTTCTCTTAAGGTGCCCCGTCTTGTGGTATCGTTACCATCACCTTAGGTGTGGAATTATTGCCGTCAAGTGAATCTTCATCGTTATTTCACTCCATTTCCTTGGATGTGTGTCCCGTGTCTCAGCTCAAGAGACGTTTCGACGTCTCAATCCATGAGTTGATCTTGAATTGCTCGATCTTCGAGAAGATCAAATCCTATAGAACTCACGTTCTTTTGTTATCGTGTTGGATGAAGCTTTGAAATCAAAGATGCCAAGATCTACAGGATGCAATGAATCAACATTTTCGAGGAGGGAACCAGGATCGAGAAGATCTTGTTAGTTAGTGTCCCCTCTGATATCTTACCCTATGCCTGAATCTCGGGACGAGATTCTTGTTTACTGGGGGTGAGTTGTCACATTCCCAGTTCTGGTGTGCTCTGGTCCAGTTAGTCTTGTGTGCATCATGTTTATTTTCAAAGGAAAGTTGAAATGGGGATGACTAAACCCTAGCACCAGATGAAACCAACTAGGTTCAAATTCAAATCTTTCTCATTGAACCCAAAATGCTCTTTGGAAAAGTTCATCATTTTTGGATCGATTTAAAACCCCTGCCAAAAATGTTGCACTTATTTCTAAAACCATTCTGGATTTTTGAATTAAATCATATCTTATTTGCATTTGGGCATTTAAATTTTATATATTATTTTAAATGCTCAAATAATCATAAACTAAAATGTTTACTGTTGGGTTTATTCTAAACAGTAACCATGCTTGGTTTCATGATTTTTAAGTGTGCCTAAGTATTTTAATAAAGCCCAGAACAAAAATAACAAAATAGAAAACATAAACAAAATTTAAATAGAAAGAAAGGCTTACCTGTCCAGCCTGGCCGGCCCGGTACTGTGCGGCCCAGCCCACGTGGCCTCCTGTGTTGTCTACCTCGTGCCAGAAGGCACGAGGGCGTGTGCCCACGGCGCGCCAGCACGCGCACGGCCACCGACGGCCACCTCCTGCTTGCCGCCTCGCCCTGGACGTCTCTGGCGTCTCCACGCACCCCCCCGGAACCCCCTCACTCTCTTCCCGTGTCTCTCCCCTCCTCTGGCTCTCTTCCCTCGCAGCCACCGAACGCCGTCGCCGCCGCGCCCGCTGCCACCGCGGCCACCGGCCACCGCATGCCTCGCAACCATGCCCAGAAGGATCGCCGCAGCTCCATCTTCCTGTTCCCTCGACGTACTCGAGCTGGGGAGCACCGCAACGCCCTCAACGAGGTCGTCTTCAACCTTCTGCCCCCCAGATCGCCGGAGATACTCCGTCGTCGTCCGTGCCTCCCCGCGCTGGCCGTCTGTCCTCCTGGAATCTCTGTGAGCTCCCGTCCCTTTTCCCCCTCTCCGTTTGCCTTCTTGTGCACCACAGCGACCGCGCCGAGCTCATTCGCACCCGCCGCCGCCACCGCACGTCGCCGTCATGGCCGCAACCACGTTGGGTTTATTCCGAGTACGGCATCGTATTCACCGCACTCGCGGAAGCCCGTAGCACCTCCCCGCTCGCCTACCCGACCCCCGCAGCACCTAGCTCGACGGAGCCCGAACTCCGGCGCCGCCGCGAGCTCGTTTCCGACGAGCTCCGGCCACCCCAGCACACACCGTCGCCTCCATCAGATGCGCGAGCTCCCCAGCTACGCGTAGCACCAAGCCGCCGTCCAAATGGTCGCCGGAGGGCGAATCCCGAGCACCGCCGCCACGTTCGGCCTCGCCGGCGTCGAGCCGCCGGTGGCTTTGACCCCGTTTGACTCCGGCTGGACCCCCCTGTGTCCATGACATGTGGGGCCGGCCGTCGTTTAGTTTTAGTTAAGTTTTAATTAGGTACTAATCTCTGTGCTTAGCTCTATGAGTCACTGACACGTGGGGCCAACCCCTGTCTAATTAGTTTAGTTAAAACTAAACTTAATTAGGCCCTGAGGGACTGACATGTGGGCCTAGGCCCCACTAGTAGTTTAATTAGTGTTAGTTTAAAAACTAACTAACTCTGTTAGCTAGTGGGTCACTGACCAGTGGGCCCCACTGGTCAGGTTTGACTGGACCAGCCCCTGTTGACTTGCTGATGTCAGCATGACCTAGTGCTGACGCAGTAACTATTTTCTGGGATTTTAAATAAACCAGAAATGATTTATTTATTTCAGAAAATAACCAAAACTTCAAAAAAATCATAGAAAATAATCTATAACTCAGATGAAAATAATTTATATATGAAAATTGATCAGAAAAATTCAAGGAATCTGTTTATGGCATTTTCATGCATGTTTGAACAAGTTAAACCTGCTGATCAGGTCAAATCAATTAAATGGCATTTAAATAATCACATATGAAGTTTGAATTTGAACCTTTGGTTCAAACCAGCTTCATTTAATTGTGTTGCTAGTTGCATTAGCTCAATCAACAGCATATTGCCATGTAATGATCATGCATCATATTGTTGCATTGCATTGATTGTGTTCTTTCTCTGTTTGTCGGTTTTGTTCCCTCTCAGTAGACGACGCTCCGACGATGAGTTCGATGACACCGATGAAGACCCAATGTTATCTTCAGAAGTGCCAGGCAAGCAAAACCCCATTGAGCATTCCGATACAATCCCACTCTCTCGCTCTTGCTCTCCTTTACTGCATTAGGACAACAACGCTTCAATTGTTACTTGCTGCGGTAGTTGAACCCCTTTCCACTGCATGACCCGTCATTGCCACAGTAAATAGTTGAAGCCACTAGTATGAGTAGGAGTTGTTTGAGCCATGTACGTGGCACGGTGTACCGGTCGCCCGTTTGGTGACGCGGGAACCCTGTACACATCGTTTGGGGCCGTGAGCGACACCCCGGCTGGATCTCCCCACGGATGGAACCCAAATAGGCGATAAACCTGGACGAGAGACTTGAGTGGTTGGTTAGGTCGTGGTCTACACCCACGTCGGCTTTCGCTTGAAGTCTGCCGAGCACATGTCGTGTGCAGACGCTAAGTGGTGGAAACATGTGTGAAGAAGTACACCCCTGCAGGGTTAAATATAATCTATTCGAATAGCCGTGTCCACGGAAATAGACTTCTGGGTTGCCTATTACAGTTCATAGACAAGTGAAAGTGGATACTCTAAAACGCGCAAGATAAGCGTGAGTGCTATGGATGGCCTTCTCGTAGGGAGACGGGAGCAGATCCATAGTGGTGTATTGATTGGTGAATATGTGGACTCGTGTGCGCCACCTCAAAGAGTTACTTACAGTTGTAGTTTAGGATAGCCACCGAGTCAAAGCTGGCTTGCTGCAGTCAAACACCACCACCCCCTTTGTTGATACTGATGCATATGTAGCTAGTTCTGATGTAAGTCTTGCTGAGTACCTTTGTACTCACGTTTGCTTAATTTATGTTTTTGCAGAGAGACTTCAGTCTCGCTAGTGGTTCCGCGTGGACTTCGACGTTTAGCTTGTTACCTCAGCTACGATCTTGTACCCTTGGGAGGGTCTGGTAGATAGTCAGGCTTCTTAGTCTTTTTCATTTGTAGATGTCTGTACTCAGACATGTAATGCTTCCGTTGCCTGTATGCTCTGTATGTTGGGTCGTGTGACCTCTGATTGTAATAAATGCTATGATGGCTCTTCTGGGCCTTATCTATATGAGTTGTTGAGTTATGTTGTGATGCCATGTTGTACAGCACATACTTGCATGTTAGGCGTACGTGTAATGTGTATTGCTATGTGTGGGATCCGACACCTAGTTGTTTACCCTTGGTAGCCTATCTTACAGGGAAATGTCTCCTAGTGCTTCCACTGAGCCTTGGTAGCTTGCTACTGCTCCGGAACACTTAGGATGGCTGGCATGTGTCCTTCTTCGTTCCTGTGTCTGTCCCTTAGGGGAAATGTCACGCGTTGTTCCTTTAAGTCCTTGTAGCTTGCTACGACTTGGGTTCATACGTTGATGACCGACACGTTCGTTGTTGGGTCATGTATGCCTGTCTCTGTAATTTAGTGTCACTTCTGGTTTATAACTAGTCATGTCGGCCCGGGTTCTCTGTCATATGGATGCTAGCGACACTATCATATACGTGTGCCAAAATGCGCAAACGGTCCCGGGCCAGGTAAGGTGGCACCCGTGGGGATACCGTGCATGAGGCCGCAAAGCGATATGATGTGTTACCGGCTAGACCTGTGTGACTTAGGATCGGGGTCCTGACACCCATATGTGCAAGTAAGGGCATGGATGGATAGAGCATAACATGGACAACAAGGAATGATCATTTGACATAGCAAAACATGCATGGATTTGAGTGGGGCATCAAGCACACATAGCATCAGGTTAAACAGATTCCAGACTTAGCAGTTTTTTCACTAAGTATAAAACATCAACATTGACATGGCATGTTTACAAGCTTGTTTAAGTCACCTCAAGGCATATCAAGGAAAGTGGTTTGCACCATAGCAAAGACCATATGATGGTGCTTCTAAAACATATTGACATGTGGCATGAAGACAAACACATCAATAGCAATGAGCAAGTCAAAACAGCATCTCACAACAAGTTTCAGCACTTAACAGCCACATGTACTTTTGCAACAGAGATTAACATGGCAATATGACACCTAACATGAATGCTACATCAACCATCATGTAGAGCACTTCACAATGAACATTTTGACATATTATATGCTCCATTTGGACCAACATGCACAAAGTTATCATATCTCAAACATGGCAACAAAATTACAAATAACAACAGTTTTAAACATATAGCACTCTTGCCACGATGATTAGGTCATCAAGATGAACTCAAACAAGCATGCCACAGTGGAACAAAATGAAGAGCACATCTCAACGAACATTTTGCTATATTACACGCCCAAAACGGATCTACGAGCACGAAGTTACAACCATGCAAAGGAGGCAACAAAATATGGAAAACTGGGAACATAGTGGATTTTATACCTCCCGAAAGTCAACGGGATGAGGATATCCTAGGACGAGGAGGAGCGGATCGGGGCGAGGCACGTTTCCTTTGGGGGAGTGGTGGATCTCGTCCACTCCCCGATCCAGATCGGATCTGGCCCGCCGGAGACGGGGAAGACGACGGCCCGCGGCGGCGGCTCGCCGGAGCCGGGCCGGCAGCGAGGTGGCGGTCGCCGGGGCGGCGGGAGGCGATGACGAGGGCCGGCGGTGGAGTGGCGGGGCCGCGCCGGTGGGAGGCGGCGGCGGCGGCTGCGCCGGCCGGGGACGGCGGCTGGCCGGGCGGCGGAGGTGCCGCGACGACGGGGTCACGCGGGGAGGCGCGGGGGCGCGCGGAGGAGGCGGGCCTCGGGGGCCGGCGGCGGGCCTCGTGGGCCGCGGCGGCGCGCGGTGGAGGCGGGGTCGCGATCAGCCACGTGGCGGCGGCTGGGTGGCTGGGCGCATCCGGGCGAACGTGTCCGGCGGCCAGAGGAGCTGCGGGGCGCGGGCAAAAAGGAAAAAAAGGGAAGGACTAGGGTTTCTACCGAAAATGGAGGGGATGGGGCCTTTTTATAGGCATAGGGAGCTAGGAGACTCCAAATGAGGAGCAGTTTTCGCCCACACGTTCACGATCCGACGACCGAGAGGATGGGAGTGGTTGTGCTGGGTTAGTGGGCTGTTGTGGAGGGGGTCTTGGGCCAAAAGGAAGAGGTGCTTTTAGCCCACTAGGTTAACTGTTGGAGTACCAAACGAAATCCAAACGCGATGAAACTTGACAGGCGGCCTACACATACCAAAACAACAACGCACAACAAGTCTCACCTCATTCCGGGAACGTTACACGGCCACACACGAAAGAAGGACTCGGGGTAACATGTGTGAGTGTCGGAACTCGAAACGGACAATGGGAAGAGGCGAGTGGGACCATGTGCAAGTGACAACACGAATGCAATGCAATGCAGATGATAACATGACATGGATGAAATGCACACACGCACACGACAAAACGAAGAAACCCGAAATGAAAGAAGAGCCCAGAATGTAATTGATGAAGTCAACGTTTCATATATTACCATAATTGGAAGGTGCTACATCTAGGGTGTTACAAACTCTCCTCTACTACAAAAAGATCTCGTCCCGAGATTTAGAACTGGAAGAAGGAGGGGTACTCGGAACAAAGGTGATCTTCTCGTTCCCACGTAGCTTCTCGGTCGGTATGGTGTGACCACTTAACTTTCAAAAACTTGATTGACTTGTTGCAGGTTTTGCGCTCAGTTTCTTCAAGAATAGCAACATGGTGCTAACGGTAAGACAAGTCTTGTTGAAGATCGATCTCCTCGAACGGAATGGTGCGTTCAGGTGTCTTGAAGCACTTGCGGAGTTGAGACACGTGAAACACATCATGAACATTTGCAAAGTTGGAGGGGAGATCAAGTTGATAGGCTAGATCGCCTCTTTTGCCAAGAATCTTGAAAGGGACCGTGTATCTAGGAGCAAGCTTGCCTTTGATACCGAATCTCTGGGTGCCTTTCATAGGAGAAACACGGAGATAGACATGATCTCCAATGTTGAAGGCCAAATCACGATGCTTGCCGTCATAGTAACTCTTTTGACACGATTGAGCGGCTTTGAGATTCTCACGTATGACTTTGCACATTTCTTCGGCTTCTGAGATCAAGTCATTGCCAAGAAGTTGACGTTCACCAGTCTCGGACCAGTTGAGAAGGGTACGGTACTTTCTGCCGTAGAGGATTTCAAAAGGAGCTTTGCTGGCACTTTCTTGGAAACTGTTGTTGTAAGAGGACTCGGCAAACGGGAGACAATCTTCCCACTTCATGCCAAAAGAGATGACACAAGCTCTGAGCATGTCTTCGAGGATCTGGTTCACTCTTTTGACTTGACCACTAGTCTGAGGGTGAAACGCGGTGCTGAAACATATCTTAGTGCCCATGGCTGACTGAAAGGAGTCCCAGAACTTGGATGTGAACAAACTTCCACGGTCTGAGGAGATGACTTGCGGAATGCCATGCAAAGAAACAATTCTGGAAGTGTACAACTCTGCCAACTGAGCTGCGTTGATGGATTCTTTGACGGGAAGGAAGTGAGCTACTTTGGTTAGCTTGTCAATCACAACAAAGATAGCATCATTCCCCTTCTTGGACTTAGGAAACCCAGTGACGAAATCCATTTCAATGTGGTCGAATTTCCACTCGGGAATAGGTAGAGGTTGGAGGAGACCGGCTGGACGTTGATGCTCCGTCGTTACTCTTCTGCAGACATCACATTCATTCTCGAATTGGGCAATCCCCCTTTTCATGCGGGTCCACCAGTATGATTGCTTGAGGTCTTGGTACATTTTGGAACTTCCGGGATGAATCGAGAGGAGGGAGTCATGTGCTTCGTTCATTATGAGCTTCCTAAGATCACCCTTTGGAACCACAATTCTGTCCTCAAAGAACAAGGTGTCTTTCTCATCAACACGATAGCACTTGTATTTGGGAGTACCCTTACCAACACCATGTTTCACTTTCTGCACCATAACATCACTTAATTGGGCCTCACGGATCTGATCTTCCAAGGTAGGAACGACTTGAAGGTTTGCAAGAAAGCCTTGCGGAACAACTTGGAGGTTAAGCTTCCTGAATGATTCACAAAGTTCCGGCTGGAACGGTTTGAGAAGGAGACTGTTGCAATATGCCTTTCTGCTCAAGGCATCTGCAATGACATTGGCCTTGCCAGGTGTGTATTCAATGCTCGGATCATACTCTTGGATCATCTCAACCCAACGAGTCTGGCGAAGGTTCAGGTTAGGCTGTGTGAAGATGTAGTTCAAGCTCTTGTGATCGGTGAAGATGTCCACTTTTCTGCCCAACAGAAGGTGTCTCCATGTGATCATGGCATGTACCACTGCTGCTAGCTCGAGATCATGTGTGGGGTAATTCTTCTCATTTGGTTTCAATTGACGAGAAGTGTATGCCACAATCTTCTTATCTTGCATGAGAACACCACCAAGTCCCTGTAAAGAAGCATCACAGAAGACTTCATAGGGCTTGGACTCATCCGCAGGAGTAAGAACCGGAGCAGAAATGAGCTTCTCTTTGAGTGTTTTGAATGCCACATCACAATCAGGAGTCCAGTTGTACTTGACATTCTTCTGCAACAGGTTTGAGAGAGGCTTGGCAATCTTGGAGAAGTTCTGAGCGAACCTTCTGCAATAGCTAGCGAGACCAAGGAAGCTTCGAAGTTGCTTGACGTTCTGCGGGGGTTCCCAGTTGACAATAGCTTCAACTTTCTCGGGGTTTACAGAAATACCCTCGGCAGAGTTTATATGGCCAAGATATAAGACTTTATCCAGCCAGAACTCACACTTGGAGAACTTCACATAGAACATGTGTTCACGGAGTCTGTCCAGGACCAAAAGGAGGTGCTTGGCATGGTCTTCTTCATTCTTGGAGAATACCAAGATGTCATCCAGATAGACGAGAACAAATTCATTGGTGTAGGGGTTGAATATGAAGTGCATCATCCTCGAGAAAGTGGGTAGAGCATTTGCGAGGCCAAAAGACATGACCGTGTATTCATAGGAGCCGTAGCTTGTTCTGAATGCGGTCTTGGGAATATCCTCTTCACGGATACGAATCTGATGGTAACCCATCCGGAGATCGAGCTTCGAAAACACATTTGCTCCTTTGAGCTGCTCGAACAATTCATTGATATTGGGGAGCGGATACTTGTTCTTTATTGTCTTCTTGTTCAATGGCCGGTAATCAACGCAAAGGCGCTCCATGCCATCCTTCTTCCTGACAAATAGAACACCAGAGCCCCAAGGAGAAGTGCTAGGCCTGATTAGACCCATACGCTCTTGCTCATCGAGTTGTTTCTTCAGCTCCTTCAACTCATCAGGAGAAAGCTTGTACGGACGCCGACATGTTGGCTCGGTACCGGGCTCGAGTTCAATAATGAATTCAACTTGACGATGCGGAGGCATGCCTGGAAGCTCTTCAGGGAAAACATCCTCATATTCATTGACCACTGGAATCTGAGAAATGGCATTAATCTCGCCCTTGTCATTGAGAGAGAATAGCCTGATAGTGTTATCTCGAGCTGCGAAGATAATCACGTCTTCGTCAGGATGAGTAAGCTTGACTTCCTTATTAGCACAATCAACGTTTGCATCATGCTTGGAGAGCCAATCCATCCCAAGAATAAGATCAATGTCGGAGTTGCCAAGAACAACCGGAGAAACCAGAAAATGGTAATCACCCATATGAAAAGATACATCTGGCACAACTGAGTTGGATCTCATCAGAAAACCCGGAGAAATAATGCGCAATGGTTTATCCAAATAAAATAATGAGAATTCATGTTTGGTAAAGAATGGCCTTGACATGAAACTGAGTGATGCACCAGAGTCAAACAATACTTTTGCAGGAATTGAGTTAACTGAGAGGTTACCAAGTATCACATCTGAAGAATTCTCTGCTTGAGCTGCATTCATCAGATTTACCCTTGCTGTCTTGGGGTTGTGCTTGACAATAGCAGTGCTGACAGGTGGAGGAGGCGGAAGGCGCCTTTGAGTACACTTGTTTGCATAGTGACCCTTCTGGCCACACTTGTTGCAAGTCACTTCTGAGAGAGGACGATGATAAGGACCACTTGACTTTGAAGCTTGAAAGATATTCTTGGACTAATTGCTTGAGTTGGGTGGGTGGGAGAAACCATGGCCACTTGAGTGCTTGTTGTTGTTGTTGGGAGGGCGGAGCATTGGAGGAGGCGGAAGCCAAAACTTCTGCTGCTTTGCAACCACTTGGGAAGAAGAGGATGAGTGAACAACATCTCTGATTCTCTTTTTGGAAGCTTCAACCATGAGCTGGGCTGCCTCTTGCTTAAGTGCCATGTTATAGAATTGATCAAGTTCATCCGGCTCGAACAAGGTGAGAGCTAGTTGGAGTTCATCCTTCAGACCACCACGGAACTGATAAATATTGCTCTTGGCATCTGGGATGTCTTGCTTGGCATAGCGGGCAAGGTTCTGGAACTTGACATTGTATTGATAAACGGACATGGTGCCTTGCTTCAGGTTGCGGAATTGCTCACACATGCCTTCGATGACACTAGTTGGAATGTGGTGAGAGCGAAAATCCTTGAAGAAGTCAGTCCATGAGATTTCACGTCCCTCTCTGGAATCTTTGTACTGTTGCCACCAATCAGCGGCTTGGTCCTTGAGTTGGAAGGCGGCAAACTTGACATAATCCTCAGGTCTCACGTTACTGCATTCAAAGTGCTTCTTGATGTCTGTTATCCAGTCTTCAGCATCTAGCGGATCCACACAGTAACTAAACGCCTTCGGTTGGTTTGCCAGGAATTGGTTGAGAGTGGCGAAGTGAGGTTGGCTGAAAAAATTGCCTTGACCTTGGTTCCCATGACCACCTTGATTTGCTTGGTTTGCTTGAATGTTCTGCATCATTTGCATAAGCATCTGGGTGTTCTGGTTTGTCGCTTGCATAATTGCTCTCCAGGCCTCAGACGGAAGAGGAGGGGAAGGATGACGAACATGAACTTCTTCACCCTCTGGGTTAGCATTGGGAACCTTCTTAGGAGCCATCCTGAATGAGATGACAACTATTAGCCATTGATTGAAATATATAAGCTGAATCAACGGCTAGAATTGCAACATAAGTCTTCACAAGAACATTCGAACAAAATGAACGAATGTAATCCACAGTTTAATGATACAACAATCTTCTCGAGAAGCCACTTGGGAAACAAAAGGCAAATAAAAACAACAAACAGCAGATAGAACAAATAAAAGATAGAAGCTTCGTCCCACATGTTCGTGCTGAAAGCTCATGGAACGTGTTACAAAAGGGTTTTGCAATCCCCCGATCAGCATAGCCAAGGACCCTTTAAGATGCAACTCCCGATCGGAACAATGCCCATAAAACTACTTCACTCAACGTAGAACCCCGAACTCCATATCATGCATTTGTTGGAAGAATGCCTACGATCTACTAGATGAACCCACCTATTAATTTCCGAAAGTTTGCACTTATGCAATCAGGTGTTGGGGATACAGGGGAAGCACCGCGCACTCAACTCTAATCCTACAGCCAGCTGTATCCATCCTTCAACACATAACCAGTTATTTCCGGAAACCGTTTACCTCGGACCTTCGAAACGCATCTGCTATACAAGCTATGGCAATACTCCTGAACTACCTCCCCAGTATTGGGTGATGTCGGGGTTATCTTGCCACTAACCGCATAGAAGAGTTTTTGATGTCGGCCATCTTAAGTATTCCAGAACTGCTGTGATAGATTTGTGACGACAGCACCTAGACTCAACCGTCACTAACCGCATAGAAGAGTTTTTGTGCAATTTTTGAAAGTAGAAGAGGCAAGAGTAGTCGTCAGGAGTCCTCACCAGAGTGAAAAGAGATGAGGAGCAAACAGAAATCCTACTCTCCGATATATATATAGGACTTAAAACATTTTCATGTGTGTGCCTAGACTCAACCGTCAACGATTCGATCAATCAGTGGGGGCTCCTAGGTCGGAGAAGGCTCTGATTACCAACTTGTAATGCCCAGTATGAGATTATACCTCCCACGTGTCGAGGCATGACTTAAAGGCATAATATCATACTAGAATGATCTCAAGAATGGTATCTTTGCACAACTCATGTAAAAGAGGGATGAAATTGCAATAATTTAAATAACACAACGTCCCGATCATCCTACTAAGAGCCCTACTGATCCTATGGATAAGACACGTAGTATCGCCCACGTTCTTCATCGAACTCCCAATACAACTATGTGCCATCACCTGTGTAGTTCACCATGGTACCTGCATCTGGTGTTGTGTAGAATCTGTGAGCCACGGAGGACTTAGCAATCCTGTTCCCGGGTAGCAAAACTATCTAAGCCTTGGGTGTGGAACAAGGCTGAAGAACAAGGTTGCAGCTGCACTAGCACTAGCTTACGTGTTTAGAGCGAGAAGAGAAGTGCCAACGATCGTCAAAGTGATCATGAAGTGATCCTATCTAAGCACGCCATTCATAACCCCACCGTGTTCACTTCTCGAACCCCTTCGGAAAATGACCGTCACGGTTACTCACACTGGTAGTGTATTATGAACATGGTGTCAAGTTTTCTACAACCGGATATTAAAAAATTCCCATCCGCCACATAACCGCGGGCACGGCTTTCGAAAGATCAAAACCCTGCAGGGGTGTCCCAATTTAGCCCATCACAAGCTCACGATCTGCGGAGTCGCAACTCCAAGGTGGTAAGACCCGAGTATTCTCGGAATCCCGTGCTCAAGATATTCCGACATAGGTAAAACTAATCCAGCAAGACCTCCCGGCGTGCCGACACCCTAACAGTAGCCGCGCGTATCTAGTCTCAGGCCACGACCGGATGAGCAAAGCGTACAGGTGCCAAATACCCCAAGTTGCCAAGGGGCGGACCCGCACAGTGCTCTAGTTTGGACAAACAGTCATGTGGAGCACTGGCCCGGGGTTGTTAATTAAGTCCACATGATAGCTAGTCCCTATGCAAGTTTTAGTTATTAGGCGAATGTAAAACCAATGTCGGGCCTTGCTGGAAAAGCTTTAGCGCTAAGCGGGTTATCGAGGGGGTCCCATAACCCCAACCGTGTTAGGAACACAATATCAAGGAACATAACACCGGTTTAAACAGTTGCTAGCGTGGCATGAGTGGAACAAAACACCAAGCAAGAGGCTTAGCCTTCCACCCATTACCAATATATAGATGATTTAGTTTAACAGATTATATAGTGTGATATCCCAACAATAACTTCATCATGAAGCAAGAATCTTCGAATCTTCTCCTGCAACTAACAATGCTATACGAGGGGCTGAGCAAAGCTTACGTAGCCAATCAGAGGTTTGCTAGGTTAGGTGGTTAGAGAGGTTCATGGCAACAATAGGAGGCTGACAAACAGACATAGGCATCGAGGCAATAAGCTAAAGAGCGAGACATCTAGCATAGGCAAAGATAGTAATGATATCTGGGTAAGGTCATCTTGCCTGTTGAGTCGTCGATGGAATCGTAACCTTGCTCCTCACACTCAACCTCGGTAGGGACCTCGTACTCGTTCTCGGCTCCCGGATCTACTCAACACAAGAATACAACACGGCACAATATCAAACATGGTGCAATGCACAATCAACATGATGCAAGTATGATGTGCGTATGCATGTGGAAGCACTTGAACCTAAGGAGAAGATGATGAAGAAGGCCTCATCTTGGAAAACCAAGCAAGCCACTGGATAGAGGGGAAGATTTCGGCTGGAATCGATATAAAGATCGCCGGAAACGGACACACGGTTTGCAAATGGCAAGCAAAACAATATTCACTCAAAGCTGCAGTTTACAGCCAAATGGCATGTTTGGAGCAAGAAATAATTATGCTACAGCTCTCAAACATGGAGACAAAGGGCATGGATGTGAAGTAGACATGATACTTAACAAGCATGAACTTATAACACACCCAAAAACTACTGGAACACAATTAACCAAGCATGGCAAGTTGCAATAAATTTATCCAGACTTGGCCAAAATCTGGGAAGGCAAAAACATCATCACGATGCTGCCTTCGGAGGCACAAAACAACATGCATATCAACTCCACTAAGTATGTAAAGATCATGGAAATGTTGTAGACATAGCATACATCAAAGAACTCCATTGGAGCAACTCCATAGGAGGCATGGATCAATAACAACAAGCTTCACCAAATTGATCATGCTGATAAAAGTCTGACGGGTAAAATTTATAGCAACTTGAGAGCAAGAAATAAATAAGCTACATCAGGCCATATGTGCAAGTAAGGGCATGGATGGATAGATCATAACATGGACAACAAGGAATGATCATTTGACATACCAAAACATGCATAGATTTGAGTGGGGCATCAAGCAAACATAGCATCAGGTTAAACAGATTCCAGACTTAGCAGTTTTTTTACTAAGTATAAAACTGCAACATTGGCATGTCATGTTTACAAGCTTGTTTAAGTCACCTCAAGGCATATCAAGGAAAGTGGTTTGCACCACAGCAAATACCATATGATGGTGCTTCTAAAACATATTGACATGTGGCATGAAGACAAACACATCAATAGCAATGAGCAAGTCAAAACAGCATCTCACAACAGGTTTCAGCACTTAACAGCCACATGCACTTTTGCAACAGAGATTAACATGGCAATATGACACCTAACATGAATTCTGCAGCAACCATCATGTAGAGAACTTCACAATGAACATTTTGACATATTATATGCTCCATTTGGACCAACATGCACCAAGTTATCATATCTCAAACATGACAACCAAATTACAGATAACGGCAGTTTTAAGCATATAGCACTCTTGCCACGATGATTAGGTCATCAAGATGAACTCAAACAACCGTGCCACAATGGAACAAAATGAAGAGCACATCTCAACGAACATTTTGATATAAACAACGGTTAACCTAGTGGACAGGCGGTGGCGACAGGCGTCAGCCCGGCCGGCCGTCGTCCCCGGCGGCCGGAGGAGCTGCGGGGCGTGGGGAAAAAGGAAAAAAAATGGGAAGGACTAGGGTTTCACCCGAAAATGGAGGGGATGGGGCCTTTTTATAGGCATAGGGAGCTAGGAGACTCCAAATGAGGAGTGGTTTTCACCCACACGTTCACGATCCGACGACGGAGAGGATGGGAGTAGTTGTGCAGGGTTAGTGGGCTGTTGTGGAGTGGGTCTCGGGCCAAAAGGAAGAGGTGCTTTTAGCCCACTAGGTTAACCGTTGGAGTACCAAACGAACTCCAAACGCGACGAAACTTGACATGCGGCCTACACGTACCAAAACAACAACGCACGACAAGTCTCACCTCATTCCGGGAACGTTAGACGGCCACACACGAAAGAAGGACTCGGGGTGCCACGGGCACGTGTGTGAGTGTCGGAACTCGAAACGGACAATGGGAAGAGGCGAGTGGGACCGGGTGCAAGTGACAACACGAATGCAATGCAATGCACATGATAACATGACATGGATGAAATGCACACACGCACACGACAAATCGAAGAAACCCGAAATGAAAGAAGAGCCCAGAATGGAATTGATGAAGTCAACGTTTCATATATTGCCATAATTGGAAGGTGCTACATCTGGGGTGTTACAATTATAGAACATGGCTTGTATATTCCAAAAATGGGCTTCCTCAAATGCCCTAGGTCTTCATGAGCAAGCAAGTTGGATGCACACCCACTAGTTTCTTTTGTTGAGCTTTCTTTCATATTTAGCTCTAGTGCATCCGTTGCATGGCAATCCCTACTCACTCACATTGATATCTATTGATGGGCATCTCCATAGCCCGTTGATACGCCTAGTCGATGTGAGACTATCTCCCTCTTTTTGTCTTCTCCACAACCACCTCTATTCCACCCATAGTGCTATATCCATGGCTCACGCTCATGTATTGCGTGAAAGTTGAAAGGTTTGAAAAGATCGAGCATGAAAATAAATGCTTGTCTGAACTTGGGGTTGTGCATGATATGAATATTTTTGTGTGATAATAAGGGAGCATAGCCAACACTATATGATTTTGTAGGGATAACTTTCTTTAGCCATAGTATTTTGAGAAGACATGATTGCTTTGTAGTATTGCTTGAAGTATTGTTATTTCTTATGTCAATATAGACTTTTATCTTGAATCTTTCAGATCTGAACATTCATGCCACAAATAAGATAATTACATTGAAAAACTATATTGGTTAGCATTCCACATCAAAAATTCTTTCTTTATCATTTACCTACTCGAGGATGAGCAGGAATTAAGCTTGGGGATGCTTGATACGCCCCCAACGTATCTATAATTTTTTATTGTTCCATGCTATTATTTATGAAGTCTTGGATGTTTAATGGGCTTTATCATTCACTTTTATATCATTTTTGGGACTGACCTACTAACCCAAAGGCCCAGCCTATATTGCTGTTTTTTTGCCTATTTCAGGGTTTTGCAGAAATGGAATATCAAACGGAGTCCAAACGGAATGAAACCTTCGCAAGAGATATTTTTGGAGAAAATCACGCTCGGGAAACTTCAAGACCAAGTCAGGGGACGGAGGGCCTGCCCTCGAGGGTGGGGGGCGCGCCCCCCTTCCCAGGGCGCGCCCGCTGCCTCGAGGCTGGCCCGTGTGGCCCCCGGTGCCTCCCTTCTTCGTATATATACCTACGTACCCCAGAAACTCCATACGCAGAGATAAAACCTTAATTCCACCGTCGTAGCTTCTGTTATCATGGAGATCCCATCTTGGAGCCTGTTCCGAGAGGGGGATCCATCACGGAGGCCTTCATCATCATCATCATCGCCCTCACCATGAGTTGTGAGTATTTTACCACAGACCTTCGGGGTCCATATATAGCTAGTATCTAGATGGCTTCTTCTCTCTCTCTGGATCTCAACACAAAGTTCTCCTCGATCTTCGAGGAGATCTATTCGATGTAATCTCTTTTTGCGGTGTGTTTGTCAAGATCCGATGAATTGTGAGTTTATGATCAAGGTTATCTATGAAAGATATTTGGTTCTTCTCTGAACTTTTTATGTGTGCTCGTAATATCCTTGCAAGTCTCTTCGAATTATTGGTTTTGTTTGGCCTACTAGATCTATAGTTCTTGCAATGGGAGAGTGCTTGGCTTTGGGTTCAATCTTGCGGTGTCCTTTCCCAGTGACAGTAGGGGCAGCAAGGCATGTATTGTATTGTTGCCATCGAGGATAAAAATATGGGGTTTTCATCATATTGCTTGAGTTTATCCATCTACATCATGTCATCTTGCTTAAGGCGTTACTCTGTTCTTCTGAACTCAATACACTAGATGCATGCTGGATAGCGGTCGATGTGTGGAGTAATAGTAGCAGATGCAGGCAGGAGTCGGTCTACTTGTCTCGGACGTGATGCCTATATACAATGATCATGCCTAGATAGTCTCATAATTATTCGCTTTTCTATCAATTGCTCGACAGTGATTTGTTTACCCGCCATAGGATATCGCTATCATGAGAGAAGCCACTAGAGAAAACTATGGCCCCCGGGTCTATTCTCAACATATCAATCTACATCTACTTTACTTTTCTTGCTTTTATTTGCTGTTTTATTAAACCAAAAATACCAAAAATATAATTATCATCTCTATCAGATCTCACTCTTGTAAGTGACCGTAAAGGGGTTGACAACCCCTTATCGCGTTGGTTGCGAAGTTCTTATTTGTTTGTGCAGGTGCGAGGGACTGGCGCGTGGTCTCCTACTGGATTGATACCTTGGTTCTCAAAAACTGAGGGAAATACTTACGCTACTGTGCTGCATCTCCCTTTCCTCTTCGAGGGAATACAACGCAAGCTCAAGAGGTAGCAAATAGAATTTCTAGCTCCGTTGCCGGGGAGGCTTACGCAAAACTCATATACCAAGTACCTATCACAAACCCTTATCCTTCGCATTACATTTATTTGCCTCTCGTTTTCCTCTCCCCCACTTCACCCTTGTCGTTTTATTCCCCCTTCTTCCGCCGTGTGTTTTTCGTTCTCTTGCTTCCTGTTCGCTTGTGTGTATTGGATTGCTTGCTTGTCACTATGGCTTAGAATAATACCAAATTGTGTGACTTTTCCAATACCAACAACAATGATTTTATTAGCACTCCGATTGCTCCTATTACCGATGCTGAATCTTGTGAGATCAATGCTGCTTTGTTGAATCTTTTCATGAAAGATCAATTCTCCGGCCTTCCTAGTGAAGATGTCGCTACCCATCTAAACAACTTTGTTTATTTGTGTGATATCCAAAAGAAAAGGGATACGGATAACGATATTGTTAAATTGAAGTTATTTTCGTTTTCACTTAGAGATCGTGCTAAAATTTGGTTTTCCTCTTTGCCTAGAAATAGTATTGATTCACGGAATAAGTGCAAAGATGCTTTTATCTCTAAGTATTTCCCTCTTGCTAAGATCGTCTCTCTTAGAAACGATATTATGGATTTTAAGCAACTAGATCATGAGCATGTTGCACAAGCTTGGGAGCGAATGAAATTGATGATACGTAATTGCCCTACACATGGTTTGAATCTATGGATGATAGAACTTTTATGCTGGCTTGAATTTTGCTTCTAGAAATCTTTTAGATTTGGCCGCCGGAGGCACTTTCATGGAAACCACCTTAGGAGAAGCTACCAAACTCCTAGATAATATTATGGTTAATTATTCTCAGTGGCACACTGAAAGATCTACTAGTAAAAAAGTACATGCTATTGAAGAAATTAGTGTTTTGAGTGGAAAGATGGATGAACTTATGAAATTGTTTGCTGCTAAGAGTGCTTCCTCTGATCCTAATGATATGCCTTTGTCCACTTTGATTGAGAATAACAATGGATCTTTGGATGTGAATTTTGTTAGTAGGAATAATTTTGGTAACAATGCTTATAGAGGTAATTTTAATCCTAAGCCTTTTCCTAGTAATTCCTCTAATGATTGTCGGATTCAGGGCTCCGCAAAACCCGTTAAGTTCGAACATAGGGGCGTGAACGAAGATCTCTCCCACTCACGTCTACCTAGCGCCTCGCTCTCGACTCGGTGGAAGGATTCAAGCAAACAATGAACAAGCACACAAGAGTTTATCCAGGTTCGGGCTACCGTGTGGTGTAAGACCCTACTTCCTACTTTGGTGGATTGGCTCCGGGCGAGCTAGAATATGAGCTAGTACAACGGTTCCTGGGCTAAGGAGGCGAGCTCGGGAGGGTCAGGAGGCTAGTGTTCTTGCTCCTTATGCGGTGGCCAAGTGTGTTCGTCCCTCCCCTCTGCAGTGGGAGTCCTAGCTACTTATATAGGCGGCCACGGTCCTCTTCCCCCGAAATGTTTAGGCGGGAAGGGATCCCACAACGGCCATTTTTGAGCGGGAACACAAGGACGTTCTTATCCTGACAAAAGCGGTCTTCGCCTGCAAAAGGATCAGGCGGTGACACGGTGGTGGGCTCGATGGTGCCATCCCCCTTATCGTCCTTGCGGTCTTCGGTCTCGTTGCACCAAAGAGGAAACCTTTGCCCCGCTCCTTGGGAACCAACGGCTGCGCTGTCCCCTTTGCACCGAAATGGAAACTGCGTCACTGGCGGACGCTGGCACCCGCTGGCGCGGTGCGTCACTGCTGACATCGTTGCCTCCTCCTGAGGCAAGCTCGGCCTTGGATTCTCCGCCCCTCCAGAATGCCTTGCTGAGGTCGCTCCCGAAGTGGTCTTGATGTCGTTCTCCTCGCGAGGCTTGGCCCCCTCGCGAGGGTCTTGGACGGCTGGTCAATAAACTGGGCCGTAGCAGGCCGCTTGTAGGAGCGCGTCGTGGCCCACAGACAGGCAAGTCTGGGTACCCTGGTTCCCAGGACGCCGACGGTAGCCCCGGGGCCCAAGGTGCCCGCGAAGTAGGCTTCGGGCGAAGCCTTAGTCGAGGACGAAGTGTCGCGGGCCCCAAAAAGGCTGCGGGCCAGGCTGGCGCGTGACGGTTGGATGGGACGTGGGCGACTCCTTTTCCCACGCAACCAGGCTTATATTTTATGTTCCCCATGTGACCAGCCCAGCTATTTTTTCTTTGTGAAAATGATCCCAGTTTATTTTTTCAGAAGAATACCCAATCCAGGCCTATTTATTTTTCTACGCCCTGATGGGCTGCAACTCTTTCAAGACGCCTGCAAATCTTGAAAGTAATATGAAATTGGTTGTAAATATAATAACAGATGCCAAATTGGCAATTACATTATAATTTCTAAAAAAATTCACATTTTCAGATTCCTATTTCACTGGGCATTAACCTAATTTAAATATATCTTCAAAGTACTTAAAATCTGGCTCGACATTTCGGTATTAAAAATAGTTTGGAACCCATAGAAATATGCGAAATTGGCCCTGGCCAACCAAAAAACGGACTGCAATAAATTGCATAAGAAGTCGCAATGAGCTACATATAAATTATTAAAAAAAAGAGGGAATGGTCTGACTTATGAGCCTATTAAGTTGACGCGTATGCAAGATTTTTTAGTTATTATATACGTCAACAAATAATTCTAGCAGACGTAACCGTTGGATGTCAATCCAACGGTCGTCGTGTTTCTTCAATCTCTGATCTTCTTGCTCCAGCCGCCAAATCCAGCACCGGCGGGACCGCCTGCTCCCGCCTCCCGTGCAGGCCTCACTGCCCCTACTACTCCCACAGCTGGCCAAGGCATCCCTCTACTCACCCACACCCGTGTTATTCTGCGGCGACGGCAGCCTCACAACGCAGCCGAACCAGTGAACCCTCGTACTCCTCTCCGCGTGGGCATCCACTGCCTCGTCTTCCCCGGCTCCGCGTCGTCCCCTTCTCAGGCCTCGCCGTCGTCCATCGCCCTGGTGCTCTGAGCGCGGCGTGGTCAACGTGGTCAATGAACGACTTCCATCGGAAGAGTACTGTCGTGGAGAGGCTGACACCTGGGTCCACAGCAGCCGCAAGGAAGTGCCTCCATATTACGCAGAAAATAATTATTCCTCCACCTGACAGCAGGGACCCACCGGACGGGCCACCGTATTTGGAGAAAAAAATGTTTCCCCCTGACAGCAGGGACCCACTGGACGGGCCACCGTATTTCGCAAAAATAACGTTCCCCCGCTGTTAGCTCGGACCCACCGGAAGTGCCTCCTTATTATGCACAAAAAAATGAATAATCCCCCTGCTAGCCGGGACCCAGTATAGTGGGAGGCTGACTTGTGGGCCTACTAAGTTGACGGGGACGGAGGGCTTTGTCAACTTAGTCAATATGCACGATTCTATCTCCATTGACCGTACGATGTCCATCCAACGGCCGTAGTGCTTCTCCAACCTCTGCTCTTCTTTCTCCAGCCGCCCAAACCAGCGCCGGTCATGCCTCATGCTCCCGCCTCCCGTGGCTGGCTGCGATGCCGCAAAGGCCTCACCGCCCCTACTACTCCCACCGCTGGCCCGGCCATCCCTCTACTCACCCACACCCCCTGTTATTCTGCGGCGACGACAGCCTCACACCGCAGCGAACCAGTGAACCCTCAGACTCCTCTACGCGTGGGCATCCACTGCCGCGTCTTCCCCGGCTCCGTGTTGTCCCCTTTCTAGGCCTCGCCGTCGTCCACCGCCCTGCTTTTCTCAGCACGGCGTGGTCAACGTGGTCAAGGAACGGCTTCCATCGGACCTGGACTGTACGTGGACAGGCAGACAGCTGGGTCCACGGCCGCAGCAAGGAAGTGCCTCCTTATTACGCGCAAAATAATTATTCCTCCACCTGACAGCGGGGACCCACCGGATGGGCCACCGTATTTTGCGCAAAAAATGTTTCCCCCTGACTGCTGGGACCCACCCGACAGATCATCGTATTTCGCAAAAAGGCTGACTTGTGGGCCTACTAAGTTGACGGGGACGGAGTGCTTTGTCAACTTAGTCAATATGAAGGATTCTAGCTCCAGTGACCGTACGATGTCCATCCAACGGCCGTAGTGCTTCTTCAACCTCTAGTCTTCTTGCTCCAGCCGCCCAAAGCAGCGCCGGTCGTGCCGAATGCTCCTGCCTCCCGTGGTCGGCTGTGCTGCCGCGGAGGCCTCACCGCCCCCTACTATTCCCAACGCTGGCCAGGCCCTACGGCGACGGAAACCTCACACCATAGCCGAACCACTGAACCCTCATACTCCTCTCCATGCGGGCTTCCACTGCCGCGTCTTCCCCGGCTCCACATCGTCCCCTTCCTAGGCCTCGCCGTCGTTCACCGCCCTGCTGCTCTTGGCGCAGCGTGATCAATGTGTGATACCTCTCCAACGTATCTATAATTTTTGATTGTTCCATGCTATTATTTATGATGTTTTGGGTGTTTAATGGGCTTTGTCATACACTTTTATATGATTTTTGGGACTAACCTATTAACCTAGAGCTCAGTGCCAGTTTCTGTTTTTTCCTTGTTTTTGACTTTTACAGAAAAGGAATATCAAACAGAGTCCAATTGATGTGCCAATTTTTGATGATTTTTTCTGGACCAAAAGAAGCCCCCGGTGTAAAAGAGTTGGGCCAGGAGAGCCACGGGCTGCCCACGAGGATGGGGGCACGCCCTGGGCAGGTGGTGGCACCGCCCTATCTCGTGGACAGCCAGGAGAGCCCCCTGACTTGTGCCCTACGACAAAAAATCCTATAAATATTGAAACCTTTGGAAATTAACCTAGATGGGGAGATGGGGAGTTCCGCCGCCGAAAGCCTCTGTAGCCACCGAAAACCAATCTAAACCCCGTTCCGGCACCCTGCCGGAGGGGGGAATCCTCACCAGTGGCCATCTTCATCATCCCGACGCTCTCCATGACGAGGAGGGAGTAGTCCACCCTCGGGGTTGAGGGTATGTACCAGTAGCTATGTGTTTGATCTCTCTCTCTCTCTCGTGTTCTTGAGATGGCACGATCTTGATGTATCGCGAGCTTTGCTATTATAGTTGGATCTTATGATGCTTCTTCCCCTCTACTCTCTTGTAATGGATTGAGTTTTCACTTTGAAGTTATCTTATCGGATTGAGTCTTTAAGGATTTGAGAACACTTGATGTATGTCTTGCGTGGGATACCTGTGGTGACAATGGGGTATTCTATTGATCCACTTGATGTATGTTTTGGTGATCAACTTGCGGGTTCCGTGACCTTGGGAATCTATGCATAGGGGTTGGCACACGTTTTCGTCTTGACTCTCTGGTAGAAACTTTGGGGCACTCTTTGAAGTACTTTGTGTTAGTTGAATAGATGAATCTGAGATTGTGTGATGCATATCGTATAATCATGCCCACGGATACTTGAGGTGACAATGGAGTATCTAGGTGACATTAGGGTTTTGGTTGATTTGTGTCTTAAGGTGTTATTCTAGTACGAACTCTATGATAGATTGAACGTTACTACAGACTCTTGAATAGATCGATCAGAAAGAATAACTTTGAGGTGGTTTCGTACCCTACCATAATCTCTTCGTTTGTTCTCCACTATTAGTGACTTTGGAGCGACTCTTTGTTGCATGGTGAGGGCTAGTAATATGATCCAATTATGTTATCCTTGTTGAGAGAACTTTCACTAGTGAAAGTATGAACCCTAGGCCTTGTTTCCTATCATTGCAACACCGTTTATGCTCACGTTTACCACTTGCTACCTTGCTGTTTTTATATTTTCTTATTACAAAAACCTATATCTACCATCCATATTGCACTTGTATCACCATCTCTTTGTCGAACTAGTGCACCTATACAATTTACCATTGTATTGGGTGTGTTGGGGACACATGACTCTTTGTTATTTGGTTGCAGGGTTGTTTGAGAGAGACCATCTTCATCCTACGCCTCCCACGGATTGATAAACCTTAGGTCATCCACTTGAGGAAAATTTGTTACTGTCCTACAAACCGCTGCACTTGGAGGCCCAACAACGTCTACAAGAAGAAGGTTGTGTAGTAGACATCAACGTGGTCAAGGAACGACTTCCATCGGAAGAGTACTGTATGTGGAGAGGCTGACAGCCGGGTCCACGGCTGCAGCAAGGAAGTGCCTCCTTATTACACGAAAAATAATTATTCCCCCACCTGACATCGGGGACCCACCGGATGGGCCACCGTATTTCGCAAAAAAATGTTTCCCCCTGACTGCTGGGACCCACCAGCTACATCTTCGCATGTAAGGAAGTGCGTCCGGGCAAAAAAAACGATTTGCCCCCTTGACTGCTGGGACCCACCAGCTACATCTTCGCACGCAACGAAGTGCGTCTGGGCAAAAAAACAATTCGCCCCCCTCACTGTCGGGACCCACCAGCTACATCTTTGCATGCAAGGAAGTGCCTGACAGTCGGGACCCACCTGGTCGAAGCGTACGTAGCGTTGTCATTCTGGTCCCGAACGTGTACGTACATACTGGTCGATGTAGAGGCGCGCACGTGTCGTAGTAGAGGTGTGCACGTAGCATGTACAAGTACGTACATCAGCAAGTGTGCAAGAAAGAAAATACGGCCACGTACGTACATACGGGCAGGGTCTCCAACGCCTACTCGCGCATACGTACGGCCAGGGCTTGTGTACATGGCTAGGTCGGAACGGAGAAACAACATCGTCGTCGTGTTCATGGGGAGCCAACCGGCTGGGTCGGAACGGAATGCGTCGTCGTGTTCATCGGGAGGGCTTGGACGGAACAGCCCATGGAAACGAGGCCTGGCGTACCGCAGAACAGAGGAAACGGCCTTGTGTTCGACCGGCCACGTTCAAAATGGGATCCTGTTCATCGGGAGGGGTCTGGCGTACCGCAAAACGGAGGAAACGAACCTCCTACAGTCGAAACGGGGGTCCTACTGATCGGGAGGGGTGTGGCATACCGCAAAACGGAGGAAACGGACTTGTGTTGGAGCGCTGCGGTCGAAACGGGGGTCCTATTGATCGGGAGGGGTGTGGCGTACCGCAAAACGGAGGAAACAGACTTGTGTTGGAGCGCTACGGTCGAAATGGGGGTACTGTTCGTTGGGAAGGGTGTGGCGTACTGCAAAACGGGACTCCACGAGATACTGTTCATCACCACCGTCGACCCCCTCCAGCCTCCACAGGCTACTGTTCATCCACCATCGACCTCCTCCAGCTTCCATCTGCGGCTGTTCAGCCTCCACCGCACGCTACTCCACCGGCTACAGTTCAACCAGCCCTCTCCATGGGCTCCTGTTCAACCACCCCTCCACGGGCTACTGTTCATCCAGCCCTCCACCGTCTACTGTTCATGCAGCCCTCCACGGGGTGGTTCTGTTCATGCAGCCCTCCACGGGTCCTGTTCATCAACCCCAACTGGCTCGATCGAACTGGGTCCTATTCATGCAGAGGCAACACCACGGGGTCCTGC
>LR738714.1:374535003-374587428 GCA_902687465.1 Secale cereale | reverse complement strand
CCAGCAACACTCACTGGTCATGCAGAGGCAGCATCGATCGGCTTCAGTTAGCAGCAGTATCGAAGGAATCGCTCGATCAGGTTCAGTTAACAGCCATCGATCGATCGCTCGGGTTCAGTAACGCGTAGCCTGCAGTGCAATCGTTCGGGTTCAGTTGGAGCCCAACACCTCGCTCGGGTTCAGTTAGAGCCCAACGCCTCGCACCCACGCGCGTGCGCTTACGAGAGAAACGCGCATTGCTCAGCCCCGAGCACCCACCGTAACCGGCAACACCCCGATATTTTCCTCGCCCTCGCTTCTACCATGGTTTTTTCCGTCATGGACGGCCCAAAGAATGTCTTGCAGCCGCGTCTCCAGCCCGCCTAGGATGAAAAGCCCATTTTCTGTCATGATTTTTTGTCATAGAAGTAGGACCCCACCACATCTATGAAGATACCGTGTTTTGTCACAATTATTGTCATAGAAGTGTCATAAGTATGACAGAAAAAAGTTTCGTTCGGACCAAAATGTCATCGATGTGTCTTTTTTTTGTAGTGTGTATTGGTGCAGATTGCTCAAAAGAACATTCATCTATCACTGTATTGTAACTCTGACATTTAATCTCTGTTCAATTATCTGTAGTACAACCTAACTATTTGATCTTTGGGATGTTAATTTGTGCACACAATAAAAGTAGGTAGCAATGACAATGTTTCCTGTGAAGATCAATACCTGCTACATATGCATTGCGAGGCCTGAAACGACTTTAATTTTGAATATATTTTTAGTTTCAGAGCTGTTTAGTCCAGCAATGAAACACAGGTCATTATCCAGTCTGCTCGCACCATTGGCACAGACAGCCACCGCCGATCATCGTTATCTGGCCATAATCTCGACATCCTCGTCGCATCACCCTGCTGTGTGCCCCTGGCTGATTGCCACGATACGCCATCCAAGCGCGCGTGGCCACAAAAGTGCTTCATCATGGTCAGTCACAGGTAGACGATGACAAGCTCCAGAACAATGAGCAGCTCGACAGAGGAGTACTGATGGGATACTCGTCATAGGGAATCGGGAAGGTACGGTGTTGGGTACATAATCTTGTTTGGTCGTCACTTTTATTTCAAACTATGTTCGCCGCAGAACGATTCTCGATAGCTCTTCCTCTCATATATGTTTTCTCTTCAGCATAATCATATCCCACTATTTTGTATTTTTTTTCTCCAATGAGGGTCTGCGGCATGACTAATTGATTTCTCCCTTCTATCTAATTGCCATTCTGGTGAAGACTTTCCGACAATTTGGAGGAATAGATGTGTATGCACTGTCGTTACATTGCAGGATAGTGAATTGTGATAATTTTCCTATTGTGTATACTCTGTTCTACATCAAATTTTCCTTTAGCATCTTAAAGATACTTCTACACTTCATTATTGTTACTTTATTTGCAGCCTGATTATATGTTGTTTGTGCTCTCCCATTACAATCTCAGGCCTATTAATCCATATATTAATTGTTCCTGGATTTCTGCAGGCCCCCCTGATCACCATATTTATTTGGAAGCTACTAGAACAAGTCAATCTTAGTTTGGGCTATGATGCAACAATAGGTCTGCGCTTTTTAATCGTGTTTTAGCTGTTCATTTTGAAGTGCACTAAAAATTGCCATGTTTCATACTCCTCCAATAGAGCGATAATCTTTTGAGGTTCGTTACTGTAGAGGAGTATGTTCATATGATCAAGGCTGGTATCATCGACCCTGTGAAAGTGATCCAAACTGCACTTCAAGGTGCAGCAAGGTACAACTTCAGACCTCTAACCATGTACTTTATGTATGGCCATTTCATAAGTAATCAGACTTGTTTGACGATTTGTGTTTCTGTACAATGCTTATACATTGATCACAACCAATAGAGGTTGTTGATGAATGATGGGTTTTGAGGACAGTGCAGCATGATGCTTGCGTGAATTGTATTAGCGTGGGTGCATTCTGTCCAACGGGATTTGACTGTAAATCTATGTTCATTACTTCAGGTGTACATTGAGCATACATGATTTTCCTAACGATAACTATTGATTGGCAGGTTTGGATTATATCTAACTAGAAGGACATGGACACTACTCCATTGGCAAGCTTTGATATTTTATTTTCTAGCTAGAGAAAGATAACAACACGAGTGCTCAAGATGATAAATATGTTCACCTACATTGCAATGGGGCCATAAATATTGTGTACACCCACTAACTTTTTGTTGTTGATTCTGTTTAAGTATATTCTTGCTAATTAGGATCAAAATGATGACATTATTTTAGAGTAGTTGTTCCCCTACTCCATAGATCTACGACATTCAACGAAGTTTGTTGAAGCAACGACGTCAAAATATAAAAAGGTTATGGAAAGTAGGACTTGTAAGAAAATAATCATATTACAAGAATGGATAAATAGTGGATGTACATGAGTACTTAAATGTATCTTCAAAATTCATAGAAATAAAAAGACTACTAAGTGTTTGAAATAAGAATGCAATAGGTTTTACATGAAAATGAACCTTATCCACACAACAATTCATTTGAAATATTCATTTACTATTATCATCTGATTATCCTTTTACATACACAAGTCAATTTTCATATATTACTGTAATATTAGTCGAGACGTGCGTTGCACGTGCATATTTACTAGTTATTATTAGGGAAAGATATGTTGGATTTGGCCTACTCATAATATAAGTTACATTTCTCACATGGTAGTATTAGAGGTTTAGGCAAAAAAAAATCGCACACCGCAACTTGTGCTACGATCCAATTGCGCCACTGCATTCCTCCTTTCCCCGGCTGTGCTACTCCACGTCTGTCAGGACCCCGATCCTAAGTCACACAGGTCTAGCCTGTAACACATCATATCACTTTGCGGCCTCACGCACGGTATCCCCACGGGTGCCACCTTACCTGGCCCGGGACCGTTTGCGCATTTTGGCACACGTATATGATAGTGTCGCTAGCATCCATATGACAGAGAACCCGGGCCGACATGACTAGTTATAAACCAAAAGTGGCACTAAATTACAGGGACAGGCATACATGACCCAGCAACGAACGTGTCGGTCATCAACGTATGAACCCAAGTCGTAGCAAGCTACAAGGACTTAAAGGAACAATGCGTGACATTTCCCCTAAGGGACAGACACAGGAACGAAGAAGGACACATGCCGGCCAGCCTAAGTGTTCCGGAGCAGTAGCAAGCTACCAAGGCTCAGTGGAAGCACTAGGAGACATTTCCCTGTAAGGTAGGCTACCAAAGGTAAACAACTAGGTGTCGGATCCCACACATAGCAATACACATTACACGTACGCATAACATCCAAGTATGTGCTGTACAACAAGGCATCACAACATAACTCAACAACTCATATAGATAAGGCCCAGAAGAGCCATCATAGCATTTATTACAAACAGAGGTCACATGACCCAACATACAGAGCATACAGGCAACGGAAGCATAACATGTCTGAGTACAGACAACTACAAATGAAAAAGGCTGAAAATCCTGACTATCTACAAGACCCTCCCAAGGGTACAAGATCGTAGCTGAGGTAACAAGCTAAACGTCGAAGTCCACGCGGAACCACTAGCGAGACTGAAGTCTCTCTGCAAAACATAAATTAAGCAAACGTGAGTACAAAGGTACTCAGCAAGACTTACATCAGAACTAGCGACATATGCATCGGTATCAACAAAGGGGTGGTGGAGTTTGACTGCAGCAAGCCAGCTTTGACTCGGTGGCTATCCTGAACTACGACTGCAAGTAACTCTTTTGAGGTGGCGCACATGAGTCCACATATTCACCAATCAATACACCACTATGGATCCGCTCCCGTCTCCCTACGAGAAGGCCATCCATAGAACTCACGCTTATCTTGCGTGTTTTTAGAGTATCCACTTTCACTTGTCTATGAACTGTAGAGGTAACCCAGAAGTCCATTTCCGCGGACACAGCTATTCGAATAGATTATATTTAACCCTGCAAGGGTGTACTTCTTCACACACGCTCTCACCACTTACCGCCGTTTACACGACATGTACTCGGCAACCTTCAAGCGGAGGCCCAGCGAGGGTGTCGGCCACGACCTGACTAACCACACAAGTCTCTCGTCCAGGTTTATCGCCTATTTGGGTTCCATCCGTGGGGAGATCCGGCCGGGGTGTCGCTCACGGCCCCAAACGATGTGTACAGGGTTCCCGCATCACCAAACGGGCAATCGGTACACCGTGCCACGTACCTGCCGCATCACAGCCCACCCCGAGGGTCAGCGCTGCGCACGACCTCTAGTAAACTACAAACACCAGAAACTAGTTGCAACTCCTGGACAGAGATCATGTTGATTAATAAGTCGAGAGAGTCAATTAAGGATCCCAATGTGTGGTAGTAGCTGTTTCATGGACCAACCAACACAGATCTCAGTTCCTGAGGACGGCTGCAATGAGACAACCCACCATGTACTCCTACATGGCCTCTCATCGCTACCTTTACCAAATCGTGTTCACACACTTAGCTCTCAACAGTAGGACATGTTCACCACATTCCAATTCATCCCCGATGAATCAGACCTGACACAACTCTGAGCAATAGCAGGCATAACCAGAAAGCATGAATGAGTAGGCACAACATGGCTCAAACAACTCCTACTCATACTAGTGGGTTTCAACTATTTACTGTGGCAATGAAGGGTCATGCAGTGGAAAGGGGTTCAACTACCGTAGCAAGTAACAGTTGAAGCGTTGTTGTCCTAATGCAGTAAAAGAGAGCAAGAGAGAGAGAGAGTGGGATTGTATCGGAATGCTCAATGGGGTTTTGCTTGCCTGGCACTTCTGAAGATAACAAAGAGTCTTCATCGGCGTCATCGAACTCATCGTCGGAACGTCGTCTACTGAGGGGTGACAAAACCGACAAACAGAGAAAGAACACAATCAATGCAATGCAACAGTATGATGCATGATCATGACATGGCAATATGCTGTTGATTGAGCTAATGCAACTAGCAACACAATTAAATGAAGTTGCTTTGAACCAAAGGTTCAAATTCAAACTCCATATGTGATTATTTAATTGTCATTTAATTGATTTGACCTGATCAGCAGGCTTAGCTTGTTCAAACATGCATGAAATGCCATAAACAGATTCCTTGGATTTTTCTGATCATTTTTCATATATAAATTATTTTCATCTGAGCTACGGTTGATTTTATATGATTTTTACAAGTTTTGGCTATTTTCTGAAATAAATAAATCATTTAGATTTATATAAAATTTCAGAAAAGGCTTTATTGCATCAGCATGACGTCTGTGTGATGTCAGGAAGTCAACAGGGACTGTTCGGGTCAAACCTGACCAGTGGGGCCCACTGGTCAGTGACCCACTAGCTAACAGAGTTAGTTAGTTTTTAAACTAACACTAATTAAACTGCTGGTGGGGCCTGGGCCCACATGTCAGTCTCTCAGGGCCTAATTAAGTTTAGTTTTAACTAAACTAATTTAACAGGGGTTGGCCCCACGTGTCAGTGACCCATAGAGCTAAGCATAGAGATTAGTACTTAATTAAAACCTAACTAAACTAATCAACGGTCGGCCCCACATGTCATGGACACAGGGGGGGGTCCAGCCGGAGTCAAACGGGGTCAAAATCACCGGCGGCTCGACGCCGGCGAGGCCAAACGTGGCGGCGGTGCTCGGGATTCGCCCTCCGGCGACCATTTGGACGGCGGCTTGGTGCTACGTGTAGCTGGGGAGCTCGCGCATATAATGGGGGCAACGGGAGGACACGGGGACGGCGGAGCTCGTTGGAACGGAGCTCGCGGCGGCGCCGGAGTTCGGGCTCCGTCGAGCTAGGTGCTGCGGGGCTCGAGGAGATGAGCGAAGAGGTGCTACGGGCTTCTACGGGTGCGGTGAAGACGATGCCGTGCTTGGAAACAAACCAACGTGGCTGTGGCCACGACGGCGATGTGCGGTGGCGGCGGCGGGTACGGTAAGAAAGGGGGCGACGGCTACGGCGAGTTGCAGGCTACGGGGACAGGGGAAAACGGCGGAGAAGCTCACTGCGATGCCGAAGAGGAAGTCATCGAGCCCGGGGAGGTCCTGGTGGTGCCGAATCGACAGCGAGGCCGTCGATGGCCAAAGGTTGAGGACGAGCGTGGTGACGGCGAAGCAGAGCCTCCCGGCGTCCCGTAGCTCGGTGGAGAGGACCAGGAGGACGCGGCGGAGCTCTTGGGCATGGCGCTGCAGCGAGGGGGCGATGGTGGCCGCGGTGGTGACGAATGGCGGCGACGGCTCCGTTCGGTCGCGAGAGGGAGAGAGAGCAGTGGAGAGGGGAAGCACCGAAGGGAGTGGAAAGAACCAGGGCGGCCATGGCATCGCGCTCGCGAGGAGAGAGGGGTCGGGGCCTTGCCACCGCGAAGCAGGAGGTGGCCGCGGCTCGGCTGTGCGCGCGCCACGCACCGAGCCAGTAGGCGCGAGGAAGACGACGCGCGAGGGGAGGTGGACTGGGTCGCTATAGTGCTGGGCCCCACAGGTAAGTGGCTCAGGTGGGCTTCCTCTTTCTCTGTTTTTCTATTTAGTTTCTATTATTCTATTTTGTTAATTTGTTCTGGGCTTTAATAAAAAAACTTAGGCACTTTCAAAAATCACCAAACTGCTCATGCCCACTGTTTAGCATATAACCAACATGGAACATTTCAGTTTAGGATTATTTGATCATTTAAAATAATATATAAAATTTCAATGCCCAAATGCAAGTAGGATATGATTTAATTCAAAATCCAGAATGGTCCTAGAAATATGTGCAACATTTTTGGCGGAGGTTTTTAATCAATCCAAAAATGATGAACTTTTCCAAGGGACATTTTGGGTTCATTGAAAAAGATTTTAATTTGACCCTAGTTAAATTCATTTAGTGCTAGGGTTTGAGCATCCCCATTTCAGGTTTCCTTTGAAAATAAACGTGATGCAACAGACAGGTGCTATCCTAAAGCAAGGTGAAGCTGGGGATGTGACAACTCACCCCCACTAAACAAGAATCTCATCCCGAGATTCAGGACGTGAGATAAGAAATCAGAGGGGACACTAACTAACACAATCTTCTCGATTCAACTGTCCTCCTCGAAGTTGCTGATTCGTTGCATTATGTTGATTCTGACATCCTTGATTACTAGATCTTTGTCCAATACAGAGATAACAGAAGAAATTCTACGGTAATCTATCTTGCTGAAGATCGAGCAACTCAGATCAACTTATGTAGTGAGACGTTGAAACATCTCTTGAGCTGAGACACGGAGTACACCTCCAGGGGGATGGAGTGAAATAAATGATGAAAGTTCACTTGGCAGGCAAAATTGCACACCTAAGAAGATGGTGATTGATGTCACTAGACGGGACACCTTTAAAGAAGATGACTCGTAGAGTTATTCCCTTAAGTGGCAAAAAGAATTACTTTTGATATAGAGGTCATTGAAACTCTCTATACCAGCCGGAGGCAAATCACAGTCGATCGTTTGACGGTGTCCGAAAGAATGACATACTCGGCCAGAATGGATGACGTGGACTACCTTGTTAAAGACAACACAAGGGATGATTTTGGTTATCATCAGAAATGGATGGGACCCATGGTAAGTCCACTTTTGAGGATGATCCTGAACAGCAATTGCTGAAAAGGGCAGCCCATGGTAGATGGCACAATGGTGGTGCAAGCTGGGAACAAAATGCAAATGTTGGAAATGATTCTGGTAACTGGGGGGAAACCCAACGGTAGAGAGTGAATCTACTCTTTGAGAGTGTATAACATAATCAAGAACACTGGAAGCAATCTCGGTTAGTGTCGAGGATAACACCTAGTGCTTGTGCGTGCTCTCAAGAACTTGAGCATTCCCATATTCATCAAGGTTTTACCAATATCCATGTCAAGGATCCCAACAACACCACATACTACCATGATGAATAATGATGGACGATGCAGATGCAAAGGAAGGTAACACTTTCTCAGATTTCACCTTGGCGAGGCCAAGGGAACGAAATCTGGATGATCGACCGAGAGACACTTAGCACTCCGCTTCTAATGTTCTCCTTGATGTGTTAGCGTAAGCCATTCACAGATATGTTTGGCATCTCAAACATCAAATAAAGGTCGGACTTCGGAAGCACAAGAATCCATAAGGAACAACTAGGGAGTAAATCCTACGAGGTCCTTATGGAGAGGTGGCCAACTTCTTCAATCAAGATTCTACAACAATAGGTCTTTCGGCTGGGTGGGTTGGCCACGACATCCACTTTACCGGTAATCGAGAGACCAATATTATAGCTCTTGGAAAATGCACCAACCATCATAACTGCCTGAGATTCAGATCTGGTTGGTGTCAGGATATTCCAGACTCATCGAGTCTAGAAGGAAAAATGAAAGTTTACAACACAAATCGACGAGATGGCGTTGCGAGATTCTCGGGGAGTGAACTACGATAGCGAGCTCCAAAACATGAGCTGGTTCTGCTACAAACCTGTGAACACGTTGTCCAAGACAAGCATGACCACATAGCAGTCTTATGATAGAACACTACCGAGTTCTGGTTGGGAACTATCGTCTAGGATATCGAAGTCCTTACATAAGTCATATGATTAGCTCTTATGATGTAACTTTTCTCCTTGAACAAATCAATCAGTGGCTTGGTGTGCTAAGGATACATATGGAATGAAGATGATCCGTCTATCAGACCATGGGTTACTTCGCACGTATGCATGACTGAATTGGGATGATTCTAGGGAAGTAAAACAAGCTTTCTCAAATTCATGGTGACAACTTGCACCAACTGCACATGAATTGGAGGAAGTCACTTCTTTCATCCAAACATATACTTCGCGAACGAAACACGAAGGCCATGCTTGAAAAATTCCCAATACTAACTTAGATGTTCAAACATGAATCATGGTCAAGACAAGTGATGTTGATGGGCTCAACAACGGGTCATCGAGATATCCATGGAAATGGAATTCCACAATTTATATGAACAAAGTGGTAGCATTGGTCAGACCAAGAGATATAATGAGGTATGCTCGGGGAACACCCACGAGTAAGACAACATTAAGAACATCGTTGCTTCTGATTTGATTTGACGATAACCCATACTCAAATCAAAGTTTGGACAAGACAATAGATCCACAAATGATCACGGGGATCAATTGGAGAAGATATCATCTATCTTCAATACACACACAAGATATCCCTTTGGAGTGAGCTATGTGGGTTAAGCTTTTATCTTCCAACTCTCCAAGTTGTTGTTTAGCTTAACCAACTAGTTCGGGGTATCCAACACAGATTCTTGGAGAAGTGGTGGTTTATAAGGAACCAACTTGATCACGAACTCAACATAGCGGTTAGGTGACAACCTGGTAATACTTCCGAGAAGATATTCAGAAAATCACGAACCACCGCTACGTTACTAAGCTCGGGAACAATCTTGCTTTTCAAGGCAAGACGATATGATCAAATGAGCAAGGACTTAACAAAATCCTAACTCACCAATCAAGGAGTGCACCAGGGAAGTGGACTAGGTAGCACAATCAATCTTAGAATGGTGATTCAGTAAGAATGAAATTGTTGTCCTTTAACTACCAAGCAACGAAGTTGCTAGAAGTATTGATTTCACACATCACAGTTCACTTGTCAGTATTCCGGTTATAACAACGCGGAGACCGAGGAATGAGCGATAATGGCGAGAAGTATCACTGTATCAAGAGTTCATAGAAGGTTGTGCAATTCTCATGACATTCTTGACATGAAGATGGTAATACTCCAGGATAGAATAGTTTAGAAGCTGCATTAGCATTCTTCATCTGCGGAGTACAACTTCTTTGACCCAATCCTGGATATGGATAAGGTACTGGAGTTTGGTTCTCCTAGTCATTCCAGAATAGAATGGCTTGACAGACCACAAGAGTAAAAGGCATCGATGAACACGAGTGCACAACTACTCCTGACTATCAACTGATAGACGAGGGTCATAATACAACTAAAAGGAGACAACTCAAGGAACATATTACTTCTGAGTTGTGGATGCATAGGTTAGTATGTCGAACGAGTTCCACATATTTCTTCCGGATAACCCATGCAGAAAGGTAGGACTGGAAGAGTCACAATATGAATGGAGTACCACTCAGGAGCACTCTGGTTGTGATCTTTTGGTTCGGGAGAACCTCTGCCAAGATGGTTCATGGTATTTGGAGGAAGGATATACCACGGACCTCGAGGACTATCACAAGGTTACTAATATCCCAAAGGGACGAGCAAATACTACCAACATGAAGTAGGTAGAAAGAATCTTGGGTTCAAGAACCCAGGAGTAGAATGCCTACTAACTAAATAGCATCACGGGATGCTTTCGAGAATGATGGCCAAAATCATCACACTGGAATATAAAACATTGCTGGATTACTGGGTGATCTTCTAAGATACTTAGGGTCATAATAATAACTCCAACATATGTGTCGAGGTAACAAAGTACCACAACTCACCGTCTAGTGTGGTTAATCTGGCCTAAAAGGACATTAAGAACAGGTAGGAATGATTTGCAAATGCATCAGATTGTTTAGAGACCTGGGATGACTCGGACAGCATAACGGCTGCAAATGATCGAAAATACTTTTGAGATCCAAGCAAAAAGGGTAGCATATCCACTTAACATCATAATGTCAGGGTTCTGAGACCAACAGTTGAACAAACAGAAGTAGTAGAAACTGAGCTGAGGGTTGAATCCACAATAACGTGATCCTGATAAATAGAATGAGAATCCTAGTTCTTAATCCCCGTAGAAAGAAGAAGGTGACTCAGATCAGAAGGTCATAGGGAAAGGAGTAAAAAGAGCCTTACGTTCCCTTCCACAAACAATTCCCTTACATAACTAAAGAGTTTCTAGACACGACTTCGACCAGTTTGGCTTGCTAATCCTACAGATAGTCAGGCTCTGATACCAAAGCTGTCAGGACCCCGATCCTAAGTCACACAGGTCTAGCCTGTAACACATCATATCACTTTGTGGCCTCACGCACGGTATCCCCACGGGTGCCACCTTACCTGGCCCGGGACCGTTTGTGCATTTTGGCACACGTATATGATAGTCTCGCTAGCATCCATATGACAGAGAACCCGGGTCGGCATGACTAGTTATAAACCAAAAGTGGCACTAAATTATAGGGACAGGCATACATGACCCAGCAACGAACGTGTCGGTCATCAACGTATGAACCCAAGTCGTAGCAAGCTACAAGGACTTAAAGGAACAACGCGTGACATTTCCCCTAAGGGACAGACACAGGAACGAAGAAGGACACATGCTGGCCAGCCTAAGTGTTCCGGAGCAGTAGCAAGCTACCAAGGCTCAGTGGAAGCACTAGGAGACATTTCCCTGTAAGGTAGGCTACCAAAGGTAAACAACTAGGTGTCGGATCCCACACATAGCAATACACATTACACGTACGCATAACATGCAAGTATGTGTTGTACAACAAAGCATCACAACATAACTCAACAACTCGTATAGATAAGGCCCAGAAGAGCCATCATAGCATTTATTACAAACAGAGGTCACATGACCCAACATACAGAGCATACAGGCAACGGAAGCATAACATGTCTGAGTACAGACAACTACAAATGAAAAAGGCTGAAAAGCCTGACTATCTACAAGACCCTCCCAAGGGTACAAGATCGTAGCTGAGGTAACAAGCTAAACGCCGAAGTCCACGCGGAACCACTAGCGAGACTGAAGTCTCTCTGAAAACATAAATTAAGCAAACGTGAGTACAAAGGTACTCAGCAAGACTTACATCAGAACTAGCTACATATGCATCGGTATCAACAAAGGGGTGGTGGAGTTTGACTGCAGCAAGCCAGCTTTGACTCGGTGGCTATCCTGAACTACGACTGCAAGTAACTCTTTTGAGGTGGCGCACACGAGTCCACATATTCACCAATCAATACACCACTATGGATCCGCTCCCGTCTCCCTACGAGAAGGCCATCCATAGAACTCACGCTTATCTTGCGTGTTTTTAGAGTATCCACTTTCACTTGTCTATGAACTGTAGAGGTAACCCAGAAGTCCATTTCCGCGGACACAGCTATTCGAATAGATTATATTTAACCCTGCAGGGGTGTACTTCTTCACACACGCTCTCACCACTTACCGCCGTTTACACGACATGTACTCGGCAACCTTCAAGCGGAGGCCCAGCGAGGGTGTCGGCCACGACCTGACTAACCACACAAGTCCCTCGTCCAGGTTTATCGCCTATTTGGGTTCCATCCATGGGGAGATCCGGCCGGGGTGTCGCTCACGGCCCCAAACAATGTGTACAGGGTTCCCGCATCACCAAACGGGCAATCGGTACACCGTGCCACGTACCTGCCGCGTCACAGCCCACCCCGAGGGTCAGCGCTGCGCACGACCTCCAGTAAACTACAAACACCAGAAACTAGTTGCAACTCCTGGACAGAGATCATGTTGATTAATAAGTCGAGAGAGTCAATTAAGGATCCCAATGTGTGGTAGTAGCTGTTTCATGGACCAACCAACACAGATCTCAGTTCCTGAGGACGGCTGCAATGAGACAACCCACCATGTACTCCTACATGGCCTCTCATCGCTACCTTTACCAAATCGTGTTCACACACTTAGCTCTCAACAGTAGGACATGTTCACCACATTCCAATTCATCCCCGATGAATCAGACCTGACACAACTCTGAGCAATAGCAGGCATAACCAGAAAGCATGAATGAGTAGGCACAACATGGCTCAAACAACTCCTACTCATACTAGTGGGTTTCAACTATTTACTGTGGCAATGACGGGTCATGCAGTGGAAAGGGGTTCAACTACCGTAGCAAGTAACAGTTGAAGCGTTGTTGTCCTAATGCAGTAAAAGAGAGCAAGAGAGAGAGAGAGTGGGATTGTATCGGAATGCTCAATGGGGTTTTGCTTGCCTGGCACTTCTGAAGATAACAAAGAGTCTTCATCGGTGTCATCGAACTCATCGTCGGAACGTCGTCTACTGAGAGGGGACAAAACCGACAAACAGAGAAAGAACACAATCAATGCAATGCAACAATATGATGCATGATCATGACATGGCAATATGATGTTGATTGAGCTAATGCAACTAGCAACACAATTAAATGAAGTTGCTTTGAACCAAAGGTTCAAATTCAAACTCCATATGTGATTATTTAATTGTCATTTAATTGATTTGACCTGATCAGCAGGCTTAGCTTGTTCAAACATGCATGAAAGTGCCATAAACAGATTCCTTGGATTTTTCTGGTCATTTTTCATATATAAATTATTTTCATTTGAGCTACGGTTGATTTTATATGATTTTTACAAGTTTTGGCTATTTTCCGAAATAAATAAATCATTTAGATTTATATAAAATTTCAGAAAAGGCTTTATTGCATCACCATGACGTCTGTGTGACGTCAGCAAGTCAACAGGGACTGTTCGGGTCAAACCTGACCAGTGGGGCCCACTGGTCAGTGACCCACTAGCTAACAGAGTTAGTTAGTTTTGAAACTAACACTAATCAAACTGCTGGTGGGGCCTGGGCCCACATGTTAGTCTCTCAGGGCCTAATTAAGTTTAGTTTTAACTAAACTAATTTAACAGGGGTTGGCCCCACGTGTCAGTGACCCATAGAGCTAAGCACAAAGATTAGTACTTAATTAAAACCTAACTAAACTAATCAACGGCCGGCCCCACATGTCATGGACACAGGGGGGGGGGGGTCCAGCCGGAGTCAAACGGGGTCAAAACCACCGGCGGCTCGACGCCGGCGAGGCCAAACGTGGCGGCGGTGCTCGGGATTCGCCCTCCGGCGACCATTTGGACGGCGGCTTGGTGCTACGCGTAGCTGGGGAGCTCGCGCATCTAATGGGGGCAACAGGAGGACACGGGGACGGCGGAGCTCGTCGGAACGAAGCTCGCGGCGGCGCCGGAGTTCGGGCTCCGTCGAGCTAGGCGCTGCGGGGCTCGGGGAGATGAGCGAGGAGGTGCTACGGGCTTCTACGGGTGCGGTGAAGACGATGCCGTGCTTGGAATCAAACCAACGTGGCTGTGGCCACGACGGCGACGTGCGGTGGCGGCGGCGGGTACGGTAAGAAAGGGGACTACGGCTACGGCGAGTTGCAGGCTACGGGGACAGGGGAAAACGACGGAGAAGCTCACTGCGATGCCGAAGAGGAGGTCATCAAGCCCGGGGAGGTCCTGGTGGATCCGAATCGACGGCGAGGCCGTCGATGGCCGAAGGTTGAGGACGAGCGCGGTGACGGCGAAGCAGAGCCTCCCGGCGTCCCGTAGCTCGGTGGAGAGGACCAGGAGGACGCGGCGGAGCTCTCGGGCATGGCGCTGCAGCGAGGGGGTGATGGTGGCCGCGGTGGTGACGAACGGCGGCGACGGCTCCGTTCGGTCGCGAGAGGGAGAGAGAGCAGAGGAGAGGGGAAGCACCGAAGGGAGTGGAAAGAACCAGGGCGGCCAGGGCGTCGCGCTGGCGAGGAGAGAGGGGTCGGGGCCTTACCACCGCGAAGCAGGAGGTGGCCGCGGCTCGGCTGTGCGCGCGCCACGCACCGAGCCAGTAGGCGCGAGGAAGACGACGCGCGAGGGGAGGTGGGCTGGGTCGCTACAGTGCTGGGCCGCATAGGTAAGTGGCTCAGGTGGGCTTCCTCTTTCTCTGTTTTTCTATTTAGTTTCTGTTATTCTATTTTGTTAATTTGTTCTGGGCTTTATTAAAAAAACTTAGGCACTTTCAAAAATCACCAAACTGCTCATGCCCACTGTTTAGCATATAACCAACATGGAACATTTCAGTTTAGGATTATTTGAGCATTTAAAATAATATATAAAATTTAAATGCCCAAATGCAAGTAGGATATGATTTAATTCAAAATCCATAATGGTCCTAGAAATATGTGCAACATTTTTGGCAGAGGTTTTTAATCAATCCAAAAATGATGAACTTTTCCAAGGGACATTTTGGGTTCATTGAAAAAGATTTTAATTTGACCCTAGTTAAATTCATTTAGTGCTAGAGTTTGAGCATCCCCATTTCAGGCTTCCTTTGAAAATAAACATGATGCAACAGACATGTGCTATCCTAAAGCAAGGTGAAGCTGGGGATGTGACAACGTCGTGTGCTACTCTTGCCCACACCCGCCACTACAAGTCTGAGCAAGCCACTCCACTTCTCGAATCAAGCCTCCAGCCGCCGATCTATGTTGCATCATGCGGTTGACCGCTGGATTCTGCAACCTCCGGAGCCTGGACGAAGTTGCCTTCAATCCGTACGTCATCATCCCGCGGATTATTCTGCCTGCCACCGTACGCCGGATCTTGTCGTCCTTCGCTGCCAATCGGTTGAGCCGCCGTCTCGTCTACCAGCTTTGTCGCATCTCCTCATGGTTGGCCACTCTGCGGCTTGCTTCCCAAGCTACCACCATCGGCCACCGTCTCCTCAAGGTCGGCCCGCTGCCGGTTGACTTCCCACGCTGCCGCCGCCTGTCACCGGTGGGCATCCCCAGGGTGTCGCTGCCGATTGCCGACCCCGTCCGCCGCCGGTCACCCGTCCGGTCCTGCCCTCTCTGCCCGGCTGTGATATTGGCTGCCCGCGGGCGCTCGCGAGGTCACACGTGTGTCGTCTGAAACTGATGCTGATGGTTCACGTCTGGTCGTGATCCAAATCTATTAGCTGTTCTTCCAAAAAAAGAAGAAAAAAATGAGAAAACAAAAAGAAAAAAAGAGTAAAAAGGAAAGAAAGAGAGAGACATTTCATTTTCGTCGGGCCTGCATTTTCGGCGCTGCCCACAGACTACCGATGGTGTTCCCCATATTGATCCCGTCTCGCATATGCATCGTCGCTTGGTGCTTGGTACTCGTCCGCCTCTGATGTTGCATTTGTGGCCTCTTCAGCAGGATGTGATGGTCGTTATTCGTCGACTCTTCTAGCGGCGAGGGTCTATGATGGTGGTGGCGCCTGCTCTACACCAACTCCACTTGCCGCCACCTCGCGCATCGGTGACCGCTCCACGTCGGCTTGCTACACTAAGTCGACTCTACACACGGCTTTCATGGGTAGTGGCAACCACTCTTCACAGATGGTTCTACCTCGACGTCTACTGATGTCTACTATGCAACCTTCTTCTTGTAGACTCGTGTTGAGCCTCCAAGCACAGAGTTTTGTAGGACAGTGGCAAATTTTCCTCAAGTGGATGACCTAAGGTTCATCAATCTGTGGGAGGCGTAGGATGAAGATAGTCTCTCTCAAACAACCTTGCAACCAAATAATAAAAAGTCTGTTGGGTCCCCAACACACCCAATACAATGGTAAATTGTATAGGTGCACTAGTTCGGCGAAGAGATGGTGATACAAGTGTAATATGGATGGTAGATATAGGTTTTTGTAATATGAAAATATAAAAACAGCAAGGTAACTAATGATAAAAGTGAGCACAAACGGTATTGCAATGCTTGAAAACAAGGCCTAGGGTTCATACTTTCACTAGTGCAAGTTCTCTCAACAACGATAACATAATTAGATCATATAACAATCCCTCAACATGCAACAAAGAGTCACTCCAAAGTCACTATAGCGAAGAAGAAATGAAGAGATTATTGTAGGGTACGAAACCACCTCAAAGTTATTCTTTCTGGTCGATTTATTGGGCTATTCCTATAAGTGTCACAAATAGCCCTAGAGTTCGTACTAAAATAACACATTAAGACACACATCAACCAAAACCCTAATGTCACCTAGATACTCCATTGTCACCACAAGTATCTGCGGGTTTATTACACAATATGCATCACACAATGTCAGATTCATCTATTCAAACCAACACAAAGAACTTCAAAGTGTGCCCAAAGTTCCTACCAGAGAGTTAAGACGAAAATGTGTGCCAACCCTTATGCACAAGTTCACAAGTTCACTGTACCGGCAAGTTGATCACCAAAACATACATCAAGTGGATCACCTGAATATCCCATTGTCACCACACATAAGCACATGCAAGACATACATCAAGTGTTCTCAAATCCTTAAAGTCTCAATCCGATAAGATAACTTCAAAGGGAAAAACTCAATCCATTACAAGAAGGTAGAGGGGGAGAAACATCACAAGATCCAACTATAGTAGCAAAGCTCGCGGTACACCAAGATTGTGCCAAATTAAGAACACGCGCGAGAGAGAGAGAGAGATCAAACACATAGTTACTGGTACATACCCTCGACCCTGAGGGTGAACTACTCCCTCCTCATCATGGAGACCGCCGGGATGATGAAGATGGCCACCGGTGATGCTTTCCCCCTCCGGAAGGGTGCTGGAACAGGCTCCCGATTGGTTTTCCGTGGCTACAGAGGCTTGCGGCGGAGGAACTCCCGATCTACGTTTGTTTTCGGATGTTTCACTATTTATAAGAATTTTTAGCGTCGGGACAAATCAGGGGGACCCACGAGGTGGCCACAAGGTAGGGGGCACGCCCCCACCCTTGTGGTGGCCTCGTGGCTCTTCTGGTCCACCCCCGGCGCTCCATGGGCTTCTTTTGGTCAATAAATAATCACCGTCAATTTTCAGGTTAATTGGACTCCATTTGATATTCCTTTTCTACGAAACTCAAAAACAAGGAAAAAAAAACAGAAATTGGCACTAGGCTCTGGGTTAATAGGTTAGTCCCAAAAATCATATAAAATAGCATATAAAACATCCAAGAAAGATAATATAATATATAGCATGGAACAATAAAAAATTATAGATACGTTGGAGACGTATCAAGCATCCCCAAGCTTGATTCCTGCTCGTCCTCGAGTAGGTAAATGATAAAAATAGAATTTTTGATGTGGAATGCTGCCCAACATAATTTTCAATGTAATATTCTTTATTATGGCATGCATGTTCAGATCCATATAAGACTCAAAATAAAAATTTATCAATATCAAAACAGTAATACTTCAAGCATACTAAAAGCAATCTACGAAGCTTCAAAAATAACATGGCTAAAGAACATTATCCCTACAAATCATATAGTCCTTATGATCCCTTTTCTTAACACAAAATACCCCTCATGCCCATCCCGGAGTGAGCCAAGCAATTGCTTTCATACTCTACTTTTTCAAGCCTTTTTTCAACTCTTCATGCAATATATGAGCGCGAGCCATGGACATAGCACTATGGGTGGAATGGAAGGTGGTGATAGGCAAAAAGGTGGGAGGAAATCTCACATCAACTAGGCAAATCAATGGACTATGGAGATGTCCATCTATCGATATCAATGTGAGTGAGTAGGGATTGCCATGTAACGGATGCACTAGAGCTATAAGTGTATGAAAGCTCAAAAAGACAACTAGTGGGTGTGCATCAACTTGCTTGCTCATAAAGACCTAGGGCATTTGAGGAAGCGCATTGTTGGAATATACAAGCCAAGTTCTATAACCGAAATTCCCACTAAGTATAAGAAAGTGACAACATAGGAGACTCTCTATCATGAAGAACATGGTGCTACTTTGAAGCACAAGTGTGGAAAAGGATAGTAACATTGTCCCTTCTCTCTTTTTCTCTCATTTTTTAAAATTTTATTTATTTTATTTTGGGCTCTTTGGCCACTTTTTTTAAACCTCACATGGGACAATGTTCTAATAATGATGATCATCACACTTTTATTTACTTACAACTCGATATTACAACTCGATACTAGAACACAGATATGACTCTATATGGATGCCTCCGGCGGTGTACCAAGATGTGCAATGACCAAGACTGACATGTATAAAAAATATGAACGGTGGCTTTGCCACAAATACTATGTCAACTACATGATCATGCAAAGCAATATGACAATGATGAAGAGTGTCATAATAAACGGAGCGGTGGAGTTACATGGCAATATATCTCAGAATGGCTATGGAAATGCCATAATAGGTAGGTATGGTGGCTGTTTTGAGGAAGGGTGTAAGGTGGTTTGGTGCACCGGCGAGTGTTGCGCGGCACTAGAGTGGCTAGCAAGGTGGAAAGGTGAGAGTACGTATAATCCATGGACCCAATATTAGTCATAATGAACTCACATACTTATTGCGAAAAATCTACTTAGCCCTCAAAGCAAAACACTACGATGCATGTCCTTGGGGGGGAGGTTGGTAGGATTTAACCATCCCGCGCCCCCGGCCTTCCCACAAAGAGGAAACAATCAAGATACAATGCACGCCAATTTGGTTACATAGGCCATACGTGCATGCTTCGGGAATCACAAACCTTAACACAATTATTTCTGTAACCTCACAAACTACCACTAGCATGACTCTAATATTACCATCTTAACATCTCAAAACAGTTATAAGGAGTCAAACTTTTCCTAGATTCAATGCTCTATATGAAAGTTTTTATTATATCTCCCTTGGATGCCCATCATATTAGGACTAAATTCATAATCCAAGCAAATTGCCATGCTGTTTAGAGACTCTCAAAATAATATAAGTGAAGCATGAGAGTTCATCAATTTCTATAAAATAAAACTACCATCGTGCTCTAAAAATATATAAGTGAAGCACTAGAGCAACAGACAAACTACTCCAAAAAGATATAAGTGAAGATCAATGAGTAGTCAAATAATTAACTAGATATGAGAAGACCCTCTCTCATTTAAAAATTTCAGATCTTAAGTACTTTATTCAAACAGCAAGCAAAACAAAATAAAATGACATTGCAAGGATAATACATATCATGTGAAGAAGCAAAGACTTAGGCTCAACCGATACTAATCGAAAATTGTTGATGAAGAAAGGTGGGATGCATACCGGGGCATCCCCAAGCTTAGATGCTTGAGACTTATCGAAATATTAATTAGGGATGCCTTGGGCATCCCCAAGCTTTAGCTTTGTGTCTCCTTAATTCCTCTCATGTCTTGGTTTCCCTAAATCTCAAAAACTTCATCCACACAAAACTCAACAAGAACTCATGAGATAAGTTAGTATAAATCAACTCAAAACCTTAACATTCCATATTGTAGAAAATAACCAAAATTATAATTCAACATTGAATATTAAATGTCTCTACATATTTGATACACTTATCCTCAAATAGAATCATTAAACATGCAAGCATATGCAAACAATGCAAACATAACCGCAATTTGTCTAACAGGACAATCTGTAGAGAGTGGAATTGTTATCATACTTCCCTAGCTCTAAATATTCTGAAAAATTACCACATTATAGAGAAATTATGCATGCAAACTTTGAAAAAAAATCAAGAATTTATCACGTTCTGACTATCCTAAAGAATTCAGACAATGATAGTAAACTTTTTGTTTTCAAACAGCAACATATATACTTGCAAAATAAGCATGGTAAAGGCTATACTTGTATTTTTTTATTGAAACAAAAGATACTAAAATTTTCTAGATAACATCAAGCAAATCTAAACAACATAATATGACACTCCAAGTAAAACACCTATCATGTGCTGAATAAAAATATAGCCTCAAGTAAATTTACCGATATACGAAGACGAAAGAGGGGATGCCTTCCCGGGGCATCCCCAAGCTTAGGCTCTTGGTTGTCCTTGGATATTACCTTGGGGTTCCTTGGTCATCCCCAAGTTTAGGCTCTTGCCGCTCCTTATTGCATAGTCCATCAAATCCTTACCCAAAACTTGAAAACTTCACAACACAAAACTCAACAGAAAATCTTATGAGCTCCGTTAGTATAAGAAAGCAAATCACCACTTAGGTATTGTTGTGAACTCATTCTAAATTCATATTGGTGTTATATCTAATGTATCCCAACTTCTCCATGGTTCATACCCTCCGATACTACTCATGGATTCGTCAAAATCAGAAAACAACACATGAAAAATAGATTTGTTTAAAACATAATAGTTTGTAGTAATCTGGAGAACCACCATACTTATAGAACTCTAAAAATTCTGAAAACTTAGGTAAATGTAGGAAATTTGTATATAAATCATGTGTAAAAATTTCAGCTAATTATCATGCTCTAGTGATTTATTGAATTTTCTGCACTGGACGCAGAACTTTCTGTTTTTGCACAGAATCAAGTCAACTATCAACCACGCTATCCCAAGGCTTTACTTGGCACTTTATTGAAACAAAAGCTATAAAACATGATTACTGCAGTAACTTAATCATGTGAACACACAAAACAGTAGGTAAAAGTATTGGGTTGTCTCCGAAGAAGCACTTTTCTTTAATACCTTTTTAGCTAGGCATGAAGACTTCAATGATGCTCACGTAAAGATAAGAATTGAAACATAAAAGGGAGCATCATTAATCACATTGCAAGCATATTTAAGTCTAGCCCACTTCCTATGCATAGGTATTTTGTGAGCAAACAATCTATGGGATCAATAATCAACTAGCATAGAAGGCAAAACAAGCATGTCTTCAAAACTTTCAACACATAGGGAGGAAACTTGATATTGTTGCAATACTTAAAAGCATATGTTCCTCTCTCATAATAATTGTCAGTAGCATCATGAATGGATTCAACAATATAACTATCACATAAAGCATTCTTTTCATGATCTACAAGCATAGAAATTTTACTGCTCTCCACATAAGCAAAATTCTTCTTATTCATAGTAGTGGGGTGAGCAAATTCAACAAAATAACTATCATGAGACATTTTATTAAAATCATGATGACAAGCTTCATGGTTATTAGTATTCTTTATAACATAGGTGTCATCACAATAATCATCATAAATAGGAGGCATGCTTTCATCATAATAAATTTGCTCATCAAAACTTGGGGGGCTAAAAACATCATCTTCATCAAACATAGCATCCCCAAGCTTGTGGATTTGCATATCATTAGCAACATGGATATTCAAAGAATTCATACTAATAACATTGCAATCATGCTCATCATTCAAATATTTAGTGCCAAACATTTTATTAACTTCTTATTCTAACAATTGAGCACAATTTTCCCTTCCATCATTTTCACGAAAGACATTAAAAAGATGAAGCATATGTGGTAACCTCAATTCCATTTTTTTGTATTTTTTATTTTGTAAATCAAACTAGTGATAAAACAAGAAATTAAAAGATTCAATTGCAAGATCTAAAGATATACCTTCAAGCACTCACCTCCCCGGCAACGGCGCCAGAAAAGAGCTTCGTCGACAGGATGTGAGTGCCGCTTACCTAGCCTCCCCGGCAACTGCGCCAGAAAAGAGCCAAATGTCTACTACATAACCTTCTTCTTGTACACTCGTGTTGGGGCTCCAAGCGCAGAGTTTTGTAGAACAGTAGCAAATTTCCCTCAAGTGGATGACCTAAGGTTTTTCAATCTGTGGGAGGCATAGGATGAAGACAGTCTCTCTCAAACAACCCTGCAACCAAATAATAAAAAGTCTCTTGTGTCCCCTACACACCCAATACAATGGTAAATTGTATAGGTGCACTCGTTCAGCGAAGAGATGGTGATACAAGTGTAATATGGATGGTAGATATATGTTTTTGTAATCTGAAAATGTAAAAATAGTAAGGTAACTAATGATAAAAGTGAGCACAAATGGTATTGCTAAGCTTGGAAACAAGGCCTAGGGTTCATACTTTCACTAGTGCAAGTTCTCTCAACAATGATAACATAATTAGATCATACAAAAATCACTCAACATGCAACAAAGAGTCACTCCAAAGTCACTAGAGCGGAGAACAAACGAAGAGATTATTGCAGGGTAAGAAACTACCTCAAAGTTATTCTTTCTGATCGATCTATTGGGCTATTCCTATAAGTGTCACAAACAGCCCTAGAGTTTGTACTAAAATAACACCTTAAGACACACATCAACCAAAACCCTAATGTCACCTAGATACTCCATTGTCACCACGAGTATCTGCAGGTTTGAGTATACAATATGTATCACACAATCTCAGATTCATCTATTCAAACCAACACAAAGAACTTCGAAGAGTGCCCAAAGTTTCTACCGGAGAGTCAAGACAAAAATGTGTGCCAACCCCTATGCATAAGTTCACAAGGTCACTGATGGTCCCCAAGTGCAGGGAATCATCGTAACAATTCCCAATGGTGGAAGTGATAAATATGGAGTGTCTAACCCACAAGGAGCTAAAGGTAAGATCAATATTCTCTCAAGTCCAATCTGCCACTGATACGACTCTGCATACACCGAACGTTTGCTTCCAACTAGGAACGAGAAATAAAACTACGTTGTGGGTATGAAGAGGATAACTTTGGATGATATCGGAGAGCTAAAATATAAAAGTAGGTGTTGTTATCATCAAGTTAGAATATATTAATAAATATTATAAATAGCGAGTGTGGAATAATGATGGATCGATGTGCAAAATTGTCCTAGGAAATTGTTGACAAGACCGGTAGTCATCATTGCAATTTCATATGAGGGAGAGGCATAAGCTAACATACTTTCTCTTCTTGGATCATATGCACTTATGATTGGAACTCTAGCAAGCATCCGCAACTACTAAAGATCATTAAGGTAAAACCCAACCATAGCATTAAAGCATTAAGTCCCCTTTATCCCATACGTAACAATCCCCTTACTCGGGTTTATGCTTCTGTCACTCAAGCAACCCACTATAAGCGAATCATGAACGTATTGCAACACCCTACATCGGGAATCCATCACGCTTGCGTGACACGGAGGGCACCATAGGACAGCACCAAAATGAAACATACAACTCGTACCAATCTAGATCATCAATCAACCCAAAGACAAAGGATATCTACTCAAAACATCATAGGATGGCTACACATTATTGGATCATAATATGTGGCATAAAGCACCGTATTCAAGTAGGGATTACAGCGGGGTGCGGGAGAGGTGACCGCGTAAAAGAGATGAGGATGGTGATGATGATGGTGATGTTGATGAAGACGATCACCGCGGCGATGATTCCCCTCCCAATGGCACAGATTGATTTCTTGTAGTTACAGAGGATTGCGGCGGCGGAACTTCTCATCTAGGTTATTTTCTAGAGGTTTCTGTATTTATAGGAATTTTTGGCGTCGGTCTCTCGTCCAGGGGGTCTCCGAGTCGTCCACGAGATAGGGGCCCACGCCCAGGGGGGTGGGCGCGCCCCCCACCCTCGTGGACTGCCTGGGACTCTTTTGGCCCAACTCTTTTACTCCAGGGGCTTCTTTTGGTCCATAAAAAATCATCAAAAATTGGCACGTCAATTGGACTCCGTTTGGTATTCCTTTTCTGTAAAACTCAAAAACAAGGAAAAAACAGAAACTCGCACTGGGCTCTAGGTTAATAGGTTTGTTCCAAAAATCATATAAAATAGCATATAAATGTATATAAAACATCTAAGATGGATAATATAATAGCATGAATACTTCAGAAATTATAGATACGTTGGAGACGTATCAGCATCCCCAAGCTTAATTCATGCTCGTGCTCGAGTAGGTAAATGATAAAAGAAATAATTTATGAAGTGTGAATGCTAGCAGGTGCACAAGTTTTATCAATGATAATTTCAATCACCTTTTCTAGCATCATTATGTGTCATAACAGTAGCTCATCTCATAAAACTTTTCATGATCAAGTAACAAGCTATTCACATGTTAAACTATAGATCATAAACTTTCTTGAAAACTAACAAACAGTGCTCTTAGTTATCAAACAATTGCAATTCATCTTATTTTCGGGAAGGGTCTATGTAAAAGCTTTAATTCAGCAAACTCCACATACTCAACTACCATTTAATCTTTCACAATTGCTAACACTCATGTGATATTTATGGGTTGAAAGTTTTAATCGAACATAGAGAAATATAGGGGCTTATAGTTTTGCCTCCCAACCTTTTACCTCAAGGGTAATCACAACAATAATAATTTATGAAAACCTACATCCAAGTGGATATATATATATATATATATATATATATATATATATATATCCAGATCGCTCCAACACAAAGTGCTTGCCAAAGGAAAAAGTGTAAAAAGGAAAGGTGATGATCACCATGACTCTTGTATAAGGGTAGAAGATAAAAGTAATAGATAGGCCTTTCGCAGAGGGAAGTAGAGGTTGTCATGCGCTTTTATGGTTGGATGCACAAAATCTTAATGCAAAAGAACGTCACTTTATATTGCCGCTTGTGATAAAGACCTTTATTATGCAGTCTGTCGCTTTTATTTCTTCCCTATCACAAGTTCATATAAAGCTTATTTTCTTCGCACTAATAGATCATACATATTTAGAAAGCAAATTTTATTGCATGCACCGATGACAACTTACTTGAAGGATCTTACTCAATCCTTAGGTAGGTATGATGGACTCTCATGGCAAAACTGGTTTAAGGGATGTTTGGAAGGACAAGTAGTATTTCTACTTGGTGCAAAGAATTTGGCTAGCATGAGAGGGAAAGGCAAGCCCAACATGTTGGATGATCCAAGACGATATAACGTTTCGGATATAGGAAAATATAACCCATTAAGTTGTCTTCCTTGTCCAACATCAACCTTTTAGCATGTCATATTTTAATGAGTTCTCACAATAACAAAAGATGTCCAAGACAGTATATCTATATGTGAAATCTCTCTTCCTTCAATATTCTTTCATGATTTTTTCAAGTGACCAATTCTGCGTTTGCTAACTTTCAATAAGTTTACTACCTATACTTATTTTGTGTGAAGTCATTACTCCCCATGGTATAAGCATATGAAACACATATAAATTCAGATTTATGATGTTCAATTCATTCAACCATTTACTCATAGGATGTACGTGAAGCACGTGAGTAAATGACAAACTACTCCAAAAGATATAAGTGAAGGACACTGAGTAGTCAAATAATTAACTAGCCATGGGGGGGGTTCTTTTTCATTCAAGATTTCAGATCCAATGATTTTATTCAAACAGCAAGTAAAATTGAAAATACGCTACAAGCAAAACACATATCATGTGACAAATAAAAATATAGCTCCGAGTAAGGTATACCGATAGTTTTGAAGACGAAAGAGGGGATGCCTTTCGGGGCATCCCCAAGCTTAGGCGCTTGAATATTCCTTGAATATTACCTTGGGGGTGCCTTGGGAATCCCCAAGCTTAGGGTCTTTCCACTCCTTATTCTCCTCATATCGATATCTCACCCAAAGCTTGAAAACTTCAACCACACAAAACTTAAAGTAACTTCGTGAGATAGGTTAGTATGATAAAGAGTAAACCATTCACTTTGGTACTGTCAAAGACAAGGTTCATAATTGTTCTCACACAATGCTACTGTACCATGTCATTTCTACAATTTATATTGAGAAATATAAGCCATAGAAACTAGAAAACAAGCAAACTATGCAATGAAAACAGAATCTGCCAGAAACAGAACAGTCTGTAATGATCTGAACAACAACCATACTTATGCTACTCTAAAAATTATGAAATAAATTGGTGGACGTGAGGAATTTTTCTATTAATCTTCTGCAAAAAGAATCAACTCAAAAGCACCCTTCTGTAAAAAAAATGGCAGCTAATCCCGTGAGCGCAAAGTTTCTGTTTTTTTTAACAGCAAGATCACATTAACTTTCACCCAAGTCTTCCCAAAGGTCTTACTTGGCACTTTATTGAAACAAAAGCTACAAAACATGATTACTACAGTAGCATAATCATGTAAACACGCAAAAACAATAAGGGTAAACATTGGGTTGTCTCCCAACAAGCGCTTTTCTTTAGTGCCTTTTAGCTAGGCATGGTGATTTCAATGATGCTCACATAAAAGATAAGAATTGAAACATAAAGAGAGCATCATGAAGAATATGACTAGCATATTTAAATCTAACCCACTTCCTATGCCTAGGGATTTTGTGAGCACATAATTTATAGGAACAAGAATGAACTAGCATAGGAAGGTAAGACAAGTATAACTTCAAAACTTTAAGCACATAGAGAGGAAACTTGATATTATTGCAACTTCTACAAGCATGTATTCCTCCCTCATAATTTTTTAGTAGCATCATGAATGGGTTCAACAATATAACCATCACATAAAGCATTATTTTCATGATCTACAAGCATAGAAATTTTACTACTCTCCACATAAGCAAAATTCTTCTCATTCGGAATAGTGGGAGCAAACTCGAAATAGTGGAATCATTACTAACTAAAGTTGACACTCTTCCAAATCCACTTTAGATGATAGTATTACTCATACTCCAAAAGATATAAGTGAAGTTCATGGAGTATTCTTGGATTAATATCGACTAGCAAATATCCAAGCTCAAAATATATAAGTGAAGCACACGAAGCATTCTATAAAACTGTACTCAAAAGATTTAAGTGAAGCACAAAGATCATTCTATAAGATCATACTCAAAAGATATAAGTGAAGCACATGAAGAATTCTATAAATCAAGGAAGTTCTATCTCATACTAGCATGATTCTTAAAGAAAAAAAGAAAAACACAAGGTACACAAATCATGTGAACAAAACAAAAAACCGAGGTTTACCGATAATTGCTGAAGAAGAAAGATGGGATGCCAACCGGGGCATCCCCAAGCTTAGATGCTTGACTATCCTTGAAATATTTACTTGGGGTGCCTTGGGCATCCCCAAGCTTGAACTCTTGCCTCTCTTTATTTTTCTCATATTAATAGCTCCTCGATCTTTGAACACTTCATCCACACAAAACTTTAACAAAAACTTTGTGAGATCCATTAGTATAATAAAGCAAATCACTACCTTTAGGTACTGTTGCAAACTTATTACAATTTCATATTATCGCTTAATCTACTGTATTCCAACTTCACCATGGTTCATATCCCCCGATACTACCCATAGACTCATCAAAATAAGCGATCAACACATAGAAAACATAATCTGACAAAAACAGGACGGACTGTAGTAATCTGGAAGTTTATTACACTTCTGTAACTCTAAAAAAACTAAAACAATGACAATTTGAATAATTTGTACAGAAGTAATGTGCAAAAAGTTTCAGACCCATTTGACCTTCCAGTAAAAAATGTAAAATCATGCGCTACAACAAAAGTTTTTGTTTTTTGTTCTGCACATAGAAAACAAGCAATCTAATCATCCTAAAACCAAAGTTTGGCACATTATTTTTGTAATACAATGGATATATACAAGGGGATAATTATTTACAGAGAAACTTCTATGAAAAAATCTACATTGTTTCTGTGAGCATGAACACAAGTGCTCAAGGTCGACCCTCACTTCTGCAATGCATAACTTTCCAATCACTTCTCTTTTTGAAAAAAATTTTAGGCATAAGAGGCAAATAATTTTTTTTGTATGTTTCACCCACAACTAAACAGAAACAAAAGGGAAAAACAAAATCTACTTAGTGAACAAAGAAAACAAGCACACACGAGAATATCAACCCCACGCTATTGCTCCCCGGCAACGGCGCCAGAAAAGAGCTTGATGGTCCCCAAGTGCAGGGAATCATCGTAGAATTTCCCAATGGTGCAAGTGATAAGTATGGAGTGTCGAACCCACAAGGAGCTAAAGGAAAGATCAATATTCTCCCAAGTCATATCTGCCATTGATACGACTCTATGTACACCGAACGTTTGCTTCCAACTAGAAACGAGAAAGAAAACTAAGTTGTGGGTATGAAGAGGATAACTTTGCATGATATCGGAGAACTAAAATATAAGATTAGGTGTTGTTCTCATAAAGTTAGAATATATTACTAAATATTATAATCGAGGGTGGAATAATGATGGATCGGTGTGCGGAATTGTCCTAGGCAATTGTTAACAAGACCGGTAGTCGTCATTGCAATTCCGTATGAGGGAGAGGCTTAAGCTAACATACTTTCTCTTCTTGGATCATATGAACTTATGATTGGAACTCTAGCAAGCATCTGCAACTACTAAAGATCATTAAGGTAAAACCCAACCATAGCATTAAAGCATCAAGTCCCATATATCCCATACGCAACAATCCCCTTACTCGGGTTTATGCTTCTGTCACTCAAGCAACCCACTCTAAGAGAATCATGAACGTATTGCAACACCCTAGAGCGGGAAATCCCTCACGCTTGCGCGACATGGAGGGCACCATAGGACAGCACCAAAATAAAACATACAACTCGTACCAATCTAGATCATCAATCAACCCAAAGACAAAGGGTATCTACTCAAAACATCATAGGATGGTAACACATCATTGGATCATAATATGTGGCATAAAGCATAATGTTCAAGTAGGGATTACAGCAGGGTGCGGGAGAGTGGACCGCGTAAAAGAGATGAGGATGGTGATGATGATGGTGATGTTGATGAAGACGATCACCGCGGAAATGATTCCCCTCCCGATGGCACTCCGGCGCCATCGAGAGAGAGAAGGAGAGGTTCTCCCCCTTGTGCTTCCTCCTCCATGGCCTCCCCCTGGATGGGGAGAGGTTCTCCCTCTGGTCCTTGGCATTCATGACGATGATGGCCCCTACGGGATCCTCCTCCATGGCCTCCGGTGATAATGGCCCCCTCCGGCAGGGTGCCAGAGAGGGCCTAGATTGATTTCTCGTGGTTACAGAGGCTTGCGGCAGCGGAACTTCCGATCTAGGTTATTTTCTGAAGGTTTCTGTATTTATAGGAATTTTTGGTGTCAGTCTCACGTCCAGGGGGTGTCCGAGTCGTCCACGAGATAGGGACCCATGCCCAGGGGGGTGGGTGCGCCCCCCACCCTCGTGGACAGCCCGAGACTCTTCTGGCCCAACTACATTACTCCAGGGGCTTCTTTTGGTCCATAAACAATCATCAAAAATTGGCACGTCAATTGGACTCCATTTGGTATTCATGTTCTGTAAAACTCAAAAACAAGGAAAAACATAAACTGGCACTGGGCTCTAGGTTAATAGGTTAGTCCCAAAAATCATATAAAATAGCGTATAAATGTATATAAAACATCTAAGATGGATAATATAATAGCATAAATACTTCATAAATTATAGATACGTTGGAGACGTATCATACACTGAACTCGCAAGTTGATCACCAAAACATACATCAAGTGGATCACGTGAATATCCCATTGTCACCACAGATATGCACATGCAAGACATACATCAAGTTTTCTCAAATCCTTAAAGACTCAATCTGATAATATAACTTCAAAGGGAAAACTCAATCCATTACAAGAAGGTAGAGGGGGAGAGACATAATAAGATCCAACTATAGTAGCAAAGCTCGCAGTACATCAAGATCGTGCCAAATCAAGAACACGAGAAAGAGAGAGAGATCAAACACATAGCTACTGGTACATGCCCTCAGCCTCGAGGGTGAACTACTCCCTCCTCGTCATGGAGACCGCTGGGATGATGAAGATGGCCATCGGTGATGGTTTCCCACTTCGGCAGGGTGCCGGAATAGGCACCCCATTGGTTTCTCGTGGCTACAGAGGCTTGCGGCGGTGGAACTCCCGATCTAGGTTTTTTTCGGAGGTTTCACTATTTATAGAAATTTTTGGCGTCCGGGACAAGTCAGGGGGGACCCACGAGGTGGCCACAAGGTAGGAGTCATGCCCCCACCCTTGCGATGGCCTCGTGACTCTTGTGGTCCACCTCCGGCGCTCCATGGGCTTCTTTCGGTCCATCAAAAATCATCGTAAATTTTTAGGTCAATTGGACTCCGTTTGATATTCCTTTTCTGGGAAACTCAAAAACAAGGAAAAAAACATAAACTCGCACTGGGCTCTAGGTTAATAGGTTAGTCCCAAAAATCATATAAAATAGCATATAAATGCATATAAAACATCCAATAAAGGTAATATAATAGCATGGAACAATCAAACATTATAGATACGTTGGAGATGTATCATCTACCACTGTGTCTCTGTGTGCACATGAGATTGCACAACTCTGATGCCTTCTTGATACTTGGGATTCTTCACCGACAGGTTCTGTTGGTTCTGCGCCTGAGTTTTTTGGCAATGAGAGACCACCTTCTACTCATTCTGGTACATCCTCATAGATTTTTGATATTGGAGCATATTTTCATATGACTTATGATTCCTCCACTTTGACATCCGTTCGACCTGTCGAATCTCCTATTCATGTTCATACCACTGATGGTACAACCTTCCCTGTCGCTAGTCAAGGCACTCTTAGCACATCTTCTTTTCTTGTTGCCTCTATTGCTCATGTTACTCGACTTGGCATGCAACTCTTTTCAGCTAGTCGGATTGTTGACTCTAATTGTAGGGTCAATCTCGACTTTGTTCATGTTATGTTCATGATCATCGCATAGGCGCTCTGCTTGGTGCTGACCCTCGACGCCATGATGGTCTTTGGGAGCTTGACTGGCTTCGTCTTCTAGCTTTGGTCTCCTAATAATATAAGTTGCATTCCTAACAAATACATTAATAATGCAATATTGCTTTTCTCGTCGGAACCAATCAGCCTCCTAGCTAGCGCTGAGGAACACCATTTGACCATTTCTTCTGCTGTCAGGCACAACATCTTTCCGCTAACTCCGTCATGAAGCCATGTCCACCATGTTGCACTTCATTTTACATTAATCCTAATGTAACAGAAGTACTACTCCCTATGTAAAAAAAATAAGAGCGTTTAGATCACTAAAGTAGTGATCTAAATGCTCTTATATTTCTTTATGGAGGGAGTACTATTCAAGCATGCATATCAATATAGGAATGGATCTCTAGTATAACAATATCTACACAACCAAATTTGTTTTGCCGAGCAACTTATCTGCTCGCCTTCTCGAAAACAATTAACCAATCTACCACATGCTGATCAAACCCTTTGGTCTATACACAAAACCATGACTAAAATATGTTGGTGCTTCTACTAAGTTTGATATGTTGCAAGCCCATGTTTTGAGGGAATTTGATAATTATTTTGAACTTACATAGAAAGCAGAAAGTTGTTCGGCTAGAAGTTCATATATATGTCAAAATTCACTGCTTAGAAGTTATAAGAGATCAACCATCAGTTCAAGATACTGGTTTGAACACAAAAACAATGTTTTTCCGCAACAACAAGCAACGGGTTTTGTGATTTGAGGTCAACGAAAGAGATTTTCCTTGTGGAAGGGGTTGAACTTGTGAACCACGGTTTCATGACATTGCATTAACATTAAAGTTGAATGATACATCAGTTAACACTACAAAATTTTAAGAAACAAAAATGACTAGTAACTTGAAACTGATAAGAAGAAACATCTCTGAGATTAAGTCCTAATAATTCACTTGCTTACTTTGACAGAAAAACTGAACAGATACATGTCTGACATATGAACCTTCAAATTTTTCACCCGGATTCTTATCATGCTTGCTCATCTGGCTCGATTAGACTACTAATCTAGCAGTCTTATTTTCACGAAAAAAAAGAACAAATTTATGGCCACCTTCCGCAAGCAGGAAGTAATTGTGAACAAATCAAACACAGATTTCATAGATAACACACGGTACCTGTCAGGGATATTACTATTGGGTATAAACTGCCCAGGAGGGGCCGGTTTATGCATGTCAAGATTATTTCTATTGAAGCCCAGCGGAGCATGGAGTGTGACGCTTTGTATCAGAAAGGTTTAGAGCCCGAGAGGTGTTAGGGCCCATGATTTGTAAACCGCCATACGGTGTGTAACTTGTGATGTAAGATAGAAAGGATAGAGACCGAGCCGGACACGTTTATGAGCCGGTCTCGGGACTCTGTAAACCGGACCATGTCAGGACCCCGATCCTAAGCCACACCGATCTAGCTGTAACACGTCATATCACTTTGCGGCCTCACGCACGGTAACCCCACGGGTGCCACCTTACCTGGCCCGGGACCGTTTGCGCATTTTGGCACACGTATATGACAGTGTCGCTAGCATCCATATGACAGAGAACCCGGGCCGACATGGCTAGTTATAAACCAAAAGTGGCACTAAATTACAGAGACAGGCATCCATGACCCAGCAACGAACGTGTCGGTCATCAACGTATGAACCCAAGTCGTAGCAAGCTACATGGACTTAAAGGAACAACGTGTGACATTTCCCCTAAGGGACAGACACAGGAACAAAGAAGGACACATGCCGGCCAGCCTACATGTTCCGAGCAGTAGCAAGCTACCAAGGCTCATTGGAATCACTAGGAGGCATTTCCCTGTAAGATAGGCTACCAAAGGAAAACAACTAGGTGTCGGATCCCACACATACCAAGCATTTCAATCATACACGCAATATGCTCAATATGTGCAAATACAACATTGCATCACAACAGAACTCTATGACTCAAAGTACTTTATTTAAAAGGCTCCAAGAGCCATACATAACATAGTCATACAGGTAGGGGTCACATGACCCAACACTCAAGTCATACAGTCATACAAGCACAAGCGGAAGCTACATGTCTGAGTACAGACAACTTAGAAAATAAAACAGGCTTGGTGTAGCCTGACTATCTACAAGGCCCTTCACAAGCTCCAGATCACCGTCTGGGTGTCAAGCTACTCGTCGACGTCAACGTCTATGTAGAACCCATCAGCAGGGGCAGGGTTCTCCTCTGCAACAGTTATTAAGCAAACATGAGTACAAAGGTACTCAGCAAGTCTTACCACAGAACCTATCATACATGCAACATTATCAAAGGGGGTAGTGGAGTTTATAGCAGAATGCCAGCTTTGACCTTGGCTAACCTATACTAGAACTCTCAACGGATTGCAAGATGTTATTAACGAACACGAGTCCACTACTCTCCACATCCATACACTACCGAGGATCCTCTTCCGTCATCCTACGGAAGGGCCATCCACGACACTCACGCTTATCTTGAGGCTTTTAGTAGTATCCATCAACTTGTCTATGAACTGTAAGAGCAACCAAGTAGTTCGTACCGCGAACAACGGCTATTCGAATAGTTTGATAACCCTGCAGGGGCGTACCTCTTCACACACGCTTCCACCACTTATCGCCGTTTACTCGGCGTGTACTCGGCAACCTTCAAGTGGAAGCCCAGCGAGGGTGTCGGCCACGACCTGACTAACTACTCAAGTCTCTCGTCCAGGTTTATCACCTATTTGGGTTCCATCCGTGGGGAGATCCGGCCGGGGTGTCGCTCACGGCCCCAAACGATGTGTACATGGTTCCCGAGTCACCAAACGGGCAACCGGTACACCGTGCCACGTACCTGTCGCATCACAACCCACCCCGAGGGTCAGCGTTGTGCACGACCTCCAGTAAGCTATAAACACCAGAAACTAGTTGCAACTCCTGGACAGAGATCAAGGGTAATTAATAAGCCGAGAGGGTCAATTAAGGATCCCAATGCGTGGTAGTAGCTGTAACTTGAACCACACATACAGATCTCGGGTCCTATGGACGATTCCAATGAAACAACCCATCATGTACTCCTACATGGCCTTTCATCGGTACCTTTACCAAGCGTATTCCACACTTCCTTCTGTTTATCGATAAGATCATTTCACTCTGATCCATCACCCAGATGAATCAGACCAGACACAACTCTAAGCATAGCAGGCAACATAAGCAAATAGCATGGTGGATCACACATCACATGGCTCAATCAACTCCTACACATGCTAGTGGGTTTCAACTATTTACTGTGGCAATGACAGGTCATGCAAGGGATAGGGTTCAACTACCGCAGCAAGTAGCAGTTCACACGCTGTTGCCTTAATGCAGTAAAAGAGCGCAGGAGCGAGAAGATTGGGTTTGTATCGGAATGATCAATGATTGCTTGCCTGACAAGGTAGTTGTCGGGTACTGCTCTTCAACTGGATACGCAGCAGTATCCTCGGGAGCAGGACCTAACACAGGAAATACCGACGATACAATCATTAACAAACAAATGCAACAATATGATGCATGTTTATGACATGGCAAGATGCATGTGTGTTGGCTAATGCAACTAAAACCAGAAGGGTTTGAACCTATTTGAATCAAGGATTCAAATTGAAGTTCAAACTATTATTTGAATAAGTGCAATATCATGTTTTTGATATATACAGCAAGTTAACCTGTTCAGACATGCATGAAACCAGTGCCATTAGAAAGATTGGATTTTTCTGATCATTTTTCATATATAAATCTTTTCCATCTGAGCTATGGTTGATTTTATATGATTTTTAGAAGTTTTGGGTATTTTCTGGAATTTCCTGAATTATTTTAAATCTAAAAATCCCAGAAAAACCTTTACTGCGTCAGCATGACATCATGCTGACGTCAGGCAGTCAACAGGACCAGTCCAAGTCAAACCTGACTGGTGGGTCCCTCATGTCAGTGTCTCAGGAGCTAATTCCGGTCATAACCAGGGTTGACTGGGTTTGACTAACAGCGGGGGCCCACTGTGAGTGACTGTGGTGACTAAACTAATTACTGTTAACTCCTAATCATCGAGCCACGTCAGCCCGCCGGAGTTTGGCCGGCGGCGACCATTTCGCACGGCGGTGACTCGTCGGAATCCCTATTCCGGCATCCATTTGCCGCGCGGATGGGCTCGGTGTGCTCCTGGTGATGCACCGCATCTAGCGGTGCCACTGGTTGGACGAGGGGTCGCCGGAGTCGACGGCGACGAGCTCGTCTGTGGCGGTGCTCGCATGGGGTTGGTCGGGATGGTGTTGTAGTGCACGGGAGGAGGAGCTAAAGCTCGCTTTAGCTTGCTGGTGACCTACTGAAGCTAACGGCGTGCTCGGCCGCGAGGTACGGTGCCTATGGCCACGGCGGTGAGTTGGCCGGCGGCGGTGATCGTCGGTGAGCAAAGGGGGCGGCGGCTACAAGGCCTAAACGAGCCCGTGGAGAGGGGGGTTCGAAGCGTGAGCTCACATCGGTCGCAGAGGGCGTCGAAGTGAGCTCGGGGACTGTCGGACGACGGCGTACGGGCGGCGGCGATCTCCGGTGCCGGAGGTTGAAGACGACGGCGAGGAGGACGTTGTGGAGCTCCTGGCGTCGTGTGCGTCGGTGGGGAGCTTCGGGGCGATGCGGCGGAGCTAGTGGTGCTTCTGGGAGGCGAGGAGGTGGCGTAGGGCGCGGTGTCAGCGGTCGTCGGCGACGAGCTCGCTCGGGGGAGCTCGGCGGAGGGAAGAGAGGAGGGGAGAGACACGGGAGAGAGGGGGAAACGGTCGGGGTGGCTCCGTGGCGACGTTCTAGACCATCCAGAAGGCCGAGGGGCCAGCCAGGCAGGCAGGAGGTGGCCGGCGCATCGGCGGCGCTCGCCACCGAGCTGCTTCGTGCGCTGGCGCGACGAAGAAGACGGTGGTGCCCCTGGTGGGCTGGGCCTGCTGGGCCAGCAGGTAAGTGGGCTCAGGTAAGTACTCTTCCTATTTTTCTTTTCCTATTTTCTTTCTGTTTTATTTCTTTTGCAACTTTGTTCATTTAATAAAAATGCCTAAACATTTTTATAACTCATGACACTTGTCATACCTACTGTATATAATATGAACAGTAGGAAACATTATAGTTCATGATTATTTGAGCATTTAAAATATTTAAAAGTATTTAAATGCCCAAATTCAAATACCATATGATTTAATCCAAAGCCCTAGATTGTCCTAGAAAATTGTGCACCATTTTTGGCAGAGGTTTAAGACCAAGGCAGAAATGATGAACATTTTGAAGGGCATTTTGGGTACATTGGAAAATATTTTAGCAAACCCTAGTTGTTTGGGGAGGGGGTGCTGGGGTTTCTGTTAATCCCATTTCAAGTTCCTTTGAAAGTAAACATGATGCACACTCGAGTCAGTTCCTAATGCAAGTGCTAGCTAGGGATGTGACAGACCAGGCGTCACCTCGTGTATATAAAGGGACGACCCGGCGACGGTTCAAAAGCAGACAACAACAACTCGAGACACGGGCAAAGCGTATTCGATCCCTGGTCATCGAAACCCTAGCAATACTACACCAAACTAGACGTAGGCTTTTACCTTCATCGAAGGGGCCGAACTAGTATAAAAATCCTTGCGTCCTTGTCTGCTTTAACCCCTTTAAGCTAACCCGTAGCGATGGCCTCACGACTAAGTCCTTTTGCTAGGACAGCTGCCGTGACAAAACCACGACAGTTGGCGCCCACCGTGGGGCTATCGCACGATGGTTTCGAGTTCTTGAAGGGCAGCTTTGAAGGACTCAAGGGCTATGCAGTGGGCCGGATGACTAAGAGTCGTCGCGGCAAGATCTACATTGACGATGCAGGCTGGGGCCCCGAGGCCGATTCAATCGAATACGGGTACTGGGTCCCCTTTGGTGGCATCCATGTCTTCATCGGCAAGATCGGTGAACCAGGCCCTGAGCCGGACATCTTCCCCAACATCGTCGAGTTGGCTCAGCGTGCGAGACCTGCCCGAATTCAGCCCGCCGTGAAGCATGTCTTCGTCGGAGCAGTTCATGGAGCGATAGCTGAAGATGGATCGGAATCCGGCGGTGAGACCATCGTTTATTCCAGCCACGAGTCATCCTTCGGAGAAACAGAATCCTTATACTTACTACAGGATGGCCGGTCCGGGGGCTGCTTCGATGGTGATAGTATTCCGGATCCCCTGGATCCACCAAACCAGGTCGCAGTATTCATGGTCGGACCGCAACCTGTGCAACAGTCTTCAACTACGGCGGCGCTAACATCGGATCTGGCGGCAGCGGCAGCTAGGGCCGGTGGCCTAGATCAGTCACCAGTTTAGGTATTAACCACCTTAGTTGACATGTTGACGGTGTTGTTAACTACGGAGGTGGCCCAGGGCAATAAGGAACAACATGATGCGGAAGTTGCTCACGTGAAGGGGCAGATAGATCAGGCGAAGCTAGACTTAGCTGCTGAGGATACCAGGATGGTTGCGAGGCAGGCCGAGCTAGATGCTCAGGCTTACCTGCTCATGTTGGATCAAACGGTGTCGCGTGATGTAATAAGGAGAAGCCAACAATCCAGCCTGCCATCGGTTTACGAGGCGAGGAACCTTTTGAACACACCAGGAGCAGGAACTAGTAATCAACCGGAAGTAAACCGGGGAGGAGTGCCTCGCACAGGAGCATCAGCCCAGTCACGGGCCGCAAAGCCAACTCGCCAGATCGTTCCATCACCGCGTGTACCTACCCCACCCGGTCATTATTCCAACCCATTGGATAACATAGTTGCCGCCGCTTCACGACTGGCCCCACTTCCCATTGAAGGAGCATCCCCTGTAGCGGTGGAGGCACGGTGGGCCAGGGAGTTTTTGGAGACGGCTCTAACCCAACAGCAAGCTTATTCTCACAACCGTGAGAGGATTCATTCCACCCATCGCCCAAGCCGGAGTTATAGTAGGCACCTGGAGGAACCGGTTGTGTCAAGCAGCGCGAAAAGACGTAACCCGCCACGGAGGGATAATCCAGCAGGTGGAGATGCGAACGCTCAAGACGTAGTGGATCAGGGCAGGCAGCGCCTGGAGGCCGAGTTAGCAGCACAGTACAAAAACCGTCAGCCAACGTCAGTTCGTCCATCTACCACGGTTGAACCGGAAGTCATGTCCAGCTCCTTGGGGGTATCGTGCCTTATTCCTGCTTTACGCAACGTAAAACTACCCAAGGACTTCAAAGGACCGCGCAAGGTGCCCAACCATACCGCAGACATGTCTCCTGAAGCCTGGGTTGAAAGCTACGAGATGGCAATGGAGATGCTTGATGTGGATGATGCAGCGTGTGTTAAATACTTCACTATGATGCTGGAGGGCATGGCCCGCGCCTGGCTAAAGGGATTACCACAGAATTCCATCGGGTCATGGGCCGAGTTGCGGCGCCGGTTTATCAATAATTTCAAGGATACGTGTAAGCAGCCCATGTCCATCATGGATTTGGCGGCCTGCGTTCAAGGTGAAAACGAATCAATGAGTAATTGGGTACGCCGGGTGTCAGAGATCTTACATTCTTCATACTGCATCAATCCGAACACAGCAGTGGTTACGTTAGAAGGCAACTGCCGGTTTGAACCTCTGAAGCTGAATCTGGGACGACTCAAGCGTCATTGTGATGACATGGGGACACTCATGGGGGCCTTGGTAAAGTATGCGGATTCAAATAGCACCAAGTATCCAGAGTCTGATGATGAGAAGTCAGGAAAAGCAAAAAAGAGCGGTAAAGCGCCACAGCCTAGCCCGGCGAATCAAGGATATAGCGGTAAGCGTAAAGCGGATAGTAATTCAGATTTCATGGCTAACACCAATGCTCGGGAGAATGGCCAGCACCGCAAGGGTAGACCGGCCCCGCGGAATGGGAGACCGCCTATCAATCTGGAATGCCAGATGAACATACCTTGCCTGAGGCACGGTACGTAGGAAAAGCTAGCTACGCACCTCAGGAAGGACTACTTTATTATGAAGGAAATCATGAACCGGTCCCAGTATGATCATGGACCGTCCGGTGGTTCAGGCCCTGGTTTTCACGGGCCAGGTTATCAAGACGGTGGATCAGGTTCAGGGTTCCAAGGTAACAATCACAGCAACCAGAATGGGCACAATCAGCATAACTAGCAGCACGGCTAGGGTGGTTATAGTAATCAGGGCAATCAACAGCAGCAGTCAGGGTATCAGAGTAACCCGAAGCAGTTGAGTAGTGGGCAGTATCATGTCTTCACCAAAAGCCTATGTAAACGTGATCAGAAGGTTTACAAAAGGGCAGTACATTCTGTTGAACCGGAGGTGCCACGCTACCTGCGTTGGTCAGAACAGCCCATTGTGTGGAGTCGAGAGGATCACCCGCCCCGGGTTGATAATCCGGGTCAGCTGGCTCTAGTTGTGGCAGCTCAGGTGGGGGCTATAAATTCACCAAGGTGCTTATGGACGGAGTTAGAAGCATCAACATTCTATATTACGAGACTTTTCGGCGCATGGGGCTGACAGATAAAAAGCTCCAGTAGTCCAACACAGTTTTTCACGGTGTGGTGCCTGGTAAATCGGCATATCTAGTCGGTAAGATAGAATTGGAGATTACTTTTGGAGATGAGCATGATTCTAGGTCTGAGACTTTGACCTTTGAAGTGGTAAAGATCAAGAGCCCGTATCATGCCCTATTCGGGCGGCCGGTTTATGCTAAATTCATGGCGAGGCCTTGTTATGTTTATCTACAGATCAAGATGCCGGGTCACAAGGGAACCATTACGATTCATGGGAGTCGCAAGATTGCTTTGGAGTGCGAAGAAGGTGATGCAGCTTATGCTGAGGCAGTTTGTGCAACTGAGGAGCTAAAATTTTATAAAGATAATGTTGATCCGGCAGATATGTCTCCGCTGAAAAAGCCAACCACAGAGCATGATCCGGCCTTGAAGTTCAAATCAGCCGATGAGACCAAGCAGGTTGACTTTGTTCATGGCGATTCATCCAAACAGTTCACCATCAGTGCTAACCTAGATCCAAAATAGGAAAGCACGCTCATCGAGTTCATCCGTGAGAATCGAAACATTTTTGCATGGAAACCTTCTGACATGCCAGGTGTACCGAGGGAACTCGCTGAGCACACTCTCAATATTGATCCTAAGTTTAAACCAGTTAAACAGTTTCTCCGCCGCTTCAATGAAGAAAGGCGCAAGGCAATTGGTGAAGAAGTGGCTAGGCTCTTGGCGGCAGACTTTATAATTGAGGTGTTTCATCCAGAGTGGCTAGCTAATCCGGTACTGGTGCTTAAGAAGAACGGCACTTGGCGAATGTGTGTTGATTACACAGATCTGAACAAAGCTTTCCCAACTGATCCCTTTGCCCTCCCTCGTATTGATCAAATCATTGATGCTATGGCGGGTTGTGAACGCTTAAGTTTTTTGGACGCTTATTCTGGTTATCATCAGATCAAGATGGCAATTAAGGACCAGGAGAAAACAACCTTCATAACTCCCTTTGGGGCCTTCTTCTACATGTATATGCCTTTTGGGCTCAAGAGTGCCCAGGCGACCTATCAACGATGTGTGCAGAATTGTCTTCATGGGCAGATTGGGCGGAACGTTCACGCTTATGTGGACGATATTGTGGTAAAATCCAGAAAAGAAGAGACGTTGATAACAGACTTGAAGGAAACCTTTGATAATCTCCGGGTCTATAAAATGATGCTTAATCCAGCCAAGTGTGCTTTTGGTGTTCCGTCAGGCAAACTCTTGGGATTCCTGGTGTCAAACAGAGGAATTGAAGCTAAACCGGAGAAGATCAAGGCGATTACATCCTTGGCTAAACCGGCATGCATCAACGATGTCCAACGCTTGCCGGGTCGCATTGCGGCGCTTAGCCGGTTTATCAGCCGTTTGGGGGAGAAGGCCATCCCGCTTTATCAGATGATGAAAAAGACAGATTGTTTTGTCTGGAGTGATGCTGCTGATGCTGCGTTTGAAGATTTGAAGAAGCAATTGACAGAGCCGCTGGTCCTTGCTGCCCCAGTTGATAATGAGTCGTTGTTGCTATAAGTGGCTGCTAATGCCCGAGCAGTGAGCGTTGCCATCGTGGTAGAGCGCAAGGAGTCAGGAAAGGAATATCCGGTTCAGTAGCCGGTTTACTACATCAATGAGTCAAAGCAGAGATACCTGCATTGGTAGAAGTTGGTATATGGAGTCTTCATGGCAAACCGGAAGCTGAAGCGGTACTTTCAAGGTCATCCAATTATTGTGGTCAGTTCAGCCCCTCTGGGCGATATAATCCAGAACAGAGAGGCGACTGGTCGGGTTGCAAAGTGGGCCATTGAGCTTAGTACTCACGGATTGAAGTATGTGCCCCGTACGGCAATCAAATCCCAAGCACTGGTGGACTTCATTAACGATTGGATAGAGCTGCAAGCACGAGAGGAAAAGCCGGATCACACGTATTGGACTATTCACTTTGATGGATCCAGGCAATTGGAGGGCTTGGGGGCTGGAGTCGTATTAAATTCCCCACGAGTTGATAAGTTCGGTTATGTCCTCCGTTTAATGTTCCCTTGTACTAACAATGCAGCTGAGTATGAAGCTCTCCTCCATGGTCTGCGAATGGCTAAGGAGATGAATTTAAGCTGAGTTAAATGTTTCGGCGATTCAGACCTGGTGGCTCAACAGGTGTCGGGTAAGTGGGATTCCAAAGTTCTACTTATGGCAGCATATCGACGAGAGGTGGACGATGTTGCTGGACACTTCAAGGGTTATCAAGTGGACCATATAGACCGGCGAAAGAATGAAGCGGCTGATGCGTTAAGCCGGCTGGGCTCTCAGCGTAAACCGGTTCCACCCAATATTTTTCTGGACGTATTGCATAGCCCGTCGGTGAAGTTACCTTCAGAAGAGGACTTGGCTGTCCCTGATCCGGAGGCTCAATTGGTGGCAGCGCTTCATGTTATTCCGGATTGGACGCTCCCTTACCTGGCGTACATGAACCTAGGTGAGTTACCAGAGGATAAAGTATTGGGTAGACAGATAGTCCGGCGATCTAAATCAATGACTATTGTCAATGGAGAACTGCATCATTGCAGCGTCTCTGGGGCGTTTCAATGATGTGTATCGCCAGATGAAGGCCGTGATATTCTTAGAGAGATCCACGAAGGAGATTGTGGTCATCATGTCGGTTCAAAATCTTTGGTGGCTAAAGCTTTTCGTCATGGGTTCTACTGGTTGACGGCTCATGCCGACGCAGAGGACTTGGTCAGAAAATGTGATGCTTGCCAGAAATTCCCACGGCGTGCTCATATACCAGCTCAGGAATTAAGGATGATTCCAATTACTTGGCCATTTGCAACTTGGGGGATTGACATGGTCGGACCCTTCAAGAGATCCTCAGATAAGAAGACCCACCTTTTGGTGGCAGTGGATTAGTTTACAAAATGGGTTGAGGCGGAACCAGTCAGTAAGTGTGATGCAGCAACGGCGGTTCAGTTCATCAAAAAGGTGATTTTCCGGTTTGGCTTTCCACACAGCATTATCACTGATAATGGTACCAATCTATCCAAGGGGGCTATGGAGGAATTCTATCAACGAGAGCACATCTGCCTTGATGTATCATCAGTAGCTCACCCTCAATCCAATGGTCAAGCTGAGAGAGACAATCAAGAGATCTTGAGAGGCATCAAACCCCGGCTTATGGTCCCTTTGCTGAGGACGTCGGGTTGTTGGGTGGAGGAGTTACCCTCTATGTTATGGAGCATCAACACAACACCTAACAGATCTACAGGGTACACGCCTCTCTTCATGGTATATGGAGCTGAGGCGGTCCTCCCTAGTGATATCCATCATGACTTGCCGCGGGTGGCGGCTTACGTCGAAACTGATAACGAGAAGGCATGGCAAGACGCGTTGGACCGGCTGGATGAGGAACGTGACACGGCAGCAGCTCGATCGGCGATTTATTAGCAAGATCTGCGCCGGTACCACAGTCACCGGGTTAAGACCAGAACATTTCAAGAAGGAGATCTAGTGCTCCGGCACATCCAAGACCAGACGGATATGCACAAGCTATCCCCACCTTGGGAGGGACCCTTTTTGGTCAGCAAAAATCTACATAACGGATCATACTACCTTGTCGATGTCCGAGAACATAAGGACTCACGTACCGCGGAGGAGGAAACCCGACGGCAGTGGAACATCGCTTTTCTTCGACCCTACTACACCTGAGCCATAGGCTCCGCTTTATGTACATAAATTTGCAATGTATATATTATGATCAATATAATAAACCGGCGTCCCCGATAAAGCAGGGTATCTGCCGCTTTTTTCCTAAGAGTTTGTCACATGGGGGCTTCTGTGTGCAAAGGAGTTCCTATGGCCTCTTAAACCGGCGGTTACACCAAGACCGTCATAAGAGCATAGCTTTGGTTGCTTCGGTAATCCTGCTATCAAATTCCACATGATGATGAGGGGCAAAAGAGAGTTTGATGCATAGCACAACCGAAACATAGGCCCCGACGAGCATAGCTCAAATGCTACCTGGGGGCTCCTGATGCATAGCATCAATGAGTTGACAACCCTTGTAGTAGGCTATCAAGCCATGGCTTGGAAGCCTGGTGTATACACCTAAAACCCCGGCTTAGCCTGCCTGCATTAAGTAAGTCACTCTTTACAGACCCTGAACTTGGTAACGTTAAATTGACGATTGTCGAACATGTACACAAGTCAATCTTTACAGACCCTGAACTTGGTAACGTTAAATTGATGATTTGGTTAAGGATTGAGGAACATCTTAACAGGCTTTGTGAAATGGTTAATGTCAGTAGCCTGGCAGCTCATAAAAAGCCTCGAATTTGGAGCCTGGCAGCTCGTAAAAAGCCTTGACTACACGGTCTTATTTGACAAATATCTCTTTTTGATTTTTGCTAAGTTTTTATCATCAAAGTCATTGGTGTTTATCCAAGTCCATTGATTCAGGAGTGGATGACTATAAGTTGCCACTACAATACACCAGCGTTTACAGAACCTGGTCTGGTTTGATTATAAATCGCCAGTACTTTCTACAGGTAAACCGGAGTTTATCATAACCCGGTACGGTTCCATCATGAACCGGCAATGATCAAGGGAGTCATCAATATTTGCAACTTGGATCATTGTCTTTACTATCGATTATTGATTAAGGCCAATGGTGCAAAACTTAATCACAGGTATGATATATGTTTTATATTTTATATACAGTTCAGGTTATAAACCTAGACCATGTATTTGGGCATCATGACCCGTCCGGGGATAAACCGCCAGGACATTTCAAACATTGTCTTATGCAGAAATAGGTGGAATAGACCATCAAAGGCATTATAAGCGAGAAATAACTATGAAATCGCAAGTTGAAGCAATCTCATACAAAGGACATTATGCGTGAGGACATAAACAAACATGTTTTCAGCTACCCTATTACAAGGCGCTGGGCAGCCCAAAAGAATATATGTTTTTATCTAAAGTGCTGAGACATAATATTTAAACCGGCACCGGTTTAGGACTCGGCGTGAAGGTTGTGGATCGGCTCGCTCCGGCTCCTCGACGTCCTCCTCTAGCAACTGGAAGTCAGTGGTTGCCCAATTAATCTTCGTCAGCGCTTTGAAAACAGCCTCAACACTTATGAGTTCGGATGGTTCAACGTCAGGGGCATAAGTATGCTTACGGACGGGCGGGATGAGATCTTCAACCTCGTAGTCCGAAGCGTCGACCCACACGTTCTCACCATTATAACCCAGATGATAGCGAGACAGATCAGCCTCATCAGAGAATTTGCTTGCCAGAGGCCGCATTTCTCTTGTTAAAGCACGTAAATCGATGTCTGTGAATTCTGATCCGTCCTCCTTCATGCTGGGGTAGCCATTCATTGCTTCTGCGGGATCAAAGTCAGGCACCCACGCTTTTGCCCGAGTTAAAGCCATCAAGGCACCCGCCCTTGCAGATGATTTCTTCAGCTTGACATGACGTGCAGGCAGAATTGATAACTTGTCTAAAGTGCCCTTGATCGTTGTGGGAGCCGGTTTATTGTGCGAAGCAGCGCAGACAATTCATTGAGCACCGAAATACAACTGCTCTATGAGAGTGTATGCGGCCTTCAGTTTCCTCCGCATATCCGTGCCAAGATGAGCAATGCGTTTTCCTGCAGCAAAGACTTTGAGTTAAACCGGAAAAGACAGAAATATCATATTCAGGATTATGTTAAGTGTATTTACCAAAGACAGCAATGGTCATGGCATCTATTTGCTGCTTTAAACCGGACAGCTCTTCTGTCACCGGATTAAGAGCAGCCTCAGCATCAAGTGCCCTTTTCTCCAAGGTGGCCCTTTCAGCATCCCAATCTAACTGTTCCTCTTCAAAGTCCTTCTTGAGCTTTTCTATATTTGCTAAAGTAAGTGTCAGTTCCTCTTTGACTTTGGAAGCGGCGGTTTCTTGACACTTCCGAGTATCCTGGAGCTCGGCCACTTGAGAATTTTTCCGGTTTAAATCAGTCTGTCAAGAGGAGAGCATGTTATACATGGAGGAAGCATATTCAAAAGTCACAAGCACATAACAAGTTATACACTTGGCACTTGGGGGCTAATGTGTATTTGCGGTTCAACGGAGATTTTTCAGTAAAGTCCCAAGCACACAACAAGTTATACACCTGGCACTTGGGGGCTAGTGTGACATTGTTCAGAACCGGCTATAAGCTGAAGTCCCGGTTCATCCTAAAGGAGTAAACAGACCCTTGGGGACTACACATGTGAAAATTTCATAGATATTTTGAAGTCCCAGTTCATCCTAAAGGAATAAACCGGCACTTGGGGGCTACGATGGAGTAAAGGTAAGCTACAAGGCTTATGCAGGAACAAAGTACAGGTTAAAGCAGAAAGTTATCTCATAACGCTCCTTCATCATAGCCACTAAACCGGCTTCATGATCACGGCTAGTGCAGCCAGTTCAGATAGCCGGAATGGAGTTCTTGGGCACTGAGCTGAGCATAATTGGACAAGTCAGTATTCCATTTCCCCTTATCTTTGCCAGAAAGTTCATCCTTTGCAGTATCCTTGGACAAAGCGACATGTTCACTAGGAGTAGTATAGCCGATTCCGATGATTTGAACATCTTCAGTTGAAGCGGCTGCGTGCTTAGCCGAGCTAGCAGGAGCAGTGCTGGCTCGAACGGGATCGGCCGGTTCAATGTCATGATCCATTGGAGTACTCCCTTGATCAACAAACACTTCGTGATCCATGGGAGGAGGATCGTCATGTAGAATATCAGCATTTTCTTCGACAGGTTCAACAAATTCAGGGTCTTTTGCTGGTTCAGGAATTGTGTTATCACCTGTCGGTTTATTAGGCTTAGCCTTTTTGCTAGGCATGGGCTTACTGCAAAAGTTAAAAATGATAAAAATCAGAAGAGTTAAGACAAAGAGCAAACCGGCCAAAGGAAAAAACTTACCCAGGAACAGTCTTCAGAGGAGGAATCCGAGTAGCTATTGACTCGCCAGATGGCGAATGAGGAGTTTCCTGATAATTCGAATCAGACGGATTAAGAGGTTGTCGAATATGACCTGCTTTGGGATAAAGAGCATCTGGAGTGTGTAAAACCTCGGAACGACGCCTCCGAGCTGGAGTGTGTGGTAATCCGGTGGATTCAATGGTATGACCACTATGCCGTGTGGTGCGGCAAGCTTCATGTTGCTGTTTCTTCAAAATAAACTCCGGATCCAAGTAAGCAAAAGGGTGAGAAAACTGTACTTTCCGGCTTGCTCGACGAATTTTTGGTGTTGGCAGATGTTTTGAACCGGAAGAAAAAGTAATTACCTCAACATCATCCGCTTTGCTGCCTTCAGCACGTCCCTGGGCATAGTCATTGTTAATAAAATGCAAGTAAAGAAAGTCAAAGAAATCAAGAGAGCTAAGTAGTACCTCGGAGGCCGGTTCATCATCCTCCGGATTGGATTCAGACACGTCAGTGGTTTTCTTCTTGACGGTCTTCTTAATAGCTTTGGTTTTTTGGCGAGGCACCTTCGCCGATTTATCTTGGGCCTTCCTTTTCCAGAAGGGGTCGTTACCCTGTCAAAGATCATGAAGTCGTTCAGAAGGAGCATTAAAAATAGACGGGAAGTAAGGCAAAAATGAGGCAGAGGAAAACTTTACTGATGGCGGTTTGTTGAATTCGCAGAAGGGAGCCAATCCGGTCTGACTACAAGTTTCGATAGGTTCATTCAGCAGTCTCTTGACAGACTCATTGATCTCATTTTCTGATAGTACCGTTTCTGTATGGCACAGAGGATCTTTGGGGTTCCCAGTATACTCGCACATTAAACCGTAACGCCGGCTTAGCGGGAGAATACTCCGAGAAATCCAACAACAAACGAAGTCAACCCCTGTCAAGCCATTGGCAGTAAAGGCTCTAAGCTTTGAGAGCTGAGGAGCGTAATGAGCTCGTTCCTGGGCACTTAGCCATTGCGGAAAGGGGTGGTTCTCCGAAAGACGGTGAGGGCGATAACACGGCAATGGATTCTCCTCTTCTGGGGAAGTGTCTAGACAGTAGAACCAAGTCTGATTCCATTCTTTTGGATGGCTGTGGAGAGTGGTGTGAGGAAAACTAACGTCCTTTCTTTTCTGACCGCCAAGCTCAGTGTTTGGACCGTCATGAAATTATGTGCGATGGTTTAGATGGAAGAAATCCCGGAATAACTCAACCGATGGCTCCTCTTGCAGATAAGCTTCACAAAAAACTTGGAAATTGCATATATTGGACACGGAATTGGGCCCAATGTCTTGAGGATGGAGTTGGAAATCAGCTAGCACATCACGGAAAAACTTTGACCCGGGGGGACTGAACCCTCTGGTTAAATGATCAAGTAAAACAATGACTTCTCCATCCTTGGGTTCTGGAGGACACTCTGGTCCAGGAACTCTCCAGTGAAGAATGTTCTTTGGGCCTAAAGTGCCAGCCTCGGCCCGGTTCTGCAATTCTACTTCAGTAACCCGGGACTGGACCCAATTGCAGGAAGTGAACTGTTTGGCTTGCTTTGTCATTGTTAACAGGAAGGCTGAAAACATAGTAAATGGCCGGTTTATAATTTGTGCAAAGTTAAACCAGCAGTGTTCGAAAGTATTTACAAGACGGCGATTTAAGCAGGGGCCTAATGGTATCTACCGGTTTATAATCTTTTCTAAAAGCTAAACCGTCACTGAGAATACGAAGATTATTGATCTACAGTTATGGGAAAACAGGTTTTATACAAACAGTGGTGAAGCTATGGATCTACAGCGTGCTAGAAATATTCAGTTTATATTCCACTGATGCAACAAGGGCTCTAACAGACGCATTCGAAGCTATTACTATTGGAGAAATAAAAGCATACTAACGAAGCGGGATTACTGCTACGGTTATAAAGCAAGAGGGTTAGATCTAAACTGGTTAATGGGGCCGTGAGGAAGAACTATGAAGAACAGCGCCTACCCGCAAGCTCGTATGAAGAAGAAACCCTAACGAGATCTGTGTGCGGGACAAGGAAAAGACTTACCCAAGTCGACGAGTGCGGAGATGCGCCAGCGAGTTTCTGAACCAACCAGGTTGATGCAGCGGGCAAGACTCGACGAAGATGCGGAGCTCGACGGCGGCGGCGGAGCTTGAGCACGAACGGGCACAAGGAAGAAGACGAGGCAAAGGGGCAAGGGGGGAAAAGGAGATACCCCTCTGCCCTATTTATAAGCCGCGAAATGAAACGGCAGGCGCGGGAACCAAGGAGCCAAAAAGGTAGATATGGCAAGATACTGTTGCCTCGATCTTCGGAGCCTTTAATGAATAAAAGATAAAAAACAGGTACATGTATTAAGTGGGCAGATGATGTCACGACAGTTTAATACGATCCGGGAAGATGACATCATGGCGGTTTATGAAGACCTTGAAGCTATGAAAGATGAAAATCTTTACAAGACATTGGAGATTGACATGAACAAGTTCAAATCAATCTGGGGCCTAATGTCAGGGATATTACTATTGGGTATAAACCGCCCAGGAGGGGCCGGTTTATGCCTGTCAAGATTATTTCTATTGAAGCCCAGTGGAGCATGGAGTGTGACGCTTTGTATCAGAAAGGTTTAGAGCCCAAGAGGTGTTAGGGACCATGATTTGTAAACCGCCATACGGTGTGTAACTTGTGATGTAAGATAGAAAGGATAGAGACCGAGCCGGACACGTTTATGAGCCGGCCTCGGGACTCTGTAAACCGGACCAGGCGTCACCTCGTGTATATAAAGGGACGACCCGGCGATGGTTCAAAGGCAGACAGCAACAACTCGAGAGACAGGCAAAGCGTATTCGCTCCCTGGTCATCGAAACCCTAGCAATACTACACCGAACTAGACGTAGGCTTTTACCTTCATCGAAGGGGCCGAACTAGTATAAAATTCCTTGCGTCCTTGTCCGCTTTAACCCGTTTAAGCTAACCCGTAGTGATGGCATCACGACTAAGTCCTTTTGCTAGGACATCTGCCGTGACAAAACCACGACAGTACCAAAACAATCCTCATGAACATACAAATACATCCATTCTACACCATGCATGACACGAACCCATTACCCAGCAGTGGAGAAGTATGAAACTGGACAAGACTGAAGTATAAAGAACTAATCAAAGAGCACAGGTTGTTGATAATCTTTACCTGCTTGACAAATCCGCAGCGCCCGCTGGTCCCGTCGAGCTTAGCATCGAGCCCACCAGCACCGAAGAAGAATGAATCATCACCGCTGCCACCTATTCCACCTACTTCCACATGCACCCCTTCTACCGCCAGCAACGCCGACTGCCTGCCATCGATGGTCAGCAGTGCACTGCCTACATGTCTACATCAACATTAGAACCTAAACATTCAAGGAAACAATGAAAAGAATAACAATTTTGGCCTCTCTATTACAAATCTGAACCATCAAATTTCTAACCCCGTCCAAGCACAAAGCATTATAAGTGGTTTTTCTCATGCAAATTGAAGTAGTATATATATCCACTTCACCAGCTACTATATTAAGATGGTCAAGCCTTTGTTAACCATATGAACATGATCCATGCAAGAAAGACATTAGCTAAGAAATGTAGTAGCAAAGATTTGGTAGTTGAACATGCTCCAGGCTAGGAGGTCATTAGCAAAGAAACTTAATATAGCAAGGAAAATAGGGATAATCTTACCTGAACATCTTGCGATGACAGTGTCGGTGTCAAAACCGGCAGATCTCGGGTAGGGGTGCCCAAGCTGTGCATCTAAGGATCGATGGTAACAGAAGACTAGTGACACGGTATTTACCCAGGTTTAGGCCCTCTCGATTGAGGTAATACCCTACTTCCTGCTTGATTTATCTTGATTAATATGGGGTTACAAGAGTTGATCTACCTCGAGATCGTAATGGCTAAACCCTAGAAGTCTAGCCTATGATATTATGATTCTGTTACCCTCTACGAGCTAGGCCCTCTGGTTTATATATCCACCGGAGGAGACCTAGGGTTTACAAAGATTGCTTGGGAAGGAAGAAATTATTACATCCGAACATCTAATCTTCCTTTCTACGTATACAGGAGTCCCAGTCGGACACGGGGACGTCTTCCTCTTCATGGCCCATGTATCCGGCCCAGCTTCAGTAGACTGGACCCTCACGGACACCCAAATCCAGGAATACCTCAGTAGCCCCCAAACTTGTCTTCAATGACGAGATTGTATGCGGCTTTATGTCTTCCGTCTTGCAAGGCAGGTTCTTCTTCCGAATAGATGATAGTTCGGCTCCGTATTTAATATTATATCATGTTGATTCCCTGCCACCGTCGCCTAAGCTTCCACGTGTCAGATGAATGCAAACCGTCTGGGTATTTTTACAATTAAACCCTCAACTGTGTAAGGAAAGCGCCTATTTAAAGCGATCATATCTCATATGTCACTCCATTCCATAGGGAAAATCCCTACAGCTTGCCATGGAAAATTTCCAACCATGGGCGGTGTTCCTAGCTCCTCCTCATGCCCTCATGGCCCTCAAACGGGCGATTGGGAAAGTTGCTCAGTATCCCATGCGCACCTAAGTAAACTTCAGGTGCAGGGGTTTCTCCCTCCGGCGGATCTAGTCCCCGTCCGGCCTGGATTAACTTCTATTGACGGCCAAGCCCTGGCGGAAAGTTGTCAGGACCGGTCCTTCAGTAAAATAATTACCGGAAGACCGACCTTTTTATTTAACCAGTCAGGAATACTATTACCTGCTGGCAGACAAATCCTTGATACAGAATTCTAGTACACTGAATATTTTACAAGGTTGAGCTGGGGTTGCTCAACAATTTTATTACAAGCGTGCCAATATAATACATAAAGGCGGATATGACACAAGGCAGGGTGGCATACTACTAACTCGTAATAAAAGGTGGTGGATATGTCATAGTGAAGTGTGTGATGTGACTCCAATATACTACAGTTCATCGAGTGTTGAAGTGAGACCCGATGAATTTATTTGGTGGTAGGCGGAAGCGGTTATAAAACAGTGATCAACTCCAGGATCGCAAGGGACTGACTGGGACTCCAGTAGACGTCGGACTCGCTATCGAACTCTTCATCCATGAGATCGCCTTCGTCCACATCTGGCCAAATCAACAAGCCAGGTGAGTACGTTGAATGTACTCGCAAGACAGTTCGGACTTAAGATATAACAAATGCCAACATGATGCATATGAGTATTCCAGCAAAATGCGACCGAAATAAAATATTAATGAGTTGTATGCAATGATAGAAGTCGGGCGGTAATCCTCCCGAAATCCATAAGATAAATAGAAGAAGACCAAACGAGTGTCTGAGTGACGCCTCGTAGAATAATAAATGATAGCAGGCCACAGTCGGGCGTCTGAGCGACACCACATAAAGGGCTTATAGCAAAAATAAATAACAAGAATGCCTCAGTCGGACGTTTGAGCGACATCGCGTAAAGGGCTTATAAATAAAAATGAATGCCACAGTCGGACGTCTGAGCGACATCACATAAAGGGCTTATAAATGAAAAGAATGCCATAGTCGGACGTCTGAGCGACATCACAT
>LR738714.1:374220541-374534888 GCA_902687465.1 Secale cereale | reverse complement strand
ATCACATAAAGGGCTTATAGATAAAAAGAATGCCACAGTCGGACGTCTGAGCGACATCACATAAAGGGCTTATAAATGAAAAGAATGCCACAGTCGGACGTCCGAGCGACATCACATAAAGGGCTTATAAATGAAAAGAATGCCACAGTCGGACGTCTGAGCGACATCACATAAAGGGCTTATAAATAACAAGAGTATAACGATGAAATAATTCTGGAAGTAAATTAATTCAGAGATAGTTGGTGAGTTCATCTACCAAATGAACTTGACGAAATCACTGCTCTTGTTACCATCAAGAGTTCACTAGAGACTGTCACCGGTTGACCCGAAGATTTGACCCTAGGCCATAAACATGGCTACTAAAGGAATTTAACTCTGCAGAGCTTGTACTATTAACTCATAGCCAACGGATTCTACTAGCCACGGGGCTAGTTCCGTCTATGGTGTTTTAGTAGAAACCCGACTAACCAGTACACACCCATTTAACATCCTGTTGTTCGGAATCACCCGTGACAACATTCACAGAAAACTTTAAGATGGGGAGGCTACAACCTCGAATAGCATGGGATCAATATTTATATATGCGCGCTCTAAGGGGTGCCCCCCTCTCGGTCCCAACCGGAAACACCCATGCCCCCTGGCCGGATGACGGGCTTTAATCCAGGGCCATGGAACCCTCATCCCGGCCCCTCTACTTGGTGTGTACTCGGGCAGTGGTTTACAACTGACTAGACCGTAATCTCAACAGACGGCCTATGATAGTACAAAAAAGGAGGTGAACAAAATTACGAAATGATCTCCGTTGATACTGAGTTAACCAACTACTGGCATCCTCCAACAATACTAGCATTCCACCCATCATGTCACCACATGATCGAGGTGGTTCAAACATTATCATTCGGGGCTCACCCGAAGCTTGTTTGCATGTAATATAACCATACACATATGCTTATATGACCATGCTTATGAAAAGAACTACTCGAGCAACATGCAACACACTCATCATATCAAAGGTTCAAACATGCTTGCCTGGTTCTGAGAAGTCGGAGTCTAACTCGGTGTGGTTCGTGGCTCCGTCACGTCCTTCGGTATCTACGTATTCAAACAAATAGATACTAACATAAATACCGCGCGTGCAAATAAAGTTGCTCCAAAAATTTCCACATAAATATGACAAAAAACTAGGCAGAAAACTAAAGAGGACAGAAAAAGAATCAACTCAAAATCATCTTTAGTTAAAAAGATAATAGAGTTTCTGTCCAGGGACTCATCTGTAATGAAACAGAAAAGTTCCAGGGGCTAGAACAGAAAATAGCAAAATGAATCGGTACGCAGTATGTCAACCGCAGAGGGGAAACGTACTTTGCCCGAAGGCGCTTACAGAAAACGGTTCGGGGGAAGAGATGTGAGGCTGACAAGGGGCCCCACTCGTCGGGTTTGAAAACTGGAACAGAGTCGCGCCGGCGCCGGTGCTGCGGTGGTCGCTGGCGCTGATCCACGGCGAGTTAGGGGAGGGGAGTGATACGTACGGCTTCTCGGTGATCTTCCGCGTCGAGTGGTGGTGGAGTTGAGCGTCGGCGAGCCCCACGTCGACGGCGACCCTGTCTCCGGCGGACGACGGCTCGGGTGGTCGTGGGCCTCGTCGGAGAGGGTTCCTGGGATCAAATTGAAGTGGGGGTTAGGTCTAGGTGGTTGCCAGGGTGCTATGCTCGAGTCCACGGCGGCGGAGAAGCTCTCACCAGAGTGAATACTGCTGGAGCCCGAGGCGGAGGGAGTTGGCCGGAGCTGGAGAAGAAGGGGCCCTCGAGGCTCTTCCAGAGGCTGGGCGTGGTCTAGGGAGGTAGTGGAGATGTGCGGGCTCGAGAACGAGCTCGAGGATGCCTTATATAGCCGGCCCGAGGCGGTTGCCGTGGGCTGATAAGTCCGGCGAGTCGATTACGGCGATGCAGTTGCTGGACGGCGGAGTTAGGGGCTTGAGCATCGACTAGGAGGTGTAGTGGTTCCGTTCCCGTGCATAACTCAGCGGGGGAGAGAAGATTACGGGCTGTCCCCGACGGAACGGCCGCGCGGCACGTCGGCGGCAGAAAACATGCTCTGTGCACGCCAGGCCACGGCGACGGTGCGGCAGGCGTGCGCTGGCACTGGAGGTGGACACGCGGAGCGCTGGGGTGATTTGGGCGGCGCCAAACGGCGTCGAGCTGCGGGGTTACTTATGTCAGCCGCCACGGGCAGCGCTGTTGCCGTGGCAGTCGCCGGCGCGGTCGGGCCAGGGCGCCACCGACGCCCAGAAGGAGCCAAGCAACCGTGCGGCGCTCTGGATAAGAAGATGGTGCAGTGCAGCATCGAGCCAAGGTGAGTACTGGTGAGATTGTCGAAGTTGCCTGACGAAACTGACGAACTGTCGAACTGTCTGTCGACAGTTTCAGTTAACAGTTTCTGAACATGACAGAACAGTGTATGCAATGTGTTTGATGAAATGATTCTGGCATGTGTGAAATGTTTCTGGGGCTGATATTTGGTGGAGTGGCCTCTTGATGCATCTAGAGGCTGCCTGATTTTTCACAGAATTTTTGGAAGAAGATAAATATGAATTTCACCAAATTTTGCAAATCTGGTCCAAACTTGCAGCAGGTGAAATTTGAAAATTTTGAACTGTGGACCAGTGAAACAAGATGGATCTAGGTTGTGGGTACTAAGGACTATCTAGGAGAGTTGGTTTGGAATCAAATAACTAGATGGAAAAAGTGGCTCCTTTGTAAAATCACCAATGTCCACTATAAAAGACAGAAATAGTTTTGGAGTGAAATAAATAGAGGAAAAATCCCAATAAGGTCAAAACTTACTGGAATTGATGAGAAACTTGTCTTAGGGTGTGGAGTGGGTCTTAGAGAGAAATATTTCTGTTGGGGCCATGGCAAGATGAAGGTTGGAGGGGAGGATAAGCCCAAGATCAAATTTGAAAGGCATAACTCAAGTAGGGGATAATTCAAACAACCTCTTTGAAACTCAACTTGGGCTTGAGCCAACCCAAGAGAAGATCTTCAAGGTCAAAAACCAAGCTTGAGAAATCACCAAAAACCTTGGCCAGAAAGATTTTTGAAGAGGCTCAAGAAAAGATCAAACAACCCTTTTTCAAAAGGCCAAAAGTTTGGAAGAAAACCAACCCAAAAATTTGGGGTGTTACAACACCTACCCCCTTAGGAAAAATCTCGTCCCCGAGATTTCAGCTGATCCTCAAATAGGTGTGGGTGTTCTATCCGAAGGAAATCTTCCCTTTCCCATGTTGCCTCATCCTCTGTGTGATTACTCCACTGAACCTTGAGAAATTTAATTGACTTCTGACGGGTTCTCCTTTCAGACTCCTCCAAAAAATTTACTAGGTGTTCCCGGTAGGTGAGATCTGGCTGCACGTCAAGGTTTTCATGTGACACATGTTTTTCTGGGTTGCTTACACATTTCCGTAGTTGCGAGACGTGGAACACGTCGTGGACGTCTGACAGTTCCTTGGGAAGGTCCAGCTTGATAAGCTACTGTGCCTCTCCGTGCAATTATACGGAAGGGTCCGATGAATCGGGGTGCTAGTTTCCCTTTGACTTTGAATCGTTGCAGTCCCCTTATAGGTGATACACGTAAGTATACGTCTTCAACGGGCTCAAAACTTATTTCCCGATGCTTTTGATCGTAATAGGTCTTTTGTCGGCTTTGGGCGGTTTTGAGTCGATCCCGTATTATTTTTACTCTCTCCTCAGCTTCCTTTAATATATCTGGGCCGAATATACGACTGTCCCCTGTTTCTGACCAGTTTAAAGGAGTACGACATCTTCATCTGTACAAAGCTTCGAAAGGTGCCATCTGCAGGCTTGCTTGGTAACTATTGTTGTATGCAAACTCGGCATATGGTAAGCTTTCCTCCCAACTGGTCCCATATGTGAGGACACATGCCCTTAGCATGTCTTCGAGTATTTGATTTACTCGTTCCGTTTGTCCTCCAGTCTGGGGGTGATAAGCTGTACTGAACGTTAGTTGTGTTCCGAGAGCTTGTTGCGACTGGTCCCAAAATTTGGAGACGAACTGAGTGCCTCTGTCGGATATTATAGTCTTGGGAACTCCATGTAGGCATACTATACGGGCGAGGTAAAGCTTGGCGAGCTTTTGGGTGGTGTGGGTTGTCTTGACTGGTATGAAGTGTGCTACCTTGGTCAGTCTATCTGTGATGACCCATATGGCATCATTACCGTGTTGTGACCGTGGTAGTCCAACAATAAAATCCATTCCAATATCGCCCCATTTCCACTCTGGTATCTTGTTTGGTTGTAAGAGTCCTGCGGGTTTCTGGTGCTCGGCTATAGTGCGTTGACATGAATCGCAGCATGCAATAAATGTGGCTATATCCCTCTTCATGCCGTGCCACCAAAATCTTTCATGTATGTCCTTGTACATTTTCGTCCCTCCAGGGTGGATTGAGTATGGAGCGGTGTGGCTTTCTGCTAGAATTTGTTGTTTAAGGTCATTGCTATTTGGTACGCAAAGTCTGTCTCCGAACCATAATATTCCTTCACTGTCTATGGTGAATTCCGAGGCCTTGCCCTGACTTACTTTTCTTTTTATCCCTTCGATGCTGGGGTGTCCATGCTGAGCCTTCTTTATTTGTTCTATTAGTGTGGGCTGTATTTCCAGCTTTGACACTTCGCCTTTAGTGACCATCATTAGGTTGAGTCTGGCGAATTCTTGCTGAAATTCGGGTCTTAGGTTATGTATGATGCCGTTGTTCGGGCTGGGGTTACGGCTGAGAGCATCTGCCACCACGTTTGCTTTTCCTGGGTGATAGTGGATACCAACGTCGTAATCTTTTACCAGTTCCAGCCAGCGTCGTTGCCGTAAATTGAGTTCTGGCTGCGTGAAAATATAACTGAGACTCTTATGATCTGTATATATTTCACAGCGATTCCCAAGCAAAAAGTGCCTCCACTCCTTGAGTGCATGAATGACTGCTGCCAACTCCAAATCGTGAGTACGATAATTTTCCTCATGTTTTCGCAGTTGCCGTGAAGCGTATGTGACTACTTTGCCTTCTTGCATTAGTACGCATCCGAGGCCTTTTCGGGATGCGTCGCAATATACTTCAAAACTCTTGTGTATATCTGGTACAATCAATATTGGGGCTGTTGTTAACTTCTTTTTGAGTTCTTGAAAGCTTTTCTCACATGCTTCGGTCCATTCGAACTTCTTATCCTTCTTGAGTAACTGTGTCATTGGTTTAGCTATGGTGGAAAATCCTTCGATAAACCTTCTGTAATATCCGGCCATACCGAGGAAACTTCGTATATCCGTTACACTGGCTGGTGACTTCCAGCCAAGTACAGCCTTGACTTTATCTGGGTCCACCGCAACTCCTTCTTGTGTTAATACGTGTCCTAGGAAACCCACTTGCCTCAACCAAAATTCACATTTGCTGAATTTGGCGTAAAGTTGGTGTTTCCTTAATTGTCCCAGGACAATGCGGAGGTGTTCGGCATGTTCTTCCGGTGTCTTTGAATATACCAAGATATCATCAATAAATACCACCACAAATTTGTCCATGAATTTCATAAATACTTTGTTCATGAGGTGGACGAAATATGCGGGGGCGTTTGTAAGGGCATATTTCTCCCTAAGTAGTTTTGGTGATTGATGACAATGCATTTGCGGACTAATCGTGTGCTCTAAGCTCCTACAGGTATATCTCACTTAGGCACAAGACGATTGATTGCCCCTCGGATTCGATGGAAGACGGTGTTTTCTTTTTGCTCCCTGTTGGTGGCTTTGAGTAATAGGAAAGCCGTACTATTAAGAGGGGGTCCGCTTCGGAAAGGTTGGGGTGGAATCAACACGTACACATCTTCTCTCTCACCACCTTTCCCTTGCTTCTCTGGAGTTCCAACCATTTATTATCGTATATGCAAACCACGACTTCTTAACTAAATCATCTGCCTGACAAGCGGTAGTACCGCTCCATAATGCGGTAGTACCGCATAGCCACACGGTAGTACCGCCTGAAGACACGGTAGTACCGCACCAGCGGTAGTACCGCGGCTCCAGAGCGGTAGTACCGTGTATCTGGCCCGGCACTGATTCTAAGTGCAGAAGTAGGTGCGGAAGTAATTTTTTACTTCCGCATCCTATGCGGTAGTACCGCTTACTCCAAGCGGTAGTACCGTGTCGCGTTTTGCTACTACCGTTTTCACTGTGGATGTAGCCGCGGATGTAATTTATTTCATCTGTGGTTGTCAATCATCTCGCATGTTTTTTCCTAGCGGTAGTACTGCTCCCAAAGCGGTAGTACTGCTCAGCCAGCGGTAGTACCGCAACTTACGTGCGGTACTACCGCGCTCTGCGGGCTGAAAACGCACATAACGGTTGGATTTGCTCTCCCACTATATATAGGGGGTCTTCTTCCCCAAGAAGACTTACCTCTTCCCCCACTACTCCATTGTTGCTCCAAAAGCTCCATTTCCGTCCGATCTCTCTCCCTAGCCAATCAAACTTGTTGATTTGCTCAGGATTGCTTGAGGAGGCATCGATCTACACTTCCACCAAGAGATATTTGATTCTCCCCACTAATCCATTGCGGATCTTGTTACTCTTGGGTGTTTGAGCACCCTAGACGGTTGAGGTCACCTCGAAGCCATATTCCATTGTGGTGAAGCTTCGTGGTTTTGTTGGGAGCCTCCAAGTTGTGGAGATAGCCCCAACCTTGTTTGTAAAGGTTCGGTCGCCGCCTTCAAGGGCACCACTAGTGGAATCACGGCACCTTGCATCGTGTGAGGACGTGAGGGGAATACGGTGGCCCTAGTGGCTTCTTGGGGAGCATTGTGCCTCCACACCGCTCCAACGGAGACGTACTTCCCCTCAAAGGGAAGGAACTTCGGCAACACATCCTCGTCTCCACCGGTTCCACTTGTGGTTATTTCTTACCTTTACTTGTGCATGCTTTACTTGTTTAATTCCTATAGCATGCTTGTGTAGTTGTTATCCTTCTTTCCTTTAGCTATCATCTTAGTAGAATATCTGGACAACTTACTTTGACGCTTAATTTAAAGTGGTTAAGAAAAGCTAAAAATTGTTAGTTGCCTATTCACCCCCCCCCCCTCTCTAGTCAACCATATCGATCCTTTCAATTGGTATCAGAGCCTCGTCTCTTTTTAAGGACTTTACCGTCCAAAGAGTATGGGTGACAACGTAGTCGAGATGGAGGACCATTCCGGTGGAACTCTGTCCTTGCCTACGTCAGATGGGGGAGCCTCCGTCTCTCGTGAGGAGTTCAATGTGGCCTTGACCACATTGAAAGAATCACTAGCGAGCGAGGTCAAAGGCATGTTTAAAGATTCGCTTGAGGGGCTTAAATTATCCACCACACCGTTGGAAGTGGCTCGTCCCGCTACCAACGTGTCGAAGGCTAATCCCGACAAGGGAGAAGCTAGTAGTGATCAAGCCCCGGTTACTTAGAATGGGAGGGGGAAATTTGCCCAATCCGCTCCTCCTACTCACTATGAAGGACCCGTTCCCACTCCGCATTTAAATTCCGTTGGTCCTCCTCCCAAGTTTATCAAAAATTCTGATTTTGCTACTTGGGTGTTTCGTTTCAAACGTCATATTAATCATTGTTCTACTAACCTTTGGAGAATCATTGAGCAAGGTTTTTATCCGCATGATCCCGACAACATGACTCGAAGAGAAACTGCAGATCATCAGTTCAACGAGTCCGCTCTTTGCATTCTTCAAGATTCCATCCCTCCGGAAGACATTGCACACCTTCGACCCTTCACTGTGGCCAAGGAAGCTAGGGAGCATGTTGGCACGATGTACAAGGGAAGCACCAGCATTCAACGCTCCAACTATGAAGTGGTGCAAGATGAAGCTGATGAGTTTGCTATGATCAAAGATGAAGATCCTCGTGAACTTTATCGAAGATTAACTATCCTTGCGGTCTCTCTTCGAGATCATGGCAGTAAGGATACGGATGACAATTGGATCAAGCGCAAGTTCCTCAAGGCCATGATGCCCTACCATAATGTCAGGACCCCGATCCTAAGTCACACCGATCTAGCTGTAACACGTCATATCACTTTGCGGCCTCACGCACGGTAACCCCACGGGTGCCACCTTACCTGGCCCGGGACCGTTTGCGCATTTTGGCACACGTATATGACAGTGTCGCTAGCATCCATATGACAGAGAACCCGGGCCGACATGGCTAGTTATAAACCAAAAGTGGCACTAAATTACAGAGACAGGCATCCATGACCCAGCAACGAACGTGTCGGTCATCAACGTATGAACCCAAGTCGTAGCAAGCTACATGGACTTAAAGGAACAACGCGTGACATTTCCCCTAAGGGACGCACACAGGAACGAAGAAGGACACATGCCGGCCAGCCTACGTGTTCCGAGCAGTAGCAAGCTACCAAGGCTCATTGGAGACACTAGGAGGCATTTCCCTGTAAGATAGGCTACCAAAGGAAAACAACTAGGTGTCGGATCCCACACATACCAAGCATTTCAATCATACACGCAATATGCTCAATATGTGCAAATACAACATTGCATCACAACAGAACTCTATGACTCAAAGTACTTTATTTAAAAGGCTCCAAGAGCCATACATAACATATCCATACAGGTAGGGGTCACATGACCCAACACTCAAGTCATACAGTCATACAAGCACAAGCGGAAGCTACATGTCTGAGTACAGACAACTTAGAAAATAAAACAGGCTTGGTGTAGCCTGACTATCTAAAAGGCCCTTCACAAGATCCAGATCTCCGTCTGGGTGTCAAGCTACTCGTCGACGTCAACGTCTATGTAGAACCCATCAGCAGAGGCAGGGTTCTCCTCTGCAACAGTTATTAAGCAAACATGAGTACAAAGGTACTCAGCAAGTCTTACCACAGAACCTATCATACATGCAACATTATCAAGGGGGTAGTGGAGTTCATAGCAGAATGTCAGCTTTGACCTTGGCTAACCTATACTACAACTCTCAACGGATTGCAAGATGTTATTACGAACACGAGTCCACTACTCACCACATCAATACACTACCGAGGATTATCTTCCGTCATCCTACGGAAGGGCCATCCACGGCACTCACGCTTATTTTCAGGCTTTTAGTAGTATTCATCAACTTGTCTATGAACTGTAAGAGCAACCAAGTAGTCCGTACCGCGAACAACGGCTATTCGAATAGATTGATAACCCTGCAGGGGTGTACTTCTTCACACATGTTTTCACCACTTAGCGTCTGCACACGACATGTGCTCGGCAGACTTCAAGCGAAAGCCAACGTGGGTGTAGACCACGACCTAACCAACCACTCAAGTCTCTCGTCCAGGTTTATCACCTATTTGGGTTCCAACCGTGGGGAGATCCGGCCGGGGTGTCGCTCACGGCCCCAAACGATGTGTACAGGGTTCCCGAGTCACCAAACGGGCAACCGGTACACCGTGCCACGTACCTGTCGCATCACAGCCCACCCCGAGGGTCAGCGCTGTGCACGACCTCCAGTAAACTATAAACACCAGAAACTAGTTGCAACTCCTGGACAGAGTACAAGGGCAGTCAATAAGTCGAGCGGTGTCATATTTCAGGGCCCAATGTGTGGTAGTAACTGTAACTTAGGTCACACACACAGATCTCGGGTCCTATGGACGATTCCAATGAAACAACCCACCACGTACTCCTACATGGCCTTTCATCGATACCTTTACCAAGCGTATTCCACAGTTCCTTCTCTTTATCGATATGATCATTTCACTCTGATCCATCACCCAGATAAACCAGACCAGACACAACTCTAAGCATAGCAGGCAACATAAGCAAATAGCATGGTGGATCACACATCACATGGCTCAAGCAACTCCTACACATGCTAGTGGGTTTCAACTATTTACTGTGGCAATGACAGGTCATGCAGGGGATAGGGTTCAACTACCGTAGCAAGTAGCAGTTCACACGCTGTTGCCTTAATGCAGTAAAAGAGAGCAGGAGCGAGAAGACTGGGTTTGTATCGGAATGATCAATGATTGCTTGCCTGACAAAGTAGTTGTTGGGTACTGCTCTTCAACTGGATACGCAGCAGTATCCTCGGGAGCAGGACCTAACACAGAGAATACCGGCGATACAATTATTAACAAACAAATGCAACAATATGATGCATGCTCATGACATGGCAAGATGCATGTGTGTTGGCTAATGCAACTAAAACCAGAAGGGTTTGAACCTATTTGAATCAAAGATTCAAATTGGAGTTCAAACTATTATTTAAATAAGTGCATTATCATGTTTTTGATGTATACAGCAAGTTAACTTGTTCAAACATGCATGAAACCAGTGCCATTAGAAAGATTGGATTTTTCTGATCATTTTTCATATATAAGTCTTTTCCATCTGAGCTATGGTTGATTTTATATGATTTTTAGAAGTTTTGGGTATTTTCTGGAATTTCCTGAATTATTTTTAATCTAAAAATCCCAGAAAAACCTTTACTGCGTCAACATGACATCATGCTGACGTCACGCAGTCAACAGGGCCGGTCCAAGTCAAACCTGACCGGTGGGTCCCTCATGTCAGTGTCTCAGGAGCTAATTCCGGTCATAACCAGGGTTGACTGGGTTTGACTAAACAAAGGGGGCCCACTGTCAGTGACTGTGGTGGTTAATCTAATTACTGTTAGCTCCTAAACAACAGGCCACGTCAGCCCGCCGGAGTTTGGCCGGCGGCGGTGATCTTCAGTCAGCAAGGGGGCGGCGGCTACAAGGCACAATCGAGCCCGTGGAGAGAGGGGTTCGAAGCGTGAGCTCACAGCGGTCGCAGAGGGCGTCGAAGCGAGCTCGGGGAAGGTCGAACGACGGCGTACGGGCGGCGGCGATCTCCGGTGCCGAAGGTTGAAGACGACGGCGGGGAGGGCGTTGCGGGGCTTCTGGCGTCGTGTGCATCGGTGGGGAGCTTCGGGGCGATGCGGCGGAGCTAGTGGTGCGTCGGGAAGGCGAGGGAGTGGCGTAGGGCGCGGTGGCAGCGATCGACGGCGACGAGCTCGCTCGGGGGAGCTCGGCGGAGGGGAGAGAGGAGGGGGAAAGACACGGGGGAGAGGGGGAACGGTCGAGGGGTCTGCGTGGCGTCGTCCTAGTCCATCCAGAGGGTCGAGGGGCCAGCCAGGCAGGCAAGAGGTGGCCGGCGCGTCGGCGGCGCTCGCCACCGAGCTGCTTCGTGCGCTGGCGCGGCGAAGAAGACGGGGATGCCCCTGGTGGGCTGGGCCGTCTGGGCCAGCAGGTAAGTGGGCTCAGGTAAAACTGCTTCTTCCTATTTTTTTTCTATTTACTTTTCTGTTTCATTTCTTTTGCAGCTTTGTTCAATTAATTAAAATGCCAAAACATTTTTATAACTCATGAAACTTGTCATGCCCACTGTATATAATATGAACAGTAGGAAACATTATAGTTCATGATTATTTGAGCATTTAAAATATTTTTAAGTATTTAAATGCCCAAATACAAATACCATATGATTTAATCCAAAGGCCTTTGATGTCCTAGAAAATTGTGCACCATTTTTGGCAGAGGTTTAAGACCAAGGCAGAAATGATGAACATTTTTTAAGGGCATTTTGGGTACATTGGAAAATATTTTAGCAAACCCTAGTTGTTAGGAGAGGGGTGCTGGGGTTTCTGTTAATCCCATTTCCAGTTTCTTTGAAAAGTAAACATGATGCACACTCTAGCTAGGTCCTAATGCAAATGCTAACTAGGGATGTGACAACTCACCCCCACTTAAAAGAATCGCGTCCCGAGATTCGGGTTCCTCCGGAAAGAGGGTGGGGTACTCAAGTCGAAGACGATCCTCCCTTTCCCAAGTAGCTTCACTCTCGGAATGATGTGACCATTGAACCTTGAGAAATTTGATATTGTGGCGTCGAGTGGTGCGCTCGGTTTAATCAAGAATACGAACAGGGTATTCTCGATATGTGAGATTGTCCTGGAGATCAAGCGTTTCGTTGTCCACTCCGCGGATAGGATCCGAGAAGCAACGCCTGAGTTGAGAAACATGGAAAACATCATGAACTCTGGAGAGGTGCGGAGGTAGTTCCAGTTGGTAGGCAACTTCTCCTCGTTTGGCAAGAATGCGAAAAGGACCGATGAAACGAGGGGCCAATTTGCCTTTGATACCGAAGCGATGGGTTCCCTTAAGAGGAGTAACCCAAAGGTAAGCCTTATCGCCGACTTCAAAAGTCACAGCCTTATGATGACTATCATATTGGCTCTTCTGGCCAGACTGGGCTGTTTTCAATCTCTCACGAACGATGCGAACTTGTTCCTCTGCTTCCTGGATCATATCCGGGCCAAAGAATTGTCTTTCCCCGGTCTCTGACCAGTTAAGAGGTGTTCGACACCTTCGTCCATATAGAACTTCGAAGGGAGCTTTGCCCAAGCTGGCTTGATAACTATTGTTATAAGCGAATTCTGCAAATGGAAGACATTTTTCCCATTCCATACCGAAAGAAATGACAGAGGCTCGAAGCATGTCTTCCAGAATTTGATTGACTCGTTCCACTTGACCACTTGACTGGGGATGGAAGGCGGTACTGAAGGAGAGATGAGTTCCCATAGCATTCTGGAAACTTTCCCAAAATCATGAAGTGAAAAGACTTCCACGGTCTAAGTTAATCTCCAATGGCACACCATGAAGTGATACTATTCGAGAGACATATAAGTCTGCTAGCTGGCTAGCGGTAATACTCTCGCGAACAGGCAGGAAATGAGCTACTTTAGAGAGGCGGTCGATAACGACGAAGATAGCATTATTCCCTTTCCTGGACCTGGGAAACCCGGTAATGAAGTCCATGCCGACTTTGTCCCATTTCCATTCAGGAATAGCTAAAGGTTGAAGGGTGCCAGCAGGCCGTTGATGCTCTGCTTTGACTCGACGACAAACGTCGCAGTTAGCAATGAATTGAGCGATTTCTCTCTTCATCCTAGTCCACCAGAATCTTTGGCGTAGATCCTGATACATTTTGGTACTACCAGGATGAATCGTGAGAGGAGATTCATGAGCCTCCTTAAGGATTAACTGCCGTAGATGGTGGTTCTTGGGAACCACTACACGGTTCTCAAAGAAAACAACACCTCGATCATCCATAGAGAAACTTTTAGCGAGTCCGCTAGCAATGTTCTCTTGGAGTCGGGTTATACCTTTATCACGCTTTTGGGCAGCTATAACTTGATCCATAAGGGTAGGTTTCGCCACCAAGGTGGAAAGGAATCCTCGAGGAACAATGTGAAGGTTAAGCTTACGGAATTCCTCATGGAGAAGTGGTTGACTTTGTTGTAACATTAAATTGTTACAATATGACTTACGACTTAGTGCATCAGCCATGACATTGGCCTTTCCAGGAGTGTAAGTGATTCCTAAGTCGTAGTCTGTGAGCAACTCAACCCAACGTCTTTGCCTGAGATTCAAATCCGGGTGGGTGAAGATATACTTCAAACTTTGATGATCAGTGAAGATTTCACAACGATTACCAAGAAGGTAATGTCGCCATGTTTTGAGTGCATGGACTACAGCTGCAAGCTCTAGATCATGAGTAGGATAGTTATCCTCGTGTGGACGCAACTGTCGAGATGCGTATGCAATCACTTGACGATCTTGCATGAGAATGCAACCTAGTCCTTGTCGCGAGGCGTCGCAATAGATTATAAAATCCTTGGAAAAGTCTGGTGGTACCAGTACAGGTGCAGATGTCAGGCGTCTTTTCAGTTCCTGAAAACTGGACTCGCACTATGGGGTCAACTCAAACTTTTTATCTTTCTTGAGGAGTTCGGTTAGAGGTTTAGCAACCTCGGAGAAATTCTCGACGAAACGTCGGCAATAGCTCGCTAAGCCAAGAAAACTCCTAACTTGCTTGGCCGATTCAGGGGGAGTCCAATCAAGGACGGCTTGAACTCGCTCGGGATTGACAGCAATACCCTTGCCAGAGATCACATGACCTAGATAGGTTACTTCTGGCAACCAAAATTCACATTTAGAGAATTTGGCATAAAGGCGGTGCTCTCGAAGTTTCGTCAATACCAGCCTTAAATGCTCGGCATGATCTCCCTTGTTCTTGGAATAGATGAGTATATCATCGAGGTATACCACGACGAATTTATCCAAATACTCCATGAATATAGAATTCATTAACCGAGAAAAGGTAGCCGGGGCATTGGTTAATCCGAAGGACATAACGGTGTACTCATATTGGCCATAACGAGTAACAAAAGCCGTTTTAGGAATGTCCCCGTTCTTGATTTTGATTTGATGGTAGCCCAACCTCAAATCCATCTTAGAGAAGACTGAGGATCCAGCGAGCTGATCATACAGGTCATTGATCCTGGGGAGCGGATACTTATTCTTTATGGTGACCAGATTGACAGGTCGGTAATCTACAACCATCCGCTCCGTTCCATCCTTCTTCTTGACGAAGAGGACGGGGCAAGCCCAAGGGGAAGAACTAGGACGGATGAAACCCTTTTGCAAGGACTCATCGAGTTGTTTCTTTAGCTCAGCTAATTCTAGTGGTGCCATCTTATAAGGTCTCCTAGAGATTGGGACAGTTCCACGAATAAGATCTATCACGAACTCGACATCTCTGTCAGGTGGAATTCCTAGCAGTTCTTCTGGAAAAACATCCGGGAAGTCACGGACTACCGGGATATCTTCGAGTTCTGGTAGAGGGCTGGCATTAAGAGAGTAGAGCTGACGCTCAGCCATTCGAGTCAAGACATTGACTATCTTGCCGGATGGATGTGTAAGTTGAACGGTCCTAGTAAAGCAATCAATCTTGGCGTAATGAGTTGTCATCCAATCCATACCCAAAATGATGTTTATGTCCGAGGACTTGAGAGCGATTAAAGATGCTAGGAAAACAAGTCTATCGACAAGGATTTCATTTCCATGGCTTACCCTAGAGGTTTGCCACTTTGAACCAGGAGTTTGAATAACCATGGAAGTAGGCATGTCACAAAAAGTCATGTTGTGCAATCGAGCATAGCTCTCAGATATGAACGAATGGGATGCTCCAGTATCGAAAAGAATAGATGTCGGATGGCAGTTGACGAGAAGGGTACCAAGGACGACGTTAGGATCCTCATAAGCTTCCTCGGCAGAGACATAGTTGACATGACCACGTACAGTGGGGATTGGCTTGACATAATTCACCTTGCCGGTTGGCTTACCACGGCCAACGGTTTTTCCTGGCTGGTTCTGGGGACAATCACGCATGTAGTGTCCCGGTTCTCCACACTTGAAACATGTCACAGTGGTGGTGCGTGGAGCAAAGTTGGAAGGTGGTCCTCCATAGGTCTTAGCAGGTGCAAACTGTTGAGTTGGGCGAGGCGCCTCATAGGATGGCCTCGGTGTGTACTTAGGTGGCAGAGCAGTGTTAGGAACCCACACACGGCGCTTGTGAAAGCCAGAGCCGGATGAGGAACCAAAGTCTCGAGTATGCTTGCGGGTGGCCTCGAAGTCGGTCTGGCCTGTTTCAGCACTGATAGCCTTGTTTACCAACTTCTGGAAGGAAGTGCACTCATGCAGACGCAGATCTCGGCGGAGTTCAGGGCTGAGTCCCTTGCGGAACCTCGCCTGCTTCTTGGCATCGGTGGATACTTCCTCAGGTGCATAGCGTGCCAAGTTACCAAACTCGCGACTATAGCCATCCACAGTTAAACGGCCCTGGGTGAAATTGTAGAATTCCTCCTGCTTGCGATCCATGAGACCTTCCGAAATGTGGTGTTCACGGAATGCCTCACTGAACTCAACCCAGGTAGTGACTTGGCCAGTAGGACGCATAGCTTCAAAGTTTTCCCACCAAAGACTGGCAGGGCCCTCAAGATGGTAGGCGGCGTAGATAACCTTGTCAGCTTCGGCCACACGGGCAGAGTGTAGCTTGTGGGTGATACTACGTAGCCAGTCATCAGCATCCAGAGGTTCGGTGGAGTGATGGAACTTCGGTGGACACATCTTGATAAAATCGTGGATTGACACCACGTCATTCCTCTGGCGGAACCCAGTGTTCTGCTCTATGCGTTCCAGCTGACGGTTAGTCTCTCTCTTGTTCCGTTCTGCTTCAAGCAAAACTTCCGCCAAGGAGGGTGGCTGGGGCAGATTCCCATCTCTAGCCCCACTAGCCTCACCCTGCTCCTGAGCAGCAGGAGTGCTGCGAGTGTTGACCATCCTAGGAAAACAAAACAACGGTTTAGACAAGGATGGCAAAATTTGACATAGAAGTGCAGAATGTAATGGATGACACGGAATGCAAAGATGTTCATCCGTACGACATGGTAATATAGGAACTGCTACATATACACCAGTTGTCATACACACCATACAAAGTTTAGTACAAGCCAAGGCTAAAGTACAACTGCGGTGAAAGACGATACATCCCATCAGAGGCATTCCAAGCTCCTATACATTATTTAACTACACCTCCGGAACTCAGTACACACTAAGTCATATTCCACAAGACGCGCAGGACTGTGGAAATACAACTACTACAATACTACTACAACCACGGCCTAGCTTAGACATTCACGTAGTAATCCTCGCAAAGATTACCACCGTAGCCTGGAAGTGGAACAGATGGATCTTGGAACTCGCGAGCACTCGAAGGCTGTGGACCATAAGGACATGGGTGTGGTCTCGGTCCCGATGCTGGTGGTAACCGATGCCCACGTGGAGGTGTAATACCCCCAACGTCACGCCAATCCATGCGATCAGGCAGACGAGTCCGCACGGGGTACAAATCCCGCATGTCCAGATATCCGGCGTGCACAGCAGGTGCAAGCCGTGTCAAAGTAGTCCAATGAGCGGCTCGAGTGTTATACAGCTCCATTCGGAGGGCACGGACCTCACGGTCCCTGTCCTCCAACATCAGAACAGTAGTCTGAAGCAGTGGCTCTTCATGAGCAGCATCAGTATACAGACCAGTGTAGTAGCCTTCCTCTTCGGGAAGTGAGGCTGGCATGTAACAGAACTCAGTGTTCAGCAACAGGGCATGCCTAGCACGGAGAATGGTCATCATCGAATAAGCGGCATCCTGCACTGCCATCTCGATGGTAATCCCGAGTCCATAAGACCAATGGATGGGATCGTTAGCTCCGGGATATGAGGGGTATATCCGGACTGTGCAGAAATACTGACTCTGATTGAAAACCCGGTACTGTTCCTCCATGGTGTATTCAAGATACCAGCGATAACCGGTCTCGGTCAGCACACGGACTAGCATGGCCGTGTGACCGGGCACATTAATGCACCGAGTCAAACGAACCACTTGGTGCGGGATGCGGCCAGACATCTGAAACACGAGGTAATGCAAAGGCATTAGTGTTTCTGGAGAAATTGGGCAGCATAACAACTGTAAATGCTCAAACAGAGATTTGAGACATCATACAAATGATAGCATAGCCACTCAACAATCCATATCAAGGTTCCGGTCCAACAATCATCATACTAAAAAGGATAGAAACTGAACTGAGGCTTTAAACCAACAATCCTAAGAGTCTACGGATTAGTAACACGTGAACCTAATAAGGATAAGAGGCCTAGTCCTAATTCCCCGTAGAAAGAATAGACTGACTCAGATCAGAAGGGCATAAGGTAAAGGAGTAAAAGAGCCTTACGTTCCCTTCCACAATCAATTCCCCTACATATAACTAAGAATTTTTCTAGACTCAACATCGACCAGTTTGGCTTGAGAAACCTACAGGCAGTCCAGCTCTGATGCCAACGCTGTCAGGACCCCGATCCTAAGTCACACCGATCTAGCTGTAACACGTCATATCACTTTGCGGCCTCACGCACGGTAACCCCACGGGTGCCACCTTACCTGGCCCGGGACCGTTTGCGCATTTTGGCACACGTATATGACAGTGTCGCTAGCATCCATATGACAGAGAACCCGAGCCGACATGGCTAGTTATAAACCAAAAGTGGCACTAAATTACAGAGACAGGCATCCATGACCCAGCAACGAACGTGTCGGTCATCAACGTATGAACCCAAGTCGTAGCAAGCTACATGGACTTAAAGGAACAACGCGTGACATTTCCCCTAAGGGACAGACACAGGAACGAAGAAGGACACATGCCAGCCAGCCTACGTGTTCCGAGCAGTAGCAAGCTACCAAGGCTCATTGGAGACACTAGGAGGCATTTCCCTGTAAGATAGGCTACCAAAGGAAAACAACTAGGTGTCGGATCCCACACATACCAAGCATTTCAATCATACACGCAATATGCTCAATATGTGCAAATACAACATTGCATCACAACAGAACTCTATGACTCAAAGTACTTTATTTAAAAGGCTCCAAGAGCCATACATAACATATCCATATAGGTAGGGGTCACATGACCCAACACTCAAGTCATACAGTCATACAAGCACAAGCGGAAGCTACATGTCTGAGTACAGAAAACTTAGAAAATAAAACAGGCTTGGTGTAGCCTGACTATCTACAAGGCCCTTCACAAGCTCCAGATCTTCGTTTGGGTGTCAAGCTACTCGTCGACGTCAACGTCTATGTAGAACCCATCAGCAGGGGCAGGGTTCTCCTCTGCAACAGTTATTAAGCAAACATGAGTACAAAGGTACTCAGCAAGTCTTACCACAGAACCTATCATACATGCAACATTATCAAGGGGGTAGTGGAGTTCATAGCAGAATGCCAGCTTTGACCTTGGCTAACCTATACTACAACTCTCAACGGATTGCAAGATGTTATTACGAACACGAGTCCACTACTCACCACATCAATACACTACCGAGGATTCTCTTCCGTCATCCTACGGAAGGGCCATCCACAACACTCACGCTTATTTTGAGGCTTTTAGTAGTATTCATCAACTTGTCTATGAACTGTAAGAGCAACCAAGTAGTCCGTACCGCGAACAACGGCTATTCGAATAGATTGATAACCCTGCAGGGGTGTACTTCTTCACACATGTTTTCACCACTTAGCGTCTGCACACGACATGTGCTCGACAGACTTCAAGCGAAAGCCGACGAGGGTGTAGACCACGACCTAACCAACCACTCAAGTCTCTCGTCCAGGTTTATCGCCTATTTGGGTTCCATCCGTGGGGAGATCCGGCCGGGGTGTCGCTCACGGCCCCAAACGATGTGTACAGGGTTCCCGAGTCACCAAACGGGCAACCGGTACACCGTGCCACGTACCTGTCACATCACAGCCCACCCCGAGGGTCAGCGCTGTGCACGACCTCCAGTAAACTATAAACACCAGAAACTAGTTGCAACTCCTGGACAGAGTACAAGGGCAGTCAATAAGTCGAGCGGGGTCATATTTCAGGGCCCAATGTGTGGTAGTAACTGTAACTTAGGTCACACACACAGATCTCGGGTCCTATGGACGATTCCAATGAAACAACCCACCACGTACTCCTACATGGCCTTTCATCGATACCTTTACCAAGCGTATTCCACAGTTCCTTCTCTTTATCGATATGATCATTTCACTCTGATCCATCACCCAGATGAACCAGACCAGACACAACTCTAAGCATAGCAGGCAACATAAGCAAATAGCATGGTGGATCACACATCACATGGCTCAATCAACTCCTACACATGCTAGTGGGTTTCAACTATTTACTATGGCAATGACAGGTCATGCAGGGGATAGGGTTCAACTACCGCATCAAGTAGCAGTTCACACGCTGTTGCCTTAATGCAGTAAAAGAGAGCAGGAGCGAGAAGACTGGGTTTGTATCGGAATGATCAATGATTGCTTGCCTGACAAAGTAGTTGTTGGGTACTGCTCTTCAACTGGATACGCAGCAGTATCCTCGGGAGCAGGACCTAACACAGAGAATACCGGCGATACAATTATTAACAAACAAATGCAACAATATGATGCATGCTCATGACATGGCAAGATGCATGTGTGTTGGCTAATGCAACTAAAACCAGAAGGGTTTGAACCTATTTGAATCAAAGATTCAAATTGGAGTTCAAACTATTATTTAAATAAGTGCATTATCATGTTTTTGATGTATACAGCAAGTTAACTTGTTCAAACATGCATGAAACCAGTGCCATTAGAAATATTGGATTTTTCTGATCATTTTTCATATATAAATCTTTTCCATCTGAGCTATGGTTGATTTTATATGATTTTTAGAAGTTTTGGGTATTTTCTGGAATTTCCTGAATTATTTTTAATCTAAAAATCCCAGAAAAACCTTTACTGCGTCAGCATGACATCATGCTGACGTCAGGCAGTCAACAGGGCCGGTCCAAGTCAAACCTGACCGGTGGGTCCCTCATGTCAGTGTCTCAGGAGCTAATTCCGGTCATAACCAGGGTTGACTGGGTTTGACTAAACAAAGGGGGCCCACTGTCAGTGACTGTGGTGGTTAATCTAATTACTGTTAGCTCCTAAACAACAGGCCACGTCAGCCCGCCGGAGTTTGGCCGGCGGCGGTGATCTTCGGTCAGCAAGGGGGCGGCGGCTACAAGGCACAATCGAGCCCGTGGAGAGAGGGGTTCGAAGCGTGAGCTCACAGCGGTCGCAGAGGGCGTCGAAGCGAGCTCGGGGAAGGTCGGACGACGGCGTACGGGCGGCGGCGATCTCCGGTGCCGAAGGTTGAAGACGACGGCGGGGAGGGCGTTGCGGGGCTTCTGGCGTCGTGTGCGTCGGTGGGGAGCTTCGGGGCGATGCGGCGGAGCTAGTGGTGCGTCGGGAAGGCGAGGGAGTGGCGTAGGGCGCGGTGGCAGTGATCGACGGCGACGAGCTCGCTCGGGGGAGCTCGGCGGAGGGGAGAGAGGAGGGGGGAAAGACACGGGGGAGAGGGGAAACGGTCGAGGGGTCTGCGTGGCGTCATCCTAGTCCATCCAGAGGGTCGAGGGGCCAGCCAGGCAGGCAGGAGGTGGCCGGCGCGTCGGTGGCGCTCGCCACCGAGCTGTTTCGTGCGCTGGCGCGGCGAAGAAGACGGGGATGCCCCTGGTGGGCTGGGCCATCTGGGCCAGCAGGTAAGTGGGCTCAGGTAAAACTGCTTCTTCCTATTTTTTTTCTATTTACTTTTCTGTTTCATTTCTTTTGCAGCTTTGTTCAATTAATTAAAATGCCAAAACATTTTTATAACTCATGAAACTTGTCATGCCCACTGTATATAATATGAACAGTAGGAAACATTATAGTTCATGATTATTTGAGCATTTAAAATATTTTTAAGTATTTAAATGCCCAAATACAAATACCATATGATTTAATCCAAAGGCCTTTGATGTCCTAGAAAATTGTGCACCATTTTTGGCAGAGGTTTAAGACCAAGGCAGAAATGATGAACATTTTTAAGGGCATTTTGGGTACATTGGAAAATATTTTAGCAAACCCTAGTTGTTAGGAGAGGGGTGCTGGGGTTTCTGTTAATCCCATTTCCAGTTTCTTTGAAAAGTAAACATGATGCACACTCTAGCTAGGTCCTAATGCAAATGCTAACTAGGGATGTGACACATAAGGCCATGTCCTCTGTCATACGTCAGAGACCGGACTTCCACCACTTATCCTCAAATGAAGTGTTGGATGAGTTTGTTGCCATGAGGATCTTGGACGTGACCGCCGACAATGCGGTCTTAAGAGCTCAACGATTGAAGAAGCCTAATCTCGCACTGAAGGCCAAGGCTTGTGTGGAAGAGGAGGAAGTGGGAGATGATGATGAGTGTAGCCCCGAGGACACCAAATATGCCTATCATGAGCACATGGCTCTTGCTTCAAGGCAATTCTGGGGCAAGAAGAACACAAGATCCAACTTCAACAGGAACAACTCTAGTGGGAACAAGGGGAAGCAACGAGTGAGGACATGCTTCAGCTATGGAAATGTAAGTCACTTCGTTGTGGATTGCCCATATGAGAAGAGAGAAGACTTTGGAGGCAAGCTTATTCGGAAGGACAAGTCAAAGTCCTATCCCAACAAGAACAACTTCAACAAGAAGACTCCTCAGAAAGTGTTGGTGGCCCAAGAAGAATATGTTGAGGATGATGATAATGATGAAGACGATGAGGTGACCACAATGGCCACAATTGCAATTGCGACTTCTCCGCACTCATCTCTCTTCGACTCACCAAATGAGAACATCGTCGCCAAGTGTCTCATGGCCAAGGCCACCAACAAGGTAACCCCAAACATCAATCCTACTATCTCTTCTAATCTTTCATTGACGAATTGTATTGATGAGAGTGAGGGTGCTAAGGAGGGAGAAAATGAATTTGAGTTGTTCATGAAAAATCTCAAGGGCAAACCCAAGAAGCATTTTGTTGCTCTCTTGGAACAACTCGGTGAGGCCAATGACATGATCGAGGCTCACGAGGAAACCATTACTAAAATGGAAGGACATAGTCGAGACTATGCCGATGAGATATCGGATCTCTCTAACGCCCTAGAGGAAGAGTGTGGTCTTCGTTTGGCTCTTGAGGAGTCACACAACGATGGTCATGCTAAATTAAAGAAATATCTTGATCATGCGTTAGTTGTCTCTCGTGTCCTTAATTCCGAGAAGGCAAAACTTGAGATTGACCATGCTAAACTCAAAGAGGAGTTTGACATACTTGACAAGGCTCACAAGGCCTTGAAAGGTATGCATGCTACTCTCAAGGAGTCTCATGATCAACTCCAAGTTTCGCTAACCAAGGAAAAGGCTATCTTTCCTCGCATGGTTTTAATTGATAATGCAAATGCTACTAACCCGTGTTGCGAGCATGTGCATCTTGTTGAAGAAAATGCCGAGTTGAAGAAGCAACTTGAGAAAGGCCTTGTGACTTGCATACAAGGTGAGAAGAACCTCAACACCCTTTTGAGCAATCAAAAGGAGGTTGTGGCAAAGGAAGGAATTGGGTTTGTTCCTAAGCCCAAGAAGAAGAAGAATGACAAGACCAAGCAACCACCCCCTCTCCGACAATCTTTTGTGAAAGAAGGTGAGGGCACGTCAAAGAAGAAGAAAAGTGGTGGTGTCAAGAAAAACTCCACCGTACCATCAAACATGGCCGGCGACTTTAATCCTTCATATGTTTTATGCCGTGCTAGTGATGGTCATGTGTTTGCTAAATTTGTTGGTTCTTCTTATGAGTATATTAAATGGTCCATTTGGGTTCCTAAGACCCTTGTTACTAACCTCAATGGACCCATTACCAAATGGGTACCTAAATCCAAGCATTGATCTATTGTAGGGGTTTGCTTCCGGTGGGGGATCATGGTTGCTCGATAGCGGAGCCACAAATCATATGACCGGAAGCAAAGACTTGGTGGTGGACGTGCATCTCGGTTCATCTATGGCCACCAACGTCGAATGGGGTGATGCTTCATCTTCTAAGGTATTGGGACTTGGCAAGGTTGTTGTCTCTCATGATCTCACGATCGAGAAAGTCATGCTTGTTGAGTCCCTTGCGTACAATTTACTTTCTGTTCGCCAACTTGCACTCATGGGCTTTGCTACATTGTTTGATATTGATACCGTGGCCCTCTTGTGGAGCAAGACTCTTAAAGTAGCCTATGTTGGGCATGTCGAGAATGGCCTTTATGTGGTTAACTTCTCGAAGCAACCCACTAAGGTCGCGACATGCCTAATGGCTTGATGTGGGATGGCTTTGGCATCGCCGGTTGGCCCACGTCAATATGAGATCTTTGCAAAGTCTTCTCAAGGGGGACCATGTCCGTGGACTAACAAATGTTAGCTTTGCCAAAGATCGTGCTTGCAGGGCTTGCATTGAAGGAAAGTTACATGAGAAGGCTCACCCTCCCACGACTATCATCTATTCAAAGAGACCCCTAGAGCTCCTCCACATGGACCTCTTTGGGCCTCCATCTTTTGATAGCCTTGGGGGTAGAAAGTACTGCTTGGTGATTGTGGATGATTACTCAAGATACACCTGGGTATACTTCTTCAAGAATAAGAGTGAGACCCAACAAACCGTCATCAACTTTGCAAATGAAGCTCAACGACAACATGAAGCAAAGATTTTGATGATCAGAAGTGAAAACGGCACCGAGTTCAAGAACTACACCTTGGATGAGTTTCTTGGTGATGAGGGGATCAAACATCAATATGCAGCCACATATACCCCTCAACAAAACGGTGTAGCGGAGAGAAAGAACCGTACTCTAATGGATGCGGCAAGAACCATGATGGCTGAATTCAAATCTTCATACAACTTTTGGGCCGAAGCCATCAACACTGCTTGCCATGCATCAAATCCTCTCTATCTCCGCAAAGGCTTGAACAAAACTCCGTATGAGATTCTTACCGGTAACAAGCCCAATCTCAAGTACTTCTGGGTATTCGGGTGTAAGTGTTTCATTCTCAAGAAAGGTGTTCGCTTGTCCAAATTTGAATCTAGAGCTCACGAGGGCATATTTGTTGGTTATGCTACAAACTCTCATGCTTACCGTGTCCTCAACAAGTCCAATGGACTCATTGAGGAGACGAGTAACATAGAGTTTGATGAAAATAGCGGCTCCCAAGTGGAGCAAAGTGGTACTTGTGATACAGGTGATGAAATTCCTCCTCAAGCCATAAGAAGAATGGGTGTTGGATACATCCTACCCATTGAGGAACCCCTTGTGGCCGAAGGAGAAGGACAATGTTCCACTCAAGTGGAACCATCATCAACCCAAGACCCACACGTTTCCGAAGAACAAAGTGAAGGCCCTCAACCTGACGAACAAGGCCAAGTGCAAGATCAATCACAAGATGGTGGAGAGCCACCAAATGATGCACAAGGCCAAGTTCTGTCCTCCGAGCAAGATCAAGGTCAAGAGGAAGCTCAAGATCAAGATCTAGCTCCTGATGACGCTCAAGATGATCAACTCAGTGCTCCTCAGTTAACTCTTGAAGAGGAATTAGAGCGTCATGGTGCAAAAGTTGCCTCCAGGCTTGCTTCCAACGAACATCACATCGAGAACATTCTAGGAAGCATCAAAAGGGGGGTAAGCACTCGTAGACAATTAGAAAATTATTGTGCTCATCAAGCTTTTGTCTCCTGTGTTGAACCTCAGAAGGTATATGAGGCGCTCGAAGACCCTGATTGGCTCAATGCCATGCATGAAGAACTCCATAACTTCGAGCGCAACAAGGTGTGGCGTCTGGTGCCAAGGCCAAAGGAGAACCATAATGTCATTGGAACCAAATGGATCTTTAAGAACAAGCAGGATGCTCATGGCATTGTCATCCGCAACAAGGCGCATCTGGTGGCTCAAGGCTACTCCCAAGTCAAGGGTATCGACTACGGTGAAACCTTTGCCCCCGTTGCTCGTCTTGAATCCATTCGTTTGTTGCTTGCCTATGCTTCCCATCATAACTTTAAATTGCAACAAATGGATGTGAAAAGTGCATTTCTTAATGGTCCTATTAATGAGTTGGTGTATGTTAAACAACCCCCGGGGTTTGAGGATCCTAAGCTCCCCAATCACGTGTACCAACTCGATAAGGCACTCTATGGCCTTAAACAAGCCCCACGTGCGTGGTATGAGCATCTTACCGAGTTGTTACAAGATCGTGGGTTTGAATTGGGAAAATCGACCCCACTCTTTTTACTAAGAAGGTCAAAGGGGAGTTGTTTGTATGCCAACTATATGTTGATGATATTATCTTTGGTTCTCCTAACAAAGCTTTCAATGATGAGTTCGCCACACTCATGACCACACATTTTGAGATGTCCATGATGGGAGAGTTGAAGTATTTCCTTGGGTTTGAGATCAAACAAAGAAGAGAAGGCATCTTCATCAAACAATCCAAGTACACTCAAGACATGCTCAAGAGGTTCAATCTAAGTGATGTCAAGCCGGCTACTACTCCAATGCCAACCAAATGCCAACTTGACATTGATCCCAATGGTAAAGCGGTGGATCAAAAGGTATATCGCTCTATGATCGGATCCTTGCTTTACCTTTGTGCATCTAGACCGGATATTATGTTGAGTGTAGGAATTTGTGCACGGTTTCAAGCCTCACCTAAGGAGAGTGACTTTGTGGCTGTCAAGCAAATCTTTCGATATTTGGCTCATACCCCAAACTTTGGCTTATGGTACCCGAGAGGAGCAAACTTCAACCTTGTAGGTTTCTCTGATTCTGACTGGACGGGAGACAAAGTGGATAGGAAGTCCACTTCGGGAGGGTGCCAATTTCTTGGTTGCTCTCTTGTTAGTTGGTCTTCCAAAAAGCAAAGTTGTGTATCTCTCTTGTCCACAGAAGCAGAATATGTGGCTGCTGGCAGTTGTTGTGCTCAACTCTTATGGATGAGGCAAACTTTAAAGGATTACGGTGTCACTTGTGACAAAGTGCCGGGATCACATAAGGCAAGGAGAGATCGAGCTTCACTACGTCAACACTCATGATAACCTTGCAGATATCTTCACGAAGCCATTGGATGAAGCAAGATTTCGCGAGTTAAGGCATGAGCTAAATATCATCGATTTGAGCAATGTGGCTTGAGTCTTTGCACACACTCCTCACACTCAATATAGTTATCTTGTCTAGATGTAGGCATGGACATAGCGGGAGTATTGTTCTCTCAATGAACCATTCCTCCCCCCATTATGCATAAACTGATCAAGTCTTTATCATTTACCATACATAGTTGGTTTAAGTGCTTCAAGACGAGTATTGGTCATGGGCTCAAGGATAATTCTTCGCGGTGCCATACCAACGAACTCAAACATAGGTGGCCTCGGCCACCGCCCTCCGCTGTGAAGTTGTGTTATTTGCCTTGCTTGTGCGTTCGTTTGCTTTTCTCTCTTCTTTGCTAAAAGCCTCGTGTTTTAACGTGCTTGTTCTCAGAGGAGCGGTACTACCATGCAAGGTTACGGTACTACCGCAAAGGAGGTTACGGTACTACCGCACGTCCAGCACGGCAGTATTTATTTACTGCCGCTGGTAGAGCGGTACTACCGCTTGGCGAGCGGTACTACCGCCCAAGCGGTACTACCGCGATGACCGCGGTACTACCGCACATATTCGAACGGGTGGGGGTTATAAGCAGGCAGGGGGAGTTCCAACTCCCCCATACCCATTCACTCCTAACCCCCACGTCGTCCCTCTCTCTCCCTCTCAAGAACGCCGCCGGAGGACCTCGCCGGATCTCCTCCCTCGGCCACTCTCCTCGCATTCCGACCGGTGGGATCGCTCCCCACCTCGCCCTCTTGCCATGGATGAAGGTTTCTCCCCTTTTCCCTTCTTGTTGTTGCCTTGTTGTTGTTTTTAGGGTTAGGGGAGATGCTTAGTGTTCTCGTGTTCTTCGTGTTCTTATCCATGGAAGTTTAGGATGTAGGAGAGTGTTCTTGCTCTAGAAATTCTAGTATGTATGTTGCTACCAAGTTGCTATGATCAGCCGTAGTACCGTTGTTCGATCTACATGGCCTCATCTAGATTCGCACTGTTCAGATCTGTTCCGTGTGGTACTACCGCTGGTGAACCGCGGTACTACCGCCCGATCTGGTCCAGATCCGTTTTCAGATCTGACCAGAGCGGTACTACCGCGGTCCTCAGCGGTACTACCGCTCTGGAGCGGAAGTAAAATTTTACCACTGCTTATCGAGCGGTACTACCGCAGCCCCAACGCGGTACTACCACTCTGTGAGCAGTACTAATTTTTTACTTCCGCTTCTGTTCACGGAAGTAAATTTTTACTACCGCTTCCTCCAAGCGGTACTACCGCTTACTAAGCGGTACTAATTTTTTACTTCCGCGTCAGTCAGGCAGTACTACCGCTTTGGTCCTAGTTTCTTCGTACCATGTACATATTTCCATTTCTACTTGTTTCTCGTGCTTTTTGAGGCTTTTGCATTGATTCTCTTTGTGCTTTTGTCGTGTTCTTGTGGTTGTGTTTTAGGTGGTGGCTCCGGTTTCGATGCTCGTCGTACCAACCCTGTCCGTGACACCGGGTCCAAGCGTCTGTGCAACCCCAGTGATGTGCCAGAGGGCTCCAATCCACAGCGCAGGTTCAAGACCGCCGCCAACAAGCAAAAGGAATCCTCGATGACTATGGAAGAAATGCCTGCTAACGAGTTTATGGCTCGGAGGAAGCACAACCCCTATGGAGAACCCTGTGCTCAGTTTCCTGGAGATGAACTTTTCTGGACCAGGCAGCAGTACCGCATCTACCAGGAGGTGATCAAGAGCAAGACCAACCTGTACGTGGATGCTCACTGGGTGGATGTGGCCCACATGCGGAAGGACACCAACCGGACCTACTTTGCCGAGGCTCTGGATCTGGTCGAGCGGTTGGGACTTGAGCACATCATGACCTTTCAGCATGATTTTGATCCGGAGATTATTGCTCAGTTCTATGCGTCAGTCCACTTTCACACCAAGGATGATCGCCCAATGACATGGATGACCAATGGTCACAAGATGACCTCATCTTGGAAGGAGTTCATGGATCTTCTCCAGATTCCTGACGAGGGACTCCACAACCCAGTTGGAGCTCGGCCTCATGCCAATCCAGAATCTGGCAACAAAGACAAGCTGCTACCATTCTATGTGGAGAAGACTCTTGCTAGTGGCAAGAAGACATGGGTGTTAAACCCATTTTTGGACATCATGTATCGGATCTTTCGCAACTCTCTGTTTCCTCGCATTGGAGATAAGGACAAGGTCCATGCATACCTGGTTGACATGCTGCTGATGTGTGAAGAGGCTCGCACAACGCAGACTCCACCACTTGACATATCCAATATCATGTGGTGTGAGCTCCGTTTGCGATCTACATTCGCAAGGTACCCATCTATGGTCCATTCTTGTTTCTGCTGATCTCCAAGACTTGGGAGAAGCTATACCCTGATGGGGAGTTCGAGGCCGACTGTATCCGTCATGATCCCATCCGTCTTCGCATCAAGACTCGATGGGCCAACACCACCACTCGTGCGCAAGCTGCTGCAGCTCAGATGGGCACTGATGAGGAGCCTGTGGAGGAGGCTGATGAGGAAGGCCCTGGAAGATTTGCTCCTTCTTCCTCCTGAGAGCCTTCTTGGGCTAAAAAGCTTAAGCAAAAGATGAAGGCCCTCTTATGCATGCAGGCTAAAGGTCAATACAGGGCTCATGTGACTGACAAGAAGACTCGCCAGTGTGTCAAGAAGCTCTTGGCGGTCTATGGAGAGGACGTGTCCAACGGGTCCGAAGATAACATCACCCCTGAGGCTACTTGGATGGCCTGTCAGGGGTACAAGTGGTCCGAGTCTGATGAGGAGCGTCAGGAGGAGCAGCAGGGGTCTGATGACGAGTACGATGATTGAGTTTCTCTGGGGCTGCCACCCTTCTTAGTGTCCTCTTTTCCCTTTGTGGTGTCTCGATGACAAAGGGGGAGAGTGATTTGCGTCTTGTGCCAGTTGTTTCTTTTCGTTGGTTGAACTATGTTTATTTGCGTGCTTTTGTGTCGTGTGCGTGAGACTATCGTATGGTGTAAGACATATGCTTCTCTATCGTTGAACTCGTCGTTATGTCTTTATTATTGTATCGTGAGCAGTTAGTTTACTTTCCCTTGTTTATGTGCTCTGCGGTATATATAAGGAGTATATTATGTGTAGAATATAGGGGGAGCACTGAACCTTGTATGTGTGTTGTGCATTCCAAAGCACAATCTTGTGTAGGCACACATCCAGGGGGAGCTCACCTATATTCTAGTTTTAGGTTTGCATACTCTCTTATTTTATCCCTGTGCAAATCCCGTATTGTCATCAATCCACCAAAAAGGGGGAGATTGTAAGGGCATATTTCTCCCTAAGTAGTTTTGGTGATTGATGACAATGCATTTGCGGACTAATCGTGTGCTCTAAGCTCCTACAGGTATATCTCACTTAGGCACAAGACGATTGATTGCCCCTCGGATTCGATGGAAGACGGTGTTTTCTTTTTGCTCCCTGTCGGTGGCTTTGAGTAATAGGAAAGCCGTACTATTAAGAGGGGGTCCGCTTCGAAAAGGTTTGGGTGGAATCAACACGTACACATCTTCTCTCTCACCACCTTTCCCTTGCTTCTCTGGAGTTCCAACCGTTTATTATCGTATATGCAAACCACGACTTCTTAACTAAATCATCTACCTCACAAGCGGTAGTACCGCTCCATAAAGCGGTAGTACCGCACAGCCACACGGTAGTACCGCCTGAAGACACGGTAGTACCGCACCAGCGGTGTACCGCGGCTCCAGAGCGGTAGTACCGTGTATCTGGCCCGGCACTGATTCTAAGTGCAGAAGTAGGTGCGGAAGTATTTTTTTTACTTCCGCATCCTATGCGGTAGTACCGCTTACTCCAAGCGGTAGTACCGTGTCGCGTTTTGCTACTACCGTTTTCTCTGCGGATGTAGCCGCGGATGTAATTTATTTCATCCGTGGTTGTCAATCATCTCGCTTGTTTTTGCCTAGCGGTAGTACCGCTCCCAAAGCGGTAGTACCGCTCAGCCATCGGTAGTACCGCAACTTACGTGCGGTACTACCGCGCTCTGTGGGCTGAAAACGCACATAATGGTTGGATTTGCTCTCCCACTATATATAGGGGTTCTTCTTCCCCAAGAAGACTTACCTCTTCCCCTACTACTCCATTGTTGCTCCAAAAGCTCCATTTCCGCCCAATCTCTCTCCCTAGCCAACCAAACTTGTTGATTTGCTCGGGATTGCTTGAGGAGGCATCGATCTACACTTCCACCAAGAGATATTTGATTCTCCCCACTAATCCCTTGCGGATCTTGTTACTCTTGGGTGTTTGAGCACCCTAGACGGTTGAGGTCACCTCGAAGCCATATTCCATTGTGGTGAAGCTTCGTGGTTTTGTTGGGAGCCTCCAAGTTGTGGAGATAGCCCCAACCTTGTTTGTAAAGGTTCGGTCGCCGCCTTCAAGGGCACCACTAGTGGAATCACGGCACCTTGCATCGTGTGAGGGCGTGAGGGGAATACGGTGGCCCTAGTGGCTTCTTGGGGAGCATTGTGCCTCCACACCGCTCCAACGGAGACGTACTTCCCCTCAAAGGGAAGGAACTTCGGCAACACATCCTCGTCTCCACCGGTTCCACTTGTGGTTATTTCTTACCTTTACTTGTGCATGCTTTACTTGTTTAATTCCTATAGCATGCTTGTGTAGTTGTTATCCTTCTTTCCTTTAGTTATCATCTTAGTAGAATATCTAGACAACTTACTTTGACGCTTAATTTAAAGTGGTTAAGAAAAGCTAAAAATTGTTAGTTGCCTATTCACCCCCCCCCCCCTCTAGTCAACCATATCGATCCTTTCAGCGTTGGTCAGTCCAAACGGCATTACTGTAAACTCATAAAGTCTGTATCTTGAGGTGAATGTTGTTTTTGGGATATCTTTTGTTCGTACTTTCAGTTGATGATAACCCGACCTTAAATCAACCTTTGAGAAAACCTTGGCTTGCGCGAGCTGGTCAAATAAATCATTTATCCGTGGCATCGGATATTTGTTCTTGATTGTGACCATGTTGAGCGCTCGGTAGTCTATACACAACCTCATGGTCCCATCCTTCTTTTTGGCAAATAATACCGGCGAACCCCAAGGTGAGGAGCTGGCCCGTATAAATCCTTTGTCCAGCAATTCTTTTATTTGCTTCTTTAGTTCAACCAACTCGGATGGTGCCATTATGTACGGTTTCTTGTATATGGGGATGGTCCCAGGTGCTAGCTCAATAATGAATTCTATTTCCCTGTCTGGTGGCATGCCAGGTAGTTCTTCGGGAAATACGTCCGGAAATTCACATACAACTGGAACCCTGCTTAACTCAGAAGTATCCACCTTGTTTAATTTTGGTTGCCGCGATACTGGCCTTTCTTGAGCTGCGACTCTTATTGTCTTTCCGTGATGATGAGTCAGAATCACTGTCCTATTGAAGCAATCGATAAATCCTTTATTAGTGGTTAGCCAATCCATACCCAGGATAACATCTAGCCCCTTGTTTTCCAACACGATGAGGTTTGCGTGAAATTTTAATCCTTCAATTTCAATGATCAAATCTTGGCAGTAATTCTGAGTGATATGCTTACTTCCAGGGGACTTGATGGTCATTGATTTTCCCAAGGGCAGCATTGAAAAACCATGTTGCAAAGCTAAACTATTCGAAATGAACGAATGAGAAGCTCCAGAATCAAACAAAACCGTGGCAGGTATCGTGTTGACAGGGAACGTACCGAGTACGATATCTGGGGCATCCTGTGCTTGCTCTTTGGTCACATGGTTCAGGTGGCCTTTCCTGTGATTGTTATTGGGGTTGAAGTTGTTACGCTTGGGCGCGGAATTGTTTCCGTTGCTGTTTGGCTTCGGTGCTGAGTTTCTTGGCTTAGGGCACTGTTTAGCATAGTGTCCCTCTTCTCCACATGCGTAGCAAGTAACACCCGGGCGATAGGTGAAATCCTTGTCTCTTGCATGAAAATTCTTGTTTGGACGTGTGTCATTGGTCGTGGGTCTGTTCGCCCCATTCCTCTGGAAATTCACCTTATTCTTGTTGTTGCGAGGCTGGTTGGTATGATCCCTTTTTCTCTTGCGAATGTCTTCCAGACTGCAACGTTCATTTTCCAATGTAATGTCTTTGGCCACCAGTGTCTTGAAATCTGGAAAAGTGTGTACGACTAACTGGCATTTTAGTGCTGGTGCCAGTCCGTCCAGGAATTTCTCCATCTTCTTATTTCCAGTCATTCGCTCTTCGTTGGCATAACGGGATAATTGCGCAAACTGACTGTTGTACTCTTGTACTGTCATGCCTCTTAGCTTGAGGTCATCAAATTATCTTTTCTTGATCTTCATAATGCACTTATGGATGTGTGCCCCGCGGAAACCTTCCTTGAAATCTTCCCAGGTGATATTATTTATGTCGGGATGCATAAGCAGAAAATTTTCCCACCATGACGCGGCTGCTCCAGTAAGGTAATGTGGTGCGTACAACACCTTTTCACGGTCTGAGCATTGTGCCACAACTAATTTCCTTTCAATATCTCGAAGCCAATCATCGGCCTCAAGAGGTTTGTCCGTGTGCGAAAACGTCGTTGGACGTGTCTTCTGAAATTCAGATAACTTTGAGTGCTGCTGGTATGTCTCACGGTGATTTCCCACGATAATGATGTGGTTCATCATTTCTTGGTGATGTTGCTGACTTTGCTCGTAAAGACGGCATACTTGAGAAAATGTTGTCTCACTGCCCTGCTGACTTGACTGCCCCTGTGTGAAATTGTTGTCTATCTGTGTGCCATAATTTTCTTCCGGCGGACTTGGCATGGAACGCGTCCAGGGACGAGTCATTTCTTACTCTGGGGGTAATAAAGCAGAAAACCTGAGAAGAACCGAGCAGCAAAATAAACCAAGATTTTGCAAAAGTGACAAAACACGGGCTCGAAAGAGATTTTTGAAATAAACTGGTTGATTGTGCACGGAGAAGGACCGCTAGTACATATTTTACACGCGGGTTCTAATTATACATACGTCACTCAGGGGGTGCGTACACATCCTGACATGTTATTTAAAACTAGTGCACTCCTCCATGATCCTACATGATGCGCAAACAGACTACTCCCATCAACCTATTTTACATACACACATATTACAAGCGAGCACATTGCGTCGCGGAATAACGCACTAGTCGGAGATGTTGAAGATTTCCCTCGGCCTGCCGAGGGTAAGGCCCAGTGGTGCTGGAGACTCAACTTCCTCCTCACTAATAGGCTCCAGGCGCGGAGTATGGGTACGAGGTGTCGAAGCAGGTGCAGCAGGCAGTGCAGCTCTGACTGGGTTAGGAGCAATGACCTGGTCAAACTCCTCAGGGGTAGGCAGACGGCGAGCGGTGGCTATGATGGAAGGTGCGTAGGATGCGGCGAACGAGACAAATGTCATTGGTGGTGCAGTATGGAGTAGCTCCCTCCTGTTGGCGGAGCCACTCTGGACAAATTCCATACGAGTAGCCACCAAGTCGTCCACAAGATTATCAAAGGCTGCCTCAAGTGCCTTGAGGTACTCAACCATTGATTCAATGGCTTCATCACGCTCCCCATTTGCGCACGCAAATGCGTAGTGGCACGTGTAGGGTACGTGGCATGGGAGGTAACAGTAGCGACGAGTCTTCATCGAAGGATGAATGTCCTGGAGACGAGCTATCGCCTCACGGGCAGCCATTTGCATGGCATGCCTCTCCGTAGGCATGGCTCTGCCCACAAATCGGAGGCGGCGCGCTTCGGAACGCCCTCCTTTGAAGTGCACCACGGCCTGATGCATAGACACGCTGTCGTTGAGCTTGTGACGATAGAGTGTGAACTCTGGACGGGTGGATGGCCCAATCGCGACTTTGGTGATGGCGAAGAGGAGCTTGACAAACCCCTCAGGAATGTGGGCGAACACCTATGCATCGCAGTCATTGCTGGCCATCTACAAAAGTAGACAAAAATTCCGAGTAGTCAAGTCATAAATTTATGCTGACCAATAGAAAATTGCTACAGATGTGAAAATGCTGAAAAGCAAATATTCGCTAATAACCGTTTAGCGAGTGCACCTAGTGTCTTCCTACAGTCAGCCTGGCTCTGATACCAAGGTTGCCAGGACCGGTCCTTCGGTAAAATAATTACCGGAAGACCGACCTTTTTATTTAACCAGCGAGGAATATTATTACCTGCTGGCAGACAAATCTTTGATACAGAATTCCAGTACACTGAATATTTTACAAGGTTGAGATGGGGTTGCTCAACAATTTTATTACAAGCGTGCCAATATAATACATAAAGGCGGATATGACACAAGGCAGGGTGGCATACTAATAACTCGTAATAAAAGGTGGTGGATATGTCACATTGAAGTGTGTGATGTGACTCCAATATACTACAGTTCATCGAGTGTCGGAGTGAGACCCGATGAATTTATTTGGTGGTAGGCGGAAGCGGTTATAAAACAGTGATCAACTCCAGGATCGCAAGGGACTGACTGGGACTCCACTAGACGTCGGACTCGCTATCGAACTCTTCATCCATGAGATCGCCTTCGTCCACATCTGGCCAAATCAACAAGCCAGGTGAGTACGTTGAATGTACTCGTAAGACAGTTCGGACTTAAGATATAACAAATGCCAACATGATGCATATGAGTATTCCAGCAAAATGCGACCCGAATAAAATATTAATGAGCTCTATGCAACGATAGAAGTCGGGCGGTAATCCTCCCAAAATCCATAAGATAAATAGAAGAAGACCAAACGAGTGTCTGAGTGACGCCTCGTAGAATAATAAATGATAGCAGGCCATAGTCGGGCGTCTGAGAGACACCACATAAAGGGCTTGTAGCAAAAATAAATAACAAGAATGCCTCAGTTGGACGTCTGAGCGACATCGCGTAAAGGGCTTATAAATAAAAATGAATGCCATAGTCGGACGTCTGAGCGACATCACATAAAGGGCTTATAAATGAAAAGAATGCCACAGTCGGACGTCTGAGCGACATCACATAAAGGGCTTATAGATAAAAAGAATGCCACGGTCGGACGTCTGAGCGGCATCACATAAAGGGCTTATAAATGAAAAGAATGCCACAGTCGGACGTCCGAGCGACATCACATAAAGGGCTTATAAATAACAAGAGTATAACGATGAAATAATTCTGGAAGTAAATTAATTCAGAGATAGTTGGTGAGTTCATCTACCAAATGAACTTGACGAAATCACTGCTCTTGTTACCATCAAGAGTTCACTAGAGACTGTCACCGGTTGACCCGAAGATTTGACCCTAGGCCATAAACATGGCTACTGAAGGAATTTAACTCTGCAGAGGTTGTACTATTAACTCATAGCCAACGGATTCTACTAGCCACGGGGCTAGTTCCGTCTACGGTGTTTTAGTAGAAACCCGACTAACCAGTACACACCCATTTAACATCCTGTTGTCCGGAATCACCCGTGACAACATCCACAGAAAACTTTAAGACGGGGAGGCTACAACCTCGAATAGCATGGGATCAATATTTATATATGCACGCTCTAAGGGGTGCCCCCCTCTCGGTCCCAACCGGAAACACCCATGCCCCCTGACCAGATGACGGGCTTTAATCCAGGGCCATGGAACCCTCATCCCGGCCCCTCTACTTGGTGTGTACTCGGGCAGTGGTTTACAACTGACTAGACCGTAATCTCAACAGACGGCCTATGATAGTACAAAAAAGGAGGTGAACGGAATTACGACATGATCTCCGTTGATACTGAGTTAACCAACTACTGGCATGCTCCAACAATACTAGCATTCCACCCATCATGTCACCACATGATCGAGGTGGTTCAAACATTATCATTCGGGGCTCACCCGAAGCTTGTTTGCATGTAATATAACCATACACATATGCTTATATGACCATGCTTATGAAAAGAACTACTCGAGCAACATGCAACACACTCATCATATCAAAGGTTCAAACATGCTTGCCTGGTTCTGAGAAGTCGGAGTCTAACTCGGTGTGGTTCGCGGCTCCGTCACGTCCTTCGGTATCTACGTATTCAAACAAATAGATACTAACATAAATACCGCGCGTGCAAATAAAGTTGCTCCAAAAATTTCCACATAAATATGACAAAAAACTAGGCAAAAAACTAAAGAGGACAGAAAAAGAATCAACTCAAAATCATCTTTAGTTAAAAAGATAATAGAGTTTCTGTCTAGGGACTCATCTATAATGAAACAGAAAAGTTCCAGGGGCTAGAACAGAAAATAGCAAAATGAATCGGTACGCAGTACGTCAACCGCAGAGGGGAAACGTACTTTGCCCGAAGGCGCTTACAGAAAACGGTTCGGGGGAAGAGATGTGAGGCTGACAAGGGGCCCCACTCGTCAGGTTTGAAAACTGGAACAGAGTCGCGCCGGCGCCGGTGTTGCGGTGGTCGCCGGCGCCGATCCACGACGAGTTAGGGAAGGGGAGTGATACGTACGGCTTCTCGGTGATCTTCCGCGTCGAGTGGTGGTGGAGTTGAGCGTCGGCGAGCCCCACGTCGACGGCGACCCTGTCTCCGGCGGATGGCGGCTCGGGTGGTCCTGGGCCTCGTCGGAGAGGGTTCCTGGGATCAAATTGAAGTGGGGGTTAGGTCTAGGTGGTTGCCAGGGTGCTACGCTCGAGTCCACGGCGGCGGAGAAGCTCTCACCGGAGTGAATGCTGCTGGAGCCCGAGGCGGAGGGAGTTGGCCGGAGCTGGAGAAGAAGGGCCCCTTGAGGCTCTTCCAGAGGCTGGGCGTGGTCTTGGGAGGTAGTGGAGATGTGCGGGCTCGAGAACGAGCTCGGGGGTGCCTTATATAGCCGGCCTGAAGCGGTTGCCGTGAGTGGATAAGTCCGGCGAGTCGATTACGGCGATGCAGTGGCTGGACGGCGGAGTTAGGGGCTTGAGCATCGACTAGGAGGTGTAGTGGTTCCGTTCCCGTGCCTAACTCAGCGGGGGAAAGAAGATTACGGGTTGTCCCCGACGGAACGGCCGCGCGGCACGTCGGCGGCAGAAAACGTGCTCTGCGCGCGCCAGGCCACGGCGACGGTGCGGCAGGCGTGTGCTGGCACCGGAGGTGGACACGCAGAGCGCTGGGGTGATTTGGGCGGCGCCAAACGGCGTCGAGCTGCGGGGTTACTTCTGTCAGCCGCCACGGGCGGCGCTGTTGCCGTGGCAGTCGCCGGCGCGGTCGGGCCAGGGCGCCACCGACGCCCAGAAGGAGCCAAGCAACCGCGTGGCGCTCTGGATAAGAAGATGGTGCAGTGCAGCATCGAGCCAAGGTGAGTACTGGTGAGATTGTTGAAGCTGCCTGACGAAACTGACGAACTGTCGAACTGTCTGTCGACAGTTTCAGTTAACAGTTTCTGAACGTGATAGAACAGTGTATGCAATGTGTTTGATGAAATGATTATGGCATGTGTGAAATGTTTCTGGGGCTGATATTTGGTGGAGTGGCCTCTTGATGCATCTAGAGGCTGCCTGATTTTTCGCAGAATTTTTGGAAGAAGATAAATATGAATTTCACCAAATTTTGCAAATCTGGTCCAAACTTGCAGCAGGTGAAATTTGAAAATTTTGAACTATGGACCAGTGAAACAAGATGGATCTAGGCTGTGGGTACTAAGTACTATCTAGGAGAGTTGGTTTGGAATCAAATAACTAGATGGAAAAGGTGGCTCCTTTGTAAAATCACCAAGGTCCACTATAAAAGACACAAATAGTTTTGGAGTGAAATAAATAGAGGAAAAATCCCAATAAGGTCAAAACTTACTGGAATTGATGAGAAACTTGTCTTAGGGTGCGGAGTGGGTCTTAGAGAGAAATATTTCTGTTGGGACCATGGCAAGATAAAGGTTGGAGGGGAGGATAAGCCCAAGATCAAATTTGAAAGGCATAACGCAAGTAGGGGATAATTCAAACAACCTCTTTGAAACTCAACTTGGGCTTGAGCCAACCCAAGAGAAGATCTTCAAGGTCAAAAACCAAGCTTGAGAAATCACCAAAAACCTTGGCCAGAAAGATTTTAGAAGAGGCTCAAGAAAAGATCAAACAACCATCTTTCAAAAGGCCAAAAGTTTGGAAGAAAACCAACCCAAAAATTTGGGGTGTTACAAAAGTTTCCCCAATCCTTCCAAAGAAGAGCGGGTGTGCTTTGTATCCTTCCTCCTAAGAGGAGTAGGATTTCCTATCCACCCTTTCCTCAGAGGGTTTCTTGAGTTCTATGGCCTCCAACTCCATGACCTTACGTCGGGGTCTATCCTGCACATTGCAGGCTTCGTCGCTCTTTGTGAGCTATTTCTCGGCTGCGAGGCTCATTTCGAGTTATGGCGAAAATTATTTTGCCTTGTCCCTCGTTCCCAAAATGGATCTATATTCGAGGTAGGAAGCGCCGAAGTGTGGCGTATAGCAGGGACAAGCTATCTGTCCGGCACTCTGAAGAAGGCATCCGAAGAGTGGCCCTCGGGGTGGTTTTATATTGAAGACGTTGTCTAGACGGACCCAATCCGGCAAGGCCTTCCCAAATACTCCAGTGCTCCTTTAAAGAAGCGTTTCAACTGGTGTCCCCGCAGCCTCAAGGAGGAAGACAGTGCGGAGACCAAAAGATTAGTAAGCAAGATCAGATTACTTGCACACCTCGAGCTGACAATAATTGAAGTGATGGCGATCTCAATAACGCGATGCGTGTAGCCGTTTCAGGCCAGAGGGTTTCCCATGTGGCACTATAATGGCCAGGATGATGCCTCGCGCTGTCTACGCTAGGTCAAGGTGTGCATTCGGTTTTTTTGGTTTGATTCGGTTCGGTTTATACGGTTTTCGGTTTTATATGGTTTTTATACTTCGGTTTATACGGTTTTACACGCGATACGGTTCAGTTTCGGTAATAACCGTTTAATCTCAGTTCGGTTTCGGTAATAACCAAAATAACCAAAGTTGACGCGAACTTTAAGCAACATATATTTTTATCTCAATCAAAAATTGATGGGATAATGGTACTGGCTCCACACATAATTTTATCTCAATCAAAAATTGATGGGATAATGGTACTGCCTCCAGATCTAAGTGAAAAAATGGGATGAAGGAGAGGAAGGGCGTACATACATGTTAAATTGTAAAAAACCTGCTAGTACAAACTACCACGCCGTCAACCTTTTTTAGGAACCAAGCCACCAACCTGTTGCATGGTAGCTCTCCTTTTTAGAAAATGATCGTCGTAGGCTGGTAGCTCTCTCTCAAAAAAAAGAAAATGATCGTGGCTTTTAAGGCCCATGTATATGGTAGACTCCCAGTACTAGTTGGAGGCCTACCTGTTTTTTTGGAAAACGACCCATCCGTTGGCCTTTTGGGCTGGAGATTTGAGCCCAAACAAGCACTACATGCATTTGCTGCCTAGCTCAGCTCTGGGTGCAGCAGTTTAGTACAACATCGCGCAGGTAGCTACTTCGCTGTGAGCGGAAAGGCTATAAAAGGTGGCGAGCTGATGTGCTGTGAACAAAAATCCTCACACAGCGAGACTACTTCGGTTATTTCGGTTTAAACCGAAAAAATCGAAAGTTAAATGGTTTCCAGAATTGGAAACTGAAACTGAAACCGGAACCTGAAAATTTTGAAAATTTGATTCGGTTTGGTTTTTATGGTTCGGTTTTTGGTATTCGGTTCGGTTTTGCACACCCTGAACGCCAGGGTCCGGACAACCCCGCCGCCCTGGCCGCCATCCTAGCTGATCTCTACAAACGGGAGAAGGAGGACTTTCTCCGCTTAAAGTGTCGGGAAGGTTTCTCTATGTATAACCCCATCGACTAGGTAAGCCCTTCTCTGATCGCTAGCTTCGCTCGATTTTATTTTGAGATATACTAACCAAAATGAATTCGGTTATTTCCAATAGGAGTGGAGGAAGGTGGTCGAAGGGATTCATAGTCCCATCCCACAGCTAGAGGACCATATCCGAGACATGGATCCCGGATTTGAAGAAGATTCGTACATAGGCATAGACCTTAAAGATTGAGTCTTTTATCAAGCCAGCCATGATGGTACCGAGGTGGCTATTATAGCCGATTATCCTGGCTTTCTTCCTTCCTCCCACATAAGTACCCAGGAATTACCTCTTCAAAGAAAATATTCCTAGCGTGCCTCACCCATCGCATTATCTCATGCTCAAAAGGGGCGACGCTCATCCCGCCGTACTGAGCGTCTTCCCAGAAGGCGACGCCTGCAGGGCGGGTCTGTGAAGCGAAAGGGGACCAGAGACACCACCGATCATCCTCCTTTATTGAAGAGGTATGACTTCTTAACATATGCTTGGTGACGGAGCCGAATCATAATTTTCTGCTTTATTTTTTATTTTTAGGAAGAGTATACGCCGAACTGTGTCCGGGGATCCTGCTGGTCATGCTCCAACCAATCCAGGACTGGGCCCATCCAGAAGGACTAGGGTTGATGCAGGTGTAATGTCGAATTGTCCTCTTCAAGAGGATTCGGATGAGTTATCTGTTACCAATTCCGAAGTGGAAGCGCAATGAATCATCGACGGCGAAAAGCAGCCATGCGTGACCCAGCTTTTACTGAGGAGGCGTTTAACACCTTCAGTTCAGCGGATGCGTATATCTAAGCCGCTCGAGACGGACTTGCCGGAGCCACTCACCAGCTTTCCATGGATATGCGGGTGGGTGTAAATTCAATGTTCATATGCCAGTAGCCCCCGAGACTTAAAGCAGTTGGCCCAACTGATTTAAGGATTGCTGTGTTTTTAGGTGCTCAAGGAAAAGAATAACACATTATCCAAGGAGCTGGAAGAATTCTGGAGCAAGCTTACTACTGTCACCTCCGAATTAGAAGATTCTAAGAAGTCCAAGAACGGCTCTGATGGTAAGAACAATAATGTACAAACAGTATGGTCGTGTGCCGATCAATGATCTTTAAGTATACATTGTTTGAACTGCAGCAACAGGACCAACAGACCAAATGGAGGAAAAGCTAAGGGCTGCTCTAGCGGCAAAGGAACAAGCCGAAGGGTAAACAGCTACTGCTCAACGTGTACTAACACGGACCATAAATGAGAAAAACAAGTTGCATGATACAAATATCAAGCTAGCCGAGGAGCTAAAGGACGTACGAGCCCAACTCTCGGATGCCTTGAAGGGGAACAAGAATCTTAAAGGCAGCATATTCAGTATGACCTTTAACCTAGCTTTTCATTATAGTCCCTTGCAAGGTTGTCAGAATCGCGATTCTGTTATACGATTCTACGACCTTACGATCCAAACTAACCCCTATGATTCTACGACTTTAGTTCATAGAATCTACGTTTCTACGATCCTGATAGTGAAGATTCTACGATTCACGATCCTACCATCGGGGCTCCGATCCGATTCAAAATCACGATTCTGACAACCTTGGTCCCTTGATTCACAGTTTTTTACGAAACTGTTCCTGCAGGCTTGTTAAGTGGGCGGCCTGAAGGAGAGGTGTCCGGATTTCAAGGTGACCTGCCGCAAGAGCTCTCCAAGGTACATGAGCGAGCTCGGAAAACCATGAAGAATATGGCGAAGGTTGTATGTGTGGCGCCCCCGATTTGACCGTACACTAATCATGCACGCAAATGTGTACGACCAAGATCAGAGACTCACTGGAAGATATCACAACACAACTCTAGACACAAATTAAAATAATACAAGCTTATATTACAAGCTAGGGGCCTCGAGGGCTCGAATACATAAGCTCGAATACACAAGAGTAAGGGGAAGCAATAATATCTGAGTACAGACATAAGTTAAACAAGTTTGCCTTAAGAAGGCTAGCACAAATGTAGTAACAATCGAAAAGGCCAGGCCTCCTGCCTGGGACCTCCTAACTACTCCTCGAAGCCGAACTCCACGTAGGAACATCCTCGGGATCCTCTGGCTCCTAGACTCCACCATCTGGTTGCGTCATCCGAGAAGAAGGGACAAAAGGGGAAAAGGGGGAGCAAAGCAACCATGAGTACTCATCCAAAGTACTCGCAAGCAAGGATCTACACTACATATGTAATGATATATGAGTAAAGGGGTAATATCTGTGGGCTAAACTGCAGAATGCCAGATTAAGAGGGGGATAGCTAATCCAATCGAAGACTACGCTTCTCGTAATCTCCATCTTGCAGCAGAAGACGAGGGTAGATGGAAAGTAACAAGTATCCTCACTTCTCGCAGCCTCCGTCTTGCAGCAGTAGAAGGGAGTAGTTGGTAAATTCACCAAGTAACATCGTATAGCATAATCCTACCCGGCGATCCTCCCCTCATCGCCCTGTGGGAAAGCGATCACCGGGTTGTATCTGGAACTTGTCTGGGTGTGTTTTATTGAGTCTCCAGTTCTAGTTGTCATGAGGTCCGAGTACAACTCCGGGTCGTCCTTTTACCAAGGGACACGGCTATTCGAATAGATTAACTTCCCTGCAGGGGTGCACCACATTACCCAGCATGCTCGATCCCATTTGGCTGAACACACTTTCCGGGGCCATGCCCGGCCTCGGAAGATCAACACGTCGCGGCCCTACCTCAGCACAGTAGAGAGGTCAGCACGCCGGTCTAAACCCTAAGCGCACGGGGGTCTGGGCCCATCGCCCAATGCACACCTGCACATTGCGAGGGCGGCCGGTAAGCAGACCTAGCCGCTCCTAATACCAGAGCGGCGTTCCAGTCCAATCCGACGCGCGCCGCTAAGTCGCTGACGTCAAGAAGGCTTCGGCTGATACCACGATGTCGAGTGCCCATAACTATTCCCACGTAGCTGGTTAGTGCGTATAGGCCAATGGCCAGACTCAGATCAAATACCAAGATCTCGTTAAGCGTGTTATTATGAAATAACCGCGGACAACAACCAGGGTCAGGCCCACCTGTCTCCTAGGTGGTCGCAACCCACTATGTCGCTCCGCCACAAAGTAACCATCAAGTGGCCGTCGGGAACCCAGGCCCACCATTACCTGTGTGGAACCACCTCCCCCTTCAGCCCCCATATCTGAATCATCATCATGAGTATGTAATAATATAGTATATACCCGTGATCACTCAGTAGTATAGCATGGCAGACGGACAAGGATGTGGGGCCACTGATGGAATACTAGCATCATATACTAAGCATTAGGATAGCAGGTAAAGGTATCAACAGATGTAGCAACAATGATAGGCTATGCAACAGAATAGGAGCTATCGAATCAACAACAGTAGCAAACCTAATGCAAGAATAATAGAGAGGGGAATGGGCGATATATGGTGATCAAGGGGGGGGGGGCTTGCCTGGTTGCTCTGGCAAGAAGGAGGGGTCGTCGTCGATGCAGTCGATCACAATGGCACCGTCGGCAGTCTCAGTCCCGGTGTCTATCGGAAACAAGAGGGGGGGGAGAAACAATAAACATAAAGCAAACATCACACCACAAAGCATAATATGGCAAAACACGGTGCTACTTCTAACCTAACGCAGTGCTCGGTGATACAGGCGAAGAGGAATAACATCCGGGAAAGTATTCCCGGTGTTAGGCATTTTCGGTTAGGTGGAATGGAGGGGGATTGTTCCATGTTCGGTATGCTAGGGATGTGTGGTGGAGAAACGGACCGCGTATTCGGATTCGTCTCGAAATTATAAGCAACTTTCATATATAAATTTTTTTCATCCGAGCTACGGATTATTTTATATGATTTTCTAAAGTATTAAACATTTTCTGGAATTTATTTAATTAATTTAATTCAACATTATCCAGAATAGTACGGATAACGTCAACATGACGTCAGCACGACGTCAGCAATCAACCAGTCAGTTGACTGAGTCAAACTAACGTGTGGGGCCTGTTGGAAATATGCCCTAGAGGCAATAATAAAAGTATTATTATTATATTTCCTTTTTCATGATAATTGTATGTTATTCATGCTTGAATTGTATTGTACGGAAACAGCGATACATGTGTGAATACATAGACCACAATGTGTCCCTAGTAAGCCTCTAGTTACTAGCTCGTTGATCAACAGATGGTCACGGTTTCCTGACCATGGACATTGGATGTCATTGATGACGGGATCACATCATTAGGAGAACTATGTGATGGACAAGACCCAATCTTAAGCCTAGCACGAGATCGTATAGTTCGTAATGCATAAGCTTTTCTAGTGTCAAGTATTTATTCCTTAGACCATGAGGTTGTGCAACTCCCGGATACCGTAGGGATACTTTGGGTGTGCCAAACGTCACAACGTAACTGGGTGGCTATAAAGGTACGCAACAGGTATCTCCGAAAGTGTCTGTTGAGTTGGTACGAACTGAGACTGGGATATTGTCACTCCGTATGACGGAGAGGTACCTCTGTGCCCTCTCGGTAAGACATCATCATAATGAGCTCAGAGTGACTAAGGAGTTAGTCACAGGATGATGGATTACGAAACGAGTAAAGAGACTTGCCATGACGAGATTGAACAAGGTATCGGGTATACCGACGACCGAATCTTGGGCAAGTACCGTACCGATAGACAAAGGGAATAACATACGGGATTGAGTGAATCCTAGACACAGTGGTTCATCCGATGAGATCATCGAGGAACACGTGGGAACCAACATGGGTATCCAGATCCCGCTGTTGGTTATTGACCGAAGAGTCGTCTCGGTCATGTCTGCGTGTCTCCCGAACCCGTAGGGTCTGCACACTTAAGGTTCGGTGACGCTAGGGTTGTAGAGATACATGCACATGGAAACCCGAATGTTGTTCGGAGTCCCGGATGAGATCCCGGATGTCACGAGGAGTTCCAGAATGGTCCGGAGGTAAAGAATGATATATAGGAAGTCCAGTTTCGGCCATCGGGTGAATTCCGGGGGTCCCGGGAGTGTCCCGGGACCACCGGAGGGGTCCCGGGGGTCCACCGGGTGGGGCCACCCATACCGGAGGGCCCCGTAGGCCGCAAGAGGAAGGGGGACAGCCCCTGGTGGGCTGGCGCACCACATGGGCCCCCCCTCCATGCGCCTAGGGTTGAAACCCTAGGGGGAGGGGGCGCCCCCTATGCCTTGGGGGGCAAGTCTCCCCCTCTGGCCGCCGCCCCCCTAGGAGATTGCATCTCCTAGGGCCGGCGCCCCCCCTGGCCCCTATATATAGTGGGGGGAGAGGGCAGCCGCACCCCAAGCCTCTGGCGCCTCTCCCCCCTCCCGTCACACCTCCAACTCCTCTCGCAGGGCGTCGGTGAAGCCCTACAGCTTTTCCCGTTGCATCCACCACCACGCCGTCATGATGCTGGATCTTTGTCAACCTCTCCTCCCCCCTTGCTGGATCAATAAGGAGGGGACGTCGCTGTACCGTACGTGTGTTGAACGCGGAGGTGCCGTCCGTTCAGCGCTGGGATCATCGGTGACGAGGATCACGAAGAGTACGACTACTTCATCCACGTTCCTTCGAACGCTTCCGCACGCGATCTACAAAGGGTATGTAGATGCACTCCTTTATGCTCGTTGCTGGATGACTCCTTAGATTGATCTTGGTGAAGCGTAGGAAATTTTTTGAATTCTCCTACGTTCCCCAACAGTGGCTTCTGAGCTAGGTCTTTGCGTAGCATCTTGCACGAGTAGAACACAAACAAGTTGTGGGCGTTGAGTTTGCTCAATTTTCTTGCCGTTACTAGTCCAATCTTGATTCGGCGGCATCGTGGGATGAAGCGGCCCGGACCGGCCTTACACGTACGCTTACGTGAGACTGGTTCCACCGACAGACATGCACTAGTTGCATAAGGTGGCTGGCGGGTGTCTGTCTCTCCCACTTTAGTCGGATCGGATTCGATGAACAGGGTCCTTATGAAGGGTAAATAGAAATTGACAAATCACGTTGTGGTTTTGGCGTAGGTAAGAAACGTTCTTGCTAGAAAACCTATAGAAGCCACGTAAAACTTGCAACAACAATTAGAGGTCGTCTAACTTGTTCTTGCAGCATGTGCTATGTGATATGGTATGGCCAAGAAGATGTGATGAATGATATATGTGATGTATGAGATTGATCATGTTCTTGTAATAGGAAATTACGACTTGCATGTCGATGAAAATGACAACCGGCAGGAGCCATAGGAGTTGTCTTAATTATTGTATGACCTGCGTGTCACTGAATAACGCCATGCAATTACTTTACTTCATTGCTAAACGTTAGCCATAGTGGTAGAAGTAATGTTTGGCGTGACGACTTCGTGAAGACACGATGATGGAGATCATGATGATGGAGATCATGGTGTCATGCCGGTGACAAATATGATCATGGTGCCCCGAAGATGGAGATCGAAGGAGCAAGATGATATTGGCCATATCATGTCACTTTATTTGATTGCATGTGATGTTTATCATGTTTATGCATCTTGTTTACTTAGAACGACGGTAGTAAATAAGATGATCTCTCACTATAAATTTCAAGAATTGTGTTCCCCCTAACTGTGCACCGTTGCTAAGGATCGTTGTTCCGAAGCACCACGTGATGATCGGGTGTGATAGGCTCTAACGTAAGCATACGACGGGTGTAAGCCAGATTTACACATGCAATACACTTAGGGTTCACTTGACGAGCCTAGCATGTACAGACATGGCCTCGGAACACGGAAGACCGAAAGGTCGAACATGAGTCGTATAGAAGATACGATCAACATGAAGATGTTCACCGTTGATGACTAGTCCGTCTCACGTGATGATCGGACACGGGCTAGTCGATTCGGATCATGTATCACTTAGATGACTAGAGAGATGTCAATCTGAGTGGGAGTTCATTAAAATTTGATTAGATGAACTTAATTGTCATGAACTTAGTCTAAATTCTTTACAATATGTCTTGTAGATCAAATGGCCCACGCTCATGTCACCCTCAACTTCAACGCGTTCCTAGAGAAATCCAAGCTGAAAGACGATGGTAGCAACTATACGGACTGGGTCCGTAACCTAAGGATCATCCTCATAGCTGCCAAGAAAACTTATGTCCTAGAAGCACCGCTAGGTGACGCTCCCGCCCCGGCAAACCAAGAGGTTATGAACGCTTAGCAGTCGCGTTGTGATGATTACTCCCTGGTTCAGTGCGGCATGCTCTACAGCTTAGAATCGGGGTTCCAAAAGCGTTTTGAGCACCACGGGGCATATGAGATGTTCCAAGAGCTGAAAATGGTTTTCCAGGCTCATGCCCGAGTTGAGAGATATGATGTCTCCAACGCATTCTACAGCTGTAAGATGGAGGAAAACAGTTCTGTCAGTGAGCACATACTCAACATTTCTGGGTTGCACAACCGCTTGTCTCAGTTGGGAATGAATCTCCCAGACGAAGCGGTCGTTGACAAAATCCTCCAGTCGCTCCCACCTAGCTATAAGAGCTTTGTGTTGAACTTCAATATGCAAGGGATGGAGAAGTCCATACCCGAGGTGTATTCAATGCTGAAATCAGCGGAGGTGGAGATCAAGAAAGAGCATCAAGTGTTGATGGTCAATAAAACCACTAAGTTCAAGAAGGGCAAGGGTAAGAAGAACTTCAAGAAGGACGGCAAGGGAGTTGCCGCGCCCGGTAAGCCAGTTGCTGGGAAGAAGCCAAAGTATGGACCCAAGCCTGAGACTGAGTGCTTTTATTGCAAGGGAACGGGTCACTGGAAGCAGAACTGCCCCAAATACTTAGCAGACAAGAAGGCCGGCAACGTCAAAGGTATATATGATATACATGTTATTGATGTGTACCTTACCAGCGCTCGTAGTAGCTCCTGGGTATTTGATACCGGTGCAGTTGCTCATATTTGTAACTCAAAGCAGGAGCTGCGGAATAAGCGGAGACTGGCGAAGGACGAGGTGACGACGCGCGTCGGGAATGGTTCCAAGGTCGATGTGATCGCCGTCGGCACGCTGCCTCTACATCTACCCTCGGGATTAGTTTTAAACCTTAATAATTGTTATTTAGTACCAGCTTTGAGCATGAACATTGTATCTGGATCTCGTTTGATGCGAGATGACTACTCATTTAAATCCGAGAATAATGGTTGTTCTATTTATTTGAGAGATATGTTTTATGGTCATGCCCCGCTGGTCAATGGTTTATTTTTGATGAATCTCGATCGTGATGATACACATATTCATATTGTGAATGCCAAAAGATGTAAAGTTGACAATGATAGTCCCACATACTTGTGGCATTGCCGCCTTGGTCATATTGGTGTCAAACGTGTGAAGAAACTTCATGCAGATGGACTTCTGGAGTCTCTTGATTATGAATCATTTGACACGTGCGAACCATGCCTCTTGGGCAAGATGACCAAGACTCCGTTCTCCGGAACAATGGAGCGAGCAACCAACTTATTGGAAATCATACATACCGATGTGTGCGGTCCAATGAGTGTTGAGGCTCGCGAAGGCTATCGTTATGTTCTCACCCTCACAGATGACTTGAGTAGATATGGGTATATCTACTTGATGAAGCACAAGTCTGAGACCTTTGAAAAGTTCAAGGAATTTCAGAATGAGGTTGAGAATCAACGTGACAGAAAAATAAAGTTCTTGCGATCGTATCGTGGGGGTGAATATTTAAGTCATGAATTTGGCACGCACCTTAGGAACTGTGGAATTGTTTCACAATTGACACCGCCCAGAACACCTCAGCGTAACGATGTGTCCGAACGTCGAAATCGTACTCTGTTGGACATGGTGCGATCTATGATGTCTCTCACCGACTTACCGCTATCTTTTTGGGGTTATGCTTTAGAGACTACCGCATTCACTTTAAACAGGGCTCCGTCAAAATCCGTTGAGACGACACCGTATGAACTTTGGTTTGGCAAGAAACCTAAGCTGTCGTTTCTAAAAGTTTGGGGTTGCGATGCTTATGTCAAGAAACTTCAACCTGAAAAGCTCGAACCCAAATCGGAAAAATGCATCTTCATAGGATACCCAAAGGAAACGATTGGGTACACCTTCTACCACAGATCCGAAGGCAAGGTCTTTGTTGCCAAGAATGGATCCTTTCTGGAGAAAGAGTTTCTCTCGAAAGAAGTGAGTGGGAGGAAAGTAGAACTTGATGAGGTGATAGTCACCCCTCCCGAACCGGAAAGTAGCGCAGCACAGGAAATTGTTCCTGAGGTGCCTGCACCGACAAGGGAGGAAGTTAATGATGATGATCATGAAGAAACAGATCAAGTTACTACTGAACTTCGAAGGTCCACAAGGACACGTTCCGCACCAGAGTGGTACGGCAACCCTGTAATGGAAATCATGTTGTTAGACAACGGTGAATCTTTGAACTATGAAGAAGCGATGGCAGGACCGGATTCCAATAAATGGCTTGGAGCCATGAAATCCGAGATAGAATCCATGTATGAAAACAAAGTATGGACTTTGGTGGACTTGCCCGATGATAGGCATGCCATAGAAAATAAATGGATATTTAAGAAGAAGACAGACGCGGATGGTAATGTGACCATCTATAAGGCTCGGCTTGTCGCTAAGGGTTATTAACAAGTTCAAGGGATTGACTATGACGAGACTTTCTCTCCCGTAGCAATGCTGAAGTCAGTCTGAATCATGTTAGCAATTGCCGCATTCTATGATTATGAGATATGGCAAATGGATGTCAAAACGGCATTCCTTAATGGTTTCCTCAAGGAAGAACTGTATATGATGCAGCCGGAAGGTTTTGTCGATCCAGAGAATGCTAACAAGGTATGCAAGCTCCAGCGCTCGATCTACGGGCTGGTGCAAGCATCTCGGAGTTGGAATATTCGCTTTAATGATGTGATCAAAGCGTTTGGCTTTATACAGACTTGGGGAGAAGCCTGTATCTACAAGAAAGTGAGTGGGAGCTCTGTAGCATTTCTCATATTATATGTGGATGACATATTGCTGATGGGAAATGATATAGAATTCTTGGAGAGCATAAAGGCCTACTTTAGTAAGAGTTTTTCAATGAAGGACCTTGGAGAAGCTGCTTACATACTAGGCATCAAAATCTATATAGATAGATCAAGACGCCTCATTGGTCTTTTACAAAGCACATACCTTGACAAGATATTGAAGAAGTTCAATATGGATCAGTCCAAGAAGGGGTTCTTGCCTGTTTTGCAAGGTATGAGATTGAGCAAGGCTCAGTCCCCGACCACGGTAGAAGATAGAGAAAAGATGAGTGTCATTCCCTATGCCTCGGCCATAGGTTCTATCATGTATGCCATGCTGTGTACCAGACCTGATGTGAACCTTGCCATAAGTTTGGTAGGGAGGTACCATAGTGATCCCGGTATGGAACACTGGACAGCGGTCAAGAACATTCTAAAGTACCTGAAGAGGAGTAAGGATATGTTTCTCGTTTATGGAGGTGACGAAGAGCTCGTCGTAAAGGGTTACGTCGATGCTAGCTTCGACATAGATCTGGATGACTCTAAGTCACAAACCGGATACGTGTATATTTTGAATGGTGGAGCAGTCAGCTGGTGCAGTTGCAAGCAGAGCGTCGTGGCGCATTCTACATGTGAAGCGGAGTACATAGCTGCTTGCGAAGCAGCACAAGAAGGAGTCTGGATGAAGGAGTTCATCACCGACCTAGGAGTCATTCCAAGCGCGTCAAGCCCGATGACTCTCTTCTGTGACAACACTGGAGCTATTGCCATTACCAAGGAGCCCAGGTTTCACAAGAAGACCAAGCACATCAAGTGCCGTTTCAACTCCATCCGGAATTATGTTCAAGATGGAGACATAGATATTTGTAAAGTGCATACGGATCTAAATGTCGCAGACCCGTTGACTAAACCTCTTCCACGGGCTAAACATGATCAACACCAGAACTCTATGGGTGTTCGATTCATCACAATGTAACTAGATTATTGACTCTAGTGCAAGTGGGAGACTGTTGGAAATATGCCCTAGAGGCAATAATAAAAGTATTATTATTCTATTTCCTTGTTCATGATAATTATCTGTTATTCATGCTTGAATTGTATTGTACGGAAACAGTGATACATGTGTGAATACATAGACCACAACGTGTCCCTAGTAAGCCTCTAGTTACTAGCTCGTTGATCAACAGATGGTCACGGTTTCCTGACCATGGACATTGGATGTCATTGATGACGGGATCACATCATTAGGAGAATGATGTGATGGACAAGACCCAATCTTAAGCCTAGCACGAGATCGTATAGTTCGTAATGCATAAGCTTTTCTAGTGTCAAGTATTTATTCCATAGACCATGAGGTTGTGCAACTCCCGGATACCGTAGGGATACTTTGGGTGTGCCAAACGTCACAACGTAACTGGGTGGCTATAAAGGTACGCAACAGGTATCTCCGAAAGTGTCTGTTGAGTTGGTACGAACTGAGACTGGGATATTGTCACTCCGTATGACGGAAAGGTACCTCTGGGCCCTCTCGGTAAGACATCATCATAATGAGCTCAGAGTGACTAAGGAGTTAGTCACAGGATGATGGATTACGGAACGAGTAAAGAGACTTGCCATGACGAGATTGAACAAGGTATCGGGTATACCGACGACCGAATCTCGGGCAAGTACCGTACCGATAGACAAAGGGAATAACATACGGGATTGAGTGAATCCTAGACACAGTGGTTCATCCGATGAGATCATCGAGGAACACGTGGGAACCAACATGGGTATCTAGATCCCGCTGTTGGTTATTGACCGGAGAGTCGTCTCGGTCATGTCTGCGTGTCTCCCGAACCCGTAGGGTCTGCACACTTAAGGTTCGGTGACGCTAGGGTTGTAGAGATACATGCACATGGAAACCCGAATGTTGTTCGGATTCCCGGATGAGATCCCGGACGTCACGAGGAGTTCCAGAATGGTCCGGAGGTAAAGAATGATATATAGGAAATCCAGTTTCAGCCATCGGGTGAATTCCGGGGGTCACCGGGAGTGTCCCGGGACCACCGGAGGGGTCCCGGGGGTCCACCGGGTGGGGCCACCCATCCCGGAGGGCCTCGTAGGCCGCAAGGGGAAGGGGGCCAGCCACTGGTGGGCTGGTGCACCACATGGGCCCCCCCTCCATGCGCCTAGGGTTGAAACCCTAGGGGGAGGGGGCGCCCCCTATGCCTTGGGGGGCAAGTCTCCCCCCTCTGGCCGCCGCCCCCCTAGGAGATTGCATCTCCTAGGGCCGGCGCCCCCCTGGCCCCTATATATAGTGGGGGGGAGAGGGCAGCCGCACCCCAAGCCTCTGGCGCCTCTCCCCCCTCCCGTCACACCTCCAACTCCTCTCGCAGGGCGTCGGCGAAGCCCTGCAGCTTTTCCCGTTGCATCCACCACCACGCCGTCATGCTGCTGGATCTCCGTCAACCTCTCCTCCCCCCTTGCTGGATCAAGAAGGAGGAGACGTCGCTGTACCGTACGTGTGTTGAACGCGGAGGTGCCGTCCGTTCGGCGCTGGGATCATCGGTGACGAGGATCACGAAGAGTACGACTACTTCATCCACGTTCCTTCGAACGCTTCCGCACGCGATCTACAAAGGGTATGTAGATGCACTCATTTATGCTCGTTGCTAGATGACTCCTTAGATTGATCTTGGTGAAGCGTAGGAATTTTTTTGAATACTGCTACGTTCCCCAACAGGGCCCGCATGTCATTGACTGATTAGTTAATTACGTTAATTAGTGATTAGGTTATTCTAACAGAATTAATTAAGTTAATTAACTAATTAATTAATTAACTAAAAATTTTATTATTTGTTATTATTTTTATTTATTATTTTTATTATTATTATTATTTTAAATCTTCTTCTTTTTTAACTCTTATGGGGCCATGGGGCCCTCCTGTCATTGGCCCTAGGGGCCTAACGGGGCGGGCGTGCTAGCGGGGCGGGTCGGGCGCTGCGGGGCCTGACTGGGCGTTCGCCCAGATCGCCGTCCGGGGAGGGCGCTGGGCGCCGGCGGCCATGGCGCCAGCAGTCAAGCAGGCCAGGGGTAGTGCGGGCCGGCGGGGCAAGCCGCGGTCACGGTGGGTGGAACCGGCGCGCCCAGGCGCCAGAGAGGGGACGGGATGCAGCGGCAATGTCCTGTGAGGCCAGCGGCGGAGGGGGGGCCGGCGCCCCAAGGCGGCGACGAGCGTAGCCAGGCACGGCACTGGCGCGGCCATCGGTGCGCTCGCGCGCGGCGCGAAGCGCCGGGCGGGCGTGCAGCCGCACGACGAGGGAAGCAGCGCACGGCAATGGCGTGGCGCGAGGGCCGACGGGCGTGGCAGGCGGGCGAGCCATGGCGGGAGCGTGCGGCGGGCTTCGAGCGAAGCAGCGGCAGCGGGCAGCACGGGGAGGGGGAAGCAGAGCAGCTACGTGCTGCAACGGTGGGCGCGGCAGGCGAGCGGTGACCGTGGCCTGCGGTGAACGGGCGCAGCCTCATCGGTCTGATAGTGCGGGTGACGGCGCTAGCGGCAACCGGCGCTAGAGGCACGGGGAGGAGGGGGGAAAGGCCATGGAAGGCCGGAGGCTCACAGTGGTGGAGAAGAGGAGCTCGAGGAAGCCGGGGACCGTCGGAGGGGAGCGAATCGAGCGGCGAGCCGATGGTGGTCGTGGGTGGAAGGGACGAAGTGGGCGGCCATGGTTCTTGTCCTCGGCATCGATCCGATGGCGTAGATGATGAAGACGACGCAGGAGCATCTCCCGGGCATGGCAGAATGGTGAGGGGTCGACGGTCGTCGCGTGGATCGACAGCGGTCGTGGCGGCGAGGTGCTCGTGCGAGAGGGGAGGCGCGGATGTGGGGAAGAGGAGGAGAGTGGGGGGCCCTAGGGTTTGCGGGAGAGAGGGGGCAGGGGCTGATCTTATTCCCCCCTGCGGCGCAGCAGTGCACGTCGCCGGGAGATCGCGGCCATGGCGCGTCGGCCTTCTACTGTAGCGGGAGGAGGACGAAAGGCTGGAGCTGGTGGGCCGGGCCGCACTGTTGTCGCAGCTGGGCCAAGTGCACAGTGCCCGCTCTCCCTTTTTTATTAATCTCTCTATTTTCTTTTTACGGAAATTGCCTTGCAATATTTCGAGCTGTCAAAAGGATTTTGTAAAATGTGGGCCTTGGCCTCATAATTACATTGTAATAATATGTGTTGGCACCAAAAGTTTGGGGGCCAATTAGAAATGTCTAATCATTTTTAGAAAATGAAGAGGTTAATTATTTTGCCGTTGAACCTTCTTAATTAATTTCCAGGGGATTTTGGGAATTTAAATGAGGTTGATTTTATTTTTATAATAGCTTTGGGATTTTCTACAATAATATGGACATTTTAGTTTTTGACATTTGAAAACTTTAACTATTTGACTTACTTTAAATTTGAATTGTGAATTGGTTCCGAACTATCACGAGATTAGCAACAGTAATCGTGATGATGTGCTATCATTAGCAGAGGTTTACTGTAGCTGGATTACCCGGGCCTTACATTATGGCCGGCCGATTCTCCTCCAGAAATTATGGAGGAACTGGCGAGTTTATTCAAAGAGGCTCGGCGCCACTTTGAATTATGGAAAGCATCAGCATGTCGAGAAGGTGCTTGAGAAGCCTGGGCTATGGTGAACACACGCTACACCGGACTTGACACGAACCATATGGCTCGGGTTGGACCTCGAGGGCGAGACGGACTAGAAATCCCTGTAAGCTTGGTATACGACCAAGTAAAGTTAATGGCCAAGTATTCTCAACAAGACTGTAAATTAGATAGTCTTATAGATGGTATAGAAGACGAATAGGCATTTAATTCTATGTAATGGTGTACTTTATCATCAAACTTATCTCGTACCGAATTTAATTAAAAGATTGTCATGGCAGACCTTCCGCTCTAACCTCCGAAAACCCAAGGGCTGGAGTGTTTCCAAATACTATACCTGTGGTAAACACGTGGTATGTTCGGTAACTAGGCAATCCAGACATATTTGCTTAAACAAACAAACTATATTCGAGGAGTTATGTTATATTACTATTTAACATAAGAAACATCTTCCAGAGAGAATAGTTCCGTTAAGGGTTCCTTTCCCTGGGTCAGCATGCATATGTACGCGTGCCTAGGCTTTGATCCTTTAAAAAAGATTATAGGAAGCCTTATCCTATGGGATTTTAAAGTTTATTCGCTTAAAGCGGTACATCATTTATCCGCCGACCAATGATTCCCTTAAGAACGCTAGCTTTCGGCTTCACCCGTCTGAGGTACATGTCCAGATTACTCGGTTGTAACAATCGCAGAGGTGCTCCCTTTACACCCTAGCCAAACAATCGGGAACGTAGGGTATAAACACAGGAGCCAGGCAACCCAGCTTGGCAAAAACTTAAGTCATAAAGGTGCATATAATGGCAAGGAGACTATGCGAAACAGACGACATAAGTATTGTAAGCAATATGATTTTTAATAATGGGCTTCATTATAGAAGCCCACACGTATTATTGAGGTATTAACATTTGACGATGTTCTACCTTGTGATAGTTCGGTTGAGCCGAATACTTATCGTTATGAAAAAATAAGGAAAGAAGAGGAGAACTTAAAATAAAAACAAGGGATAAGACCTAAACTAAAAAGAAAAAAGGTGCTACCGAACTAACCGTAGAATCGTCGGAGCCTGGCAGTGTTCCATGGGTTCGGCTCAAGGCGATTGTCTGAAGCGTTTCGAAGGCGATGGGCTCCACCAGTGAGTACTTCGTCAATAATGAAGGGGCCCTCCCATCTTGGTTTGAGCTTTTCCTTTTTCTTCTCCGGGAGGCGTAAGACGAGTTCGCCGACATTGTATGTCTTTGCCCACACTTCTCTGTTTTGGTATCGCCTGGCCTGTTGTTAATAAAATGCGGAACGGGCCTGCGCGATATCGCGGTCCTCTTCAAGGCCGTCTAGGTCGTCCTGCCGATCGAGCTCGGCCTCTCGCTCTTCATACATGCGCACTCGAGGTGAGTCATGAATAATATCGTAGGGCAAAACAACCTCTGCGCCGTACACCATGAAAAAAGGTGTGTATCCGGTTGTTCAGTTAGGTGTGGTCCGCAGCCCCAAGAGTACGGAGTCGAGCTCCTCCACCGAGTGTCTGTTTGACTCCTGTAGGGAGCGCACTAGTCGGGGTTTAATGCCGCTGATTATCAAGCCATTGGCTCTTTTGACTTGATCATTTGTTTGAGGGTGGTACACAGAGGCGTAATCAAGCTTAATGACTAACTTAGTGCACCAATTTTTCACCTCATCAGCTGTGAAGTTGGAGTCGTTATCTGTGATAATACTGTGAGGGACACCATAACGGTGTACTACGTCGGATATAAAATCTATCACTGGCCCTGCCTCAGCTATTCGGACTGGCTTGGCTTCTATCCATTTAGTGAATTTGTCCACCATGACCAGTAAATATTTCTTTTTATGGCTTCCCCCTTTAAGAGGCCCGACCATATCCAGCCCCCAGACCGAAAAAGGCCAGGTAATGGGGATGGTTCTCAAAGCGGTGGGAGGCATATGATTTTGATTTGCGAAAAGCTGGCATCCAACACAATGTTGGACTAGGGTCTGTGCATCTGCGCGCGCGGTTGGACAGAAGAAGCCAATTCGAAAAGCCTTGCTTACAAGAGCTCGGGCCGCGGCATGATGGCCGCCCATGCCAGCGTGTATTTCGGCTAAAAGTTGTCGTCCCTCCTCTTCGGAGATGCACCATTGGAGAATATCAGTAGTGCTTTTCTTGTATAGTTCACCTTCGTGAACCTTATAGGCTTTAGAACACCGAATTATGCGGCGGGCCTCATTTTGGTCACTGGGGAGCTCTTGCCTATTGAGGTAGGCTAGGAAAGGCTCGGTCCAGGGGGCTATAACAGCCATGATCTCGTGAGCCGGGGATGTTATTTCCATGTATGAGTCCCTGATGACGTTTGTATTGAGTTCGGCTGGGGGCGTGTTTGGGTCCGGATTAACGTCTCTGCTCTCGTCCTGCCATGTACTGATGGCTTGAACAGCCTTTCCACGAAGGTGTTAGGCAAGATTGGGTCGCGTTTAGCGCCCACACGAGCAAGTATATCCGCTGCCTGGTTACTGTCCCGAGCTACATGGTGAAATTCCAGCCCCTCAAATTGAGCTGACATTTTTAATATGGCATTCCGATAAACTGCCATCTTTGAATCCTTCGCGTCAAATTCTCCGTTTACCTGAGATATGGCGAGGTTTGAGTCTCCACGCACCTCGAGGCGTTGTATACCCATGGAAACGGCCGTGCGGAGACCGTGAAGTAGTGCCTCGTATTCGGTCGCGTTGTTTGAGTCCGTGTACATGATCTGCAGTACGTAGCGGACTATATCCTCTGTTGGAGATATCAAGATGACGTCGGCCCCCAATCCGGCTAACATTTTGGAGCCGTTGAAATACATGGTCCAGTGGGAGTATGCTCCGTACTCTTTATGGAGTTCGTCTTCAGTCCATTCCGCGACGAAGTCGGCCAACACCTTGGACTTAATAGTCCGGCGTGGTTTGTATATTACTTCGAACGGTAAGAGCTCGGTGTGCCATTTGCCTATGCATCCAGCGGCATCTTTATTGTTTATGATATCATTGAGTGGTACTTCGGATGCCATTGTGATCGAACACTCTTGAAAGTAGTGTCGGAGCTTCCGAGATGCCATGAATACCGCATAGGAAAGTTTCTGGTAATAGGGGTATCGTGATTTACACGGTGTGAGAACCTCGGACACATAGTATATGGGTTTTTGAACGGGGAATTTATGTCCCTCTTCGTCTTGTTCGACGACGAGCACCGCACTCACTACCTGATGAGTGGCTGAGATATAAAGCAGCATTGGCTCGCCAATACCTGGAGTGGCTTGGATTGGGTTACCGGCTAATAGGGTTTTTATTTCCTCCAGTCCGGCCATGGCCGCATCCGTCCATTCAAAGTTGTCTGTGCGCCTCAGTAGTCTATAAAGCGATAGTGCTTTCTCTCCTAATCTGGAGATAAAGCGGCTCAAGGCCGCTACGCAACCTGCTAGCTTTTGCACTTGTTTTAGATCGGTTGATGTAGTTAGCTGTGACAGGGCCCGGATTTTAGCTGGGTTTGCTTCAATTCCTCTATGGGATACGATGAACCCTAATAGCTTTTCGGTCGGAACGGCGAAGATGCGGTTTTCCGGATTGAGCCGTATGTCATATGTTCATAGGTTATCGAACGTAAGGCAGAGATCATCCACCAATGTTTTGACGTGTTTAGTCTTGATGACTACATCGTCAACGTATGCCTCCACTGTCTTGCCAATTTGTTTCTCTAAGCATGTTTGAATCATGCGTTGATACGTGGCACCAGCATTTTTGACTCCGAATGACATAGTGTTAAAACAAAAGGGGTCATACGGAGTGATGAATGCCGTAGCGGCCTGATCGGATTCCTTCATTTTTATTTGATGGTATCCGGAGTAAGCATCGAGGAAACACAACGAGTCATGTCCTGTGGTTGCATCGATAATTTGATCGATGCGAGGCAGTGGAAAGGGATCCTTAGGGCAAGCCTTGTTTAAGTCCGTGAAGTCGACACAAAGGCGCCAGAATTTGTCCTTCTTTGGTACCATGACTAAGTTGGCTAGCCAGTCCGGGTGTTTGATTTCCCTTATGAATCCGGCTTCCAGTAACTTGGCCAGCTCTTCCCCCATAGCTTGTCTTTTGGGTTCAGAAAATCGTCGTAGTGACTACTTGACTGGCTTGAACCCTTTGATGATGTTGAGATTGTGTTCGGCCAGCCTGCGTGGGATTCCCGGCATAACTGAAGGATGCCAAGCAAATATGTCCCAGTTTTCACGAAGGAAGGCGTGCAAAGCGCTGTCTACCACCGGGTCCAGTTGTGCCCCAATGGATGTCGTCTTATTGGGGTCCGTTGGGTGTACTTGAAATTTTACAATTTCGTCTGCTGGCTTAAAAGAGGTAGATTTTGATCTTTTGTCAAGGACTACATCGTCCCTGTCCACTGTAGATCGTAAGGTGGTTAATTCTTCGGCCGCGAGGGCTTCGGATAGTGCCTCTAGGGCTAAGGATGCAGTTTTGTTCTCGGCACAGAGTGCTCTATCCGGATCACTTGCAACTGTGATTATTCCATTGGGCCCTGGCATTCTGAGCTTCATGTACCCGTAATGGGGTATAGCTTGAAAGCGTGAGAAAGCGTCCCGCCCTAGAAGGGCATGGCATCCGCTGTTGAAGGAGACAATGTGGAAGAGCAGTTCCTTCGACCTGTAGTTCTCGGGCGTACCGAATACCACGTTGAACTTAATGCTTCCCGGACACCGAGCTTCCCGGCTAGGAATAATTCCTCGAAAGGTCGTATTACTTTGTTCAATGCGGGATTTATCGACATGCATTTTTGCAAGCGTGTCCTCGTATATGAGGTTGAGTCCACTGCCCCCGTCCATGCATACTTTAGTGAGACGGAAGCCGTCTACTATTAGGTTTTGTACAAGAGCGACTGTGGCTCAGACCAGCCGGACTCGTGGTTCGTCTTCGGTAGAAAAGGTGATTATCGTGTCGTTCCATGGGCTTGCAGTGCTGATTTGATGAACCTCGGCAAGTTCGCGATTTGCCCTCTTGCGCCGGTTGTTTGAGGAGAACGTCTCGAAGACAGTGAAGACATCGAGGTCTTTCTCCCCTGGTGTTGCAGTGGCGAGGATTGCTTCACCGCTCTTCGCTACCTGTCGGAGTACCCAACATGCTCTAAGGCAGTGGTTTGGGATATTGTCCGGGGCGACATGTATTTAGCAAGGTTTACCCAGCAGTTCGTCCAGAACGGACCTGTATCCTGTGAAAGGTCTGTTTTTGCCATTGTATATTTTATCGGATGCCCCGCTAGGGTATGTCGTTTCGCTTTAGCGGCGTATCGTCCGAAGATGGACTGTTCCAGAGGTGTACTCTGGGATTTCCAAGTGTTTTCCATAGCACAGTACTTCGTACCAAATGCGATAGTTCTGCAAAGCTCTGTATTCGACGGCGGTTAAGGGCGTTCAAGACTCCCTCGTCCGTGCAATTGCGGTGAAATATGGGCACCGTGTCATCATCGCAGCAGTCCTTAATCTTGTTTTTAACAAGTAGGAATCTGGCCCAGAAGTGATGGACCATCTCTTGGGGCTGCTGCTGTATATACGTGAGATCACATATGTCCGGTAGTCCGGAGTTACTTGGAGAGTGTGTACTGTGGTGGGTGGGTGTGGATAAGTTTGAGTCCCGACCCAACGTAGTGTCCGGGGTTTGTACAACCTCCGTTGTGGACGATCTGGGCCCAGCGGGATCTGAACGTTCCGCGGGCCCGGCGTTTGCCCCAGAGCCCGAAAGGCATAAAGTGCCACCTAGGTGTGTTTGGCTCGATGGGTTCGGAGATCCGGATAGCGCCGATCTCCGTTTTAAGAGGAGAAGTATTTTCGGCTCGGTCCTCAATTGCCGCCACCAGGTGAGTGATCGAGGTGGAATTGATTTCCTTCTGACCGGATTTAGGACCGATCTGATCATCTGACGATGAAGACCCCAAGGCGGTGATGTAATCCAGCATCTCGTTTAAAGACGAGGAATCCGCCGAAACCGCGTCATAGGAGTGGCCGGAGCCAATATAGGAGTGGTGCTCGATGACCGCGGGGAGCGCGGCCGGCCTGGAGGCAACGCGGGAGCATACAACGAATCCTCCGAGCCGGAGGACCTGGCCCATGGCCAGGTTGTTTCTGAGGGTGGTATCGTCGCTGATGACAAGACGTGACATCGATCGCTTTTCGCGAGCGCACAGCGAAGCTCTCAATGAAAGCACCATTGTCGATGTCAAAACCGGCAGATCTCGGGTAGGGGTGCCCAAGCTGTCCGTCTAAGGATCAATGGTAACAAAAGACTGAGGACACGATATTTACCCAGGTTCAGGCCCTCTCGGTCGTGGTAATACCATACTTCCTACTTGATTGATCTTGATGAATATGGGGTTACGAGAGTTGATCTACCTCAAGATCGTAATGGCTAAACCCTAGAAGTCTAGCCTATGGTATTATGATTCTGTTACCCTCTACGAGCTAGGCCCTCTGGTTTATATATCCCACCGTAGGAGACCTAGGATTTACAAAGATTGCTTGGGAAGGAAGGAATTATTACATCCGAACATCTATTCTACCTTTCTACATATACAGGAGTCCCAGCCGGACACGGGGATGTCTTCATCTTCATGGCCCATGTATCCGGCCCAGCTTCGATAGACTGGATCCTCACGGACCCCAAATCCAAAACTCCCTCAGATAGTGCCTTACATAGATGATACGGAAAATCTCAGCTAGAGTGTATTTCTTGATGGGGGTGCCGTCTGGTAACGGCGACGTGCACAGCAGCAACAGAGCGTGGCCCAGCACCGCAGGCACATGCGTCACAGATCCGCACGCTCATTTGGAGGCCGATAAAGGCGCTGGCATCGTGCATGAGATATGCACAAAATTATCAAATCAACATTGCACGTAGCATAGATGAATGTCCCAAAATATCATCTCATTCATCCATTCTTTTGTAAAAAAGAAATTAAGTGGCTGGACCAATTTTAGCTTTGCTGGTATAGTGCAGCTCTAAAACCTTTTTCGAACTGGATATTGACGGCCAGATACTGTGCATTAACTCTAATGCATAAATTTGTATGGTCTTCAAAATAAACTATTGTGTAAGAAGATATCCATGAGAAGTATATCAAATTTTGTATGAAAATATCTAAACCAAACAAAGGTCCTATATGTTCTGAGCTCGTAGTTTTCATTAATTAAAATGTGTTGTCGGCTTAATGTAGGTATAACAAAAGTGTGATCACAGGTTTTAGTTAGATCATGAACTATTCCCGTCACTCAACAGCTAACATGAGATTTTGGTGAAAGTATGGTTGGCACATACGTAACACAAGTACATATCCATAATCAGACGACACGTACGGGCTTTGTGTTACCTGTGGTGAATAAATCCGTATGCTTTTTGACCAGACATATATGCAAGGCTGATAAAAAAAGTCGATTAATAATTGATGTTAGCAACATCTATTTTTCCAAGTTGATGCCCTCAAACTTCCTAAAGGTTGAAATCCTACAAATGTTCCTTCAAGTCAACAAAACTGCCATATAACTTTACTTGTGGAGAGCTCACCAAATATTCTTGTGTACTTGCTTCCAAAACGTTTAATATATAATCTTCATTAGATTAAATAATTTTGTATGTTATGTTTCCAAATCATCGCCTAAATGAACGCCTGGATAGATGCAATGTTGAAAAGGAATAGCTTATGACTTTGAGACTAAGCATGCTTTAGTATCTGACCGAACCTCTCTGAACCATGTGCTATACTCATACTACAGTCAAAAAATCATCAGCACACTTGATAAAACGACATCGAAAGCAGCTGCTAAACACTAGGTTAAGAGGACAGAACTAAAATATCTACACCAAAATAAACTGTATATCCATAAAAATTAACCCATCGCAAGTACCTGCTACAAACCTTGTAGTACAGCGACAGTAATCAAACACCTACACCGAGCACCTTTAGACATGGATTAAGATCCAAGGTAGTAACTCTTCAGGATTTCAGCATGAAGGTTTGAGTGAGCAGCGCGGAGGAGAGCTCTGACAACGAGCAAGATCGGAGAAAGTAACTTGCAAACATCTGTAGAAATCCCGGCATAACTTTCCTTTCCTCCTCAGTCAATCCTCTCAATCAAGTAATACTCCCTGCGGGCTGAGAAACATAAGAGCCAGAAATCCATACCCTTGTTGTCGCCCTCACCCTCCCGTAGAGCACCATGAAGTAGGCCCAGGACGGCAGCTGCTGGTTCCGTGCCCCTCACCCTTGCCGTCCGAGTCCGCCTCGGCGCCACTAACCCTCGCCCGAGCCGGGGCAGAGGAGTCAGGGGGGCGCGGTGAGAACGCCGGGGACAAAACATGGCCAAGTTAAATTCACCATAACTCTCTGTTTCAAATTATTTTCCCTATGATACAGCTATACTCGTAGGTATCATAAATCAATAAATCATAGGCAATTTCCATCATACTTAATAGCTTGGCTAAAAAGTTCCCATAGTGTGGTCATTCCATGCATAAATTGGAGTTTTATATCCAAAAGTTTTCCCTCAACGACTGTACCACTTCAAATTAAAATGGTATTTGTTGTCCTCTTTAACTAATCCATTATCCCATATAAGCATGTAACATGTAGTAGTGCATTATGATCACACAACTTTTTATCCATTTAGATAGATAAGACAGAAGCAGTAGTGCATTATGATCACACGACTTCTTGTCCATTTAGATAGATAATACTTCATAGTATTGAAAAGAGGATAGATAGACAGTCAAAGAGGATAATACTCACAATGCAATTAGGCACAGTGAGAGTGACAATCATAGTATTGAAAAGGATTGTCTATAAATACATGAAAGTCGTGTATAAAATTGACAAACAATGAAACTTCTATCAATTCAGAATAAGCAAGTTTCTCTAACTGTTGGTAATATCGTAATTGACCTCCTTCAGTGAGCTGCTCCTGAAACATTCATTCATCTGTACACTCTTCTATTTAGTCAAAAACTAAATGCTTGAAAAAAGGTAATGAACAATCGGTGTTATATTTGTGAGGACGGTGTACCTCTGGTTCTGCATTTTTCTGGTATTATGACAGTGTATTGATCAAACGTGTGCACACATGGCAATTACCACTTGATTGCATGAGGCACTACTCTTGAGATAGATATAATACTCACCCTATCACATAGATGTGGCTGAATGTATGTATGCATGCTAGCTATGGCTGGCCACATCCAAAGAACAATAGCACATGGTTCAAAAAAAAAAATCAGTAAGGTACATACGGTTCAGTATATTTTGTAGTCACCATATCATGCTATCAATTTGCAATTTCTTTTGCAATTCATATATCATGACATAGTATAGCTCCAACTATTACCTGCAGTTAATTACTACTCCCTCCGTTCGGAATTACTTGTCTCGGAAATGGATGTATCTAGAACTAAAATACGTCTAGATACATCCATTTCTGCGACAAGTAATTCCGAACGGAGGGAGTATATAGTTTTGAGAAAGAAGTGAAGAGCACAAATGTTCACCGCTCATAATTAAATCAAAGAAAGATGTAGCGCAGCTAATCTTAGACTTTTGTTGAATATTGGATCCTGGATGGCTAGATGTGTACTATTTCTTATGTTGCAGCCAAAGAAGACCCTCCAAACTAAACCAAATCCATGATATACTGCTCACAAACACAGAAGAACAAATGATTTTTTTTTCGAACACAAGGTGTTTATTAATTGCAGTTCATGTTGGAGCAATGTTATGGCTTACAATAGTACAAGTGTGTTTTTAATGAGCCAAGCCTCTGTACATATTCGAGTATGTAAATGATTTTGAAAATACTCCTTCTATATGAGTGGTTGGAAGCACATACAATGGAGCAAGAATTGTTGTATTCCTAAGGATAGTTTCAGTTCAATCGAGTCATAAAACACCATCCTTCTTATTCTATACCACATTAAAATAAGAAACATTTGAACTCATGTGCCACACAATATGCAAAACACTCTAGAAATCCAATCATAGCGAAAGAAAAAAAGACCAATCCATGGTTCATCTTCTTACGTATATTCCATTCCAATCATGAATTGCAATCTGCAGGTAATACGCTATAAACTAATTGCTTCAGGATTCAATTAAGCAATATAGGGTGGAATTACACATATAGTACCTTGTGGAGATGTATGGGAAACGATGAACGCGGCAATGCAAATCATACCATGGACGGCTAATTGTTCATCAAAGCCAAGCAGCTTTGTGCTCCTGAAGACATGCCAGGGTTCTGAAGACCAGAGAAAACACGCCAGCAGGTGTGTGGCCTCCATGCAGCTCCAGTAACGGTGTGCTTGCTGGCAGGAGACTATAGAAGGTTACCGTTGCCTTGACAGTCGTCAAGCTGGCTGAATCCAATGTGCACTGCCGCCCCATTGCAGCAATCCACGGCTTGGTCGTCTTCTTCTTTAGTATGGACTCCAGGAACCCATGTACAAGCTCCCTGCCTCGGCCTGCACTTTGAAGAATTGATCATTTCTTTGCTTTTTAGAGATTGATTATTACTTTCCTACCCATGAAAATAAATAGATCTTGTGTATTCCCTTCTTCTCAACAATGGACTTGTTATGTGGATGTGTAGACAAACCTCGAGGACGTGATCAAGAGAAAAGGTTGTATATTCCTTACCGCCAAAGCTCCTCTCCGAGTCGCGAGTTGCCGCATGCCTACACGTGACTCAAGAACCTGTTGAAAAAAACAGGGGAATATGAAGTAGGGGGAGCATGAACTGAGAGAGAGAGGATTGGGCGTGGCCGGTGACTGGATCGGTGCCACGTCGGCCTGACGATACGAGCCCGGCGGCGGCGGCCCCTGCGAGGCCAGGAACTCAGGCCCAAGCCCTCCTCATGTCCAGGGCGAAGTAACTCCGGGCGGCTACTTCCAATCCTTTGGCCGCCCGCTTCGGCAGCCTCGTCCGTCGCAAGTGGCAGGTTGCGGACGGCAACAGAGAGGGCATCGATGGTTGCGTATTTGGGCAAATTTGACAATTTTGACCTGTTAACGAAATCAATTCACGGAATGAACTGCCCGTGAAACTATTTCACATCCCTGACCTTTTTGTGTAGCGCCTGCCACGACGGTATCATACCCTACGGTGCAGCGCCTAGCTCGGGGGCGTTGCACGCCTAGCCAGCGTCGCACCCGGGTGATCCGAAAAATTACTAAGTCCACTGCACTACAAAATGAAGCAACCACTAGTGCAACGCCTATGAGCTAGGCGCTACACTGTATAGTGTGGCGCCTAGCTCTCAGGCGTTGCACACTGACTTAGTAATTTTTAGGTAGTTCGGAGTGCGACGCTGGCGAGGCGTGTAGCGCCCCCGAGCTAGGCGTTGCACAGTGTAGTGTGGCGCCGTCGTGGCGGGCGCTACACAAAAAGGTTATGTCTGTGAAATAGTTTCACGGGCAGTTTATTCTGTGAATTGATTCCAGCAACAGGTCAAAATAGTCAATTTTGCCCGTATTTGGAGGCCGATCTTCCCTGCAGCTTACAAGATTGGAAGAGAAGGGTGTGGGCGATGCTGGATTCGGTGGTGAGATTGTGGCAGCGACCAATCGGGAGGGGGAGCGGCAGGGGAACAGATGACGTGGGTTCGTTCGGGAGCGAGAGAGAGCGAGATCGCGGGGCTCGGGCTCGGTTTTTTTTCAGCGAAAAATCAACATGGAGGAGAACGTGGACGGGTGTACCTGGCCAAAACTCCGGCCGGGCCAAAAAACCTGGGGCCGAGCCCGGCCCGGCCCGGCCATCGGACCTAGTTTTTGGGCCCAAGCCCGGCCCAAACACGTAAAAGGTCGTCGGGCATCGGGCCACGGCCGGGCCCCTTCAGAAAAATGCAAAAACGACGGGCCAATGCCCGGCCCGGCCAGGCCATCGGGCTTAAAATCTAGGCCCGAGCCCGGCCCGGGAGCAGCGTCGGGCCGGGCCGGGTCGGGCTTTTTCGGGCCGGACCGGCCGGGCGGGGCTGCCCATGGCCAGGACTAGTGGGGGATGTGAGAGGGTTGAGGGAACGTTACATTTCTTTTAGGTAGTAGAGATCTACACATTAATTTTCTTAAAATCGATTATTTGTTTCCTGATGAATGTGATTGAGCGATTTAAGATAAGACTAATTAATTTAAATTTGATCTTCAGAGATTGATCGTGATTGATTATTTCACATACATTACTGGGGCATCTTTGATTCGCAGGATTGTAAAAACGTAGGAATAGGAAAACTTCAGGATTGGAATGTTATGCTCATCTCAATCATATAGGATTTTAGTTTGTTTGATTGCACCATAGGAGAAACAAAGGATTCTTTAAAAGAGGTTTGAGTAGATGTTAGAAATCCTATGGGAAGTAGTACAAAAAAATCCTTAGGAAAAATTCCTATAGGATTCAATCATATGAATCAAACAATCAACATAGGAAAAATTCCTAAGGATTCTAATACTCCAAAATTCCTATGCAAATCATTTGAATCAAATGAGCCATAAATAACTTGGGCCATCATGGAAAGTTCTGATTAGTCCAGATTTTTTTTCTTATGTGAGACGGTGACGTGAAACTAAACCGGTGGGGTGGGGGAAAGGACGAAAAAATGAAAAAAAAATGAACGAAAGTGGTGGGACGAAAATAAACCGTGGATATTATTCACCAACTCAGACATTAGAAATAGAGATACTGAAATACTACTATTTTTGTGAATTACCGAAATACTACTATATATGATTTGGGAAAAATAATCCGATCTCTCATTTAGCTTAGTCCGCCTATTTATTTATTTTTAGCTTGGTCACCAAAAGATAGGCCTCATTTGAAAGTTTGGCACACGGCCCTGGATATTGTCGGCCCGGCCCTAATCAGATGATGAGAAATCTGGCTAGGGTAAGAAAAACGATAGTGGCAAAGGGCAACGGCAGAACAACCCGGGGTACAATGGCAACCATGGTGGTTAGGGAAATAGTGGCAAACGCAAAAACCCATAAGGCGGCTCAGATTGAGAAAATTGATTATTTATTATTAGGTTCATCGGATTTTGGTTATAACTACAAAGTTCATTTTTTCTTGACAAAACATGGCTAGGGACTAGATTGTGAGAGATAATTAGTGCTAGGGAAAAAGAAGAAGATCTCACGTACACACATCATATACATGTACAAGTACAAGGTTCATGATCGGTCCATAATTATCAACATCACAAATACTTAGCAGTATGCTGACATGATGAATAATTTTATGAGACATGAACTCACCTCGACAAGTAAATGGTCAAGCATAAACTACTTATTATGTCTTTTCCTCATGCAACACTCCGTCGGAAGACACTTTTATCTGATATATCTTGTTATTTTGAGATACTCATTATTTGTTTAGATCATTATTATATGTGTTTTCATATATCTGTCGTATGTCAACTGCCAGATTATTTGGCAAATCTCGATGTTGCTGTGTACACTGGCTGCCAACTGCCAGATTACTTGGCAAATCTGGATGTTGCTGTGTACACTGACTACCAGTCGATATTGTAGGCCTCGCACAAACTTAATTGGTACGAAGTGATTTACTCCCTCCGTCCCATAATTTAAGACGTTTTTTTGACTCTAATGTAATGTCAAAAAACGTCTTACATTATGGGACGGAATGAGTACATGCCAGTGATCAATTCCATCTTTGCTTTCCTACTAGAGTCATAACATGTCAATTCTCAAAAGAAAAAAGTTGTTGCGCGTCAAAAAGGATAGTAGCAAATCCTACAGAAAAATAGGATCGTAGCATGCACCTGGGCACCTCGCATTTTTCCTTTCCTTTCTGCACCACGATTTTTTTTCTCTTGGAGCAATCGATCAGTATATGTGTAGCAAACTAGCAATCGATCCATATACGACCTGTGTACACGTGCGATCTTTTTATTTTACCCTAGCACTAATCTTCTCTTACGCTCTAGTCCCTGGTTAAAGTTTTGTCAAGGAAAAATGAACTTTGTAGTTATAATCAAATTCCAACAAACTTAATAATAAATAGTCAATTTCCTCGCTCAGATTTGTTGCCAATACCAATACTGGTTTCAAGGGCTAGAGGCAGAATAATTCTGCGTGACTGTTCAATGCTAATAAGGCCCGCAGTTTTGAGGAAGCCGTCAAAGGGCCTTGCCCCAAGCATGGTACTTCTGAGAACCCAGCTAGTCACTCTTGGGAGAATTGCAACATCATGCAACAGTACAGAAATCAAGCTTATCAGAATCACCAAGGTGGTGGTGGAGGAAACTCGGGACAACCCGGCTCTGGCGGCTCAGGATCCGGTTTTCCTAGTGTCGGCTCATCTGGTGGATATAACAGTCATGGTGGGTCAGGATATGCATATCAAGGGTGTGGAAATCATGGCGGTGGCAATCAGCATTCTGGCCAGGGTGGCACTCAACATCAAGGCAACCAAACTAGTTTCCAGAGCAATCCCAAGCATTTAAATAGTGGGCAGTATCACGTCTTTACCACGAGCACCAGCAAGCGGGATGGCACACTCCAGAAGCGCAATGTTAACATGACTGAGCCGGTTGTTCCTACGTACTTGAACTGGTCATAGCAGCTGATACGTCTCCAACGTATCTATAATTTTTGATTGTTCCATGCTATTATTTATGAAGTCTTGGATGTTTAATGGGCTTTATCATTCACTTTTATATCATTTTTGGGACTAACCTACTAACCCAAAGGCCGAGTCCAGATTGCTGTTTTTTTGCCTATTTCAGGGTTTTGCAGAAAAGGAATATCAAACGGAGTCCAAACGGAATGAAACATTTCCGAGAGATATTTTTGGAGGAGATCACGCTCGAGAAACGTCAGGACCAAGTCAGGGGACAGCTGGGCTGCCCTCGAGGGTGGGGGGCACGCCCCCTCCTTCCCAGGGCGCGCCCCCCTGCCTCGAGGCTGGCCCACACGGCCCCCGGTGCCCTCCTTCTTTCTATATATACCTACGTACCCCAGAAACTCCATACGCAGAGAGAAAACCCTAATTCCACCGCCGTAGCTGCTGTTCCCGTGGAGATACCATCTTGGAGCCTATTCCGGGAGGGGGATCCATCACGGAGGCCTTCATCATCATCATCATCGCCCTCACCATGAGTTGTGAGTAGTTTACCACAGACCTTCGGGTCCATAGCTAGTATATAGATGGCTTCTTCTCTCTCTGGATCTCATTACAAAGTTCTCCTCGGTGTTCGAGGAGATCTATTCGATGTAATCTCTTTTTGCGGTGTGTTTGTCGAGATCCGATGAATTGTGAGTTTATGATCAAGGTTATCTATGAAAGATATTTGGTTCTTCTCTGAACTTTTTATGATCCGATGAATTGCAAGTCTCTTCCAATTATTGGTTTGGTTTGGCCTACTAGATCTATAGTTCTTGTAATGGGAGAAGTGCTTGGCTTTGGGTTCAATTTTGCGGTGTCCTTTCCCAGTGACAGTAGGGGCAGCAAGGCACGTATTGTATTGTTGCCATCGAGGATAAAAAGATGGGGTTTACATCATATTGCTTGAGTTTATCCCTCTACATCATGCCATCTTGCTTAAGGCGTTACTCTGTTCGTATGAACTCAATACACTAGATGCATGCTGGATAGCGGTCGATGTGTGGAGTAATATTAGTAGATGCAGGCAGGAGTCGGTTTACTTGTCTCGGACGTGATGCCTATATATAATGATCATGCCTAGATAGTCTCATAATTATTCGCTTTTCTATCAATTGCTCGACAGTAATTTGTTTACCCACCATAGAATACCGCTATCATGAGAGAAGCCACTAGAGAAAACTATGGCCCCCGGGTCTATCTTTATCATATTACTTTCCCGTAAATTTCTGTCGTCGTTGTTTATTTGTTTTCTTTACTTTCTGTTTTACTACACCAAAAATACCAAAAATATAAACTATCATCTCTATCAGATCTCACTATCGTAAGTGACCGTAAAGGGATTGACAACCCCTTATTGCGTTGGCTGCGAAGTTCTTATTTGTTTGTGCAGGTGCGAGGGACTGGCGCGTGGTCTCCTACTGTATTGATACCTTGGTTCTCAAAAACTGAGGGAAATACTTACGCTACTGTTCTGCATCTACCTTTCCTCTTCGAGGGAATACAACGCAAGCTCAAGAGGTAGCAAGAAGAATTTCTGGCGCCGTTGCCGGGGAGGCTCACACAAAAGTCATATACCAAGTACCTATCACAAACCCTTATCCTTCGCATTAAATTTTTTTGCCTCTCGTTTTCCTCTCCCCCACTTCACCCTTATCGTTTTATTTACCCTTCTTATGTCGTGGGTTTACCGTTCGCTTGCCTCTTGTTTGCTTGTGTGCTATGTGCCCTCGATTAGCTTGCATCTTCGCTTGCTAATGTATGGATCCTCATCCACTTGCTAATCTCTTTAAGAGATCCAATTATGTTGAACCTATTGCTAGTGAGTTGACTGCACTAGATTATCTTTATGGGGTTTTGCTTGAAATTTGTGAATCTGAAAATTGTGATGAAGTATTGAAAGAAAAACATAAATTGATTCATGATAGCTCCTTGAGTAAAAAGCATGATTACAATGATGTTATTATAAATTCTATTAATGTCAATTGTGCTAATGATATGCAAAACTCTAAGCTTGGGGATGCTAGTATTGTTATGTCCACCACTTGTTGTTATGATCATGATTGGGGTGATTCTTCTTATGTTCTTGAAAATTTATTTAAACCCCATCATGAATATGAGATTGATAATAATGTTTGCCATAATATTGAAAGTGGGTTTGGAAGAGTGTCAACTTTAGATCCCACATATTTGGAGGCTATTCAATCTTATGAATTTTTTGATAAAAGTGGGTTTGGAGAGGTCATGACTTTAGTTAATGTTGATCCCACTATTTCAGAAGAGTGTCAACTTCGTATGCATGTGGATCGTGTTGAAACTATGTTTTGTGATAGCTATATTGTTGAACTTGCTTATCATCCTACATGCAATTATTATGAGAGAGGAAAATATGGTCGTAGAAATCTTCATGTTACTAAATTACCTCTCGTTATGTTGAGATTGATCTTGTTTCTTTCTCCTTTCTTGCATATGCTAGATCTTGCTTGTTTTGGTAATTTGTTTTCCTATAAGATGTCTATGCATAGGAAGTATGTTAGACTTAGATGTGTTTGTCACATGTCTTATGATGCTCCCTTTGTGCTTCAATCCTTGTCTTTCATGTGAGCATCATTGAAATATCGTGCCTAGCTAGGGGCGTAAAACGATAGCGCTTGTTGGGAGGCAACCCAACTTTATGTTTTTTGTTTTTGTTGCTGTTAGGGAATAAATATTGCATCTAGCCTCTGTTTAGATGTGTTTTCATGTTTTGTTTTGTGTTTGTGCCAAGTAGAACCTTTGGTAAGACTTGTGTGAAGTTTATATGATCTTGCTGTGAAAAACAGAATCATTAGCGCTCGCTAAAGTAGTCTTCAGATTTTACTGGAGAGTGATTTTTAGTTGATTATTTTTTATACTGATTGGTAGACAAATTTAGCAAATTTACCAATTTATTTTGAATTTTTTGGAGTTCCAGAAGTAGGCGAACCCAGCAGATTACTACAGATTGTTCTGTTTTTGACAGATTCTGTTTTTCGTGTGTTGTTTGCTTATTCCGATGCATCTATGAGTAATATTGGAGGATATGAAACATAAAGAACTTGGAGTACAGTAGGTTTAACACCAATATAAATAATGAATGAATTCCTTTCTGTACCTTTGAGTGGAGGTTTGCTTTCTCTTGCTAACAGAGCTCACGAGAATTTTCGTCTAAGTTTTGTGTTGTGAAGTTTTCAAGTTTTGAGTATTGCTTTGATGGACTACGGAACAAGGAGTAGCAAAGGCCTAAGCTTGGGGATGCCCATGGCACCCCAAGTAAATTCAAGATAATCAAAAGCCTAAGCTTGGGGATGCCCCGGGAAGGCATCCCCTCTTTCGTCTTCATCCATCGGTAACTATACTTGGAGCTATATTTTTATTCGCAACATGTTATGTGTTTTGCTTGGAGCGTCTTGTATAATTTGAGTCTTTGCTTGTTAGTTTTCCACAATCATTCTTGCTTGACATACCTATTTGAGAGAGTTAAATATGGCCTAGAAATTATTAGAACACTCTATATGCTTCACTTATATCTTTTGAGTTGAATAGTTTTTGCTCTAGTGCTTCACTTATATCTTTTAGAGCACGGTGGTGGTAATATTTTGTAGAAATTGTTGAACTCTGATGCTTCACTTAGATATATTTGAGAGTCTATTAAAACAGCATGGTAAAGTGTTTAGGCTAAAGAAACTAGTCTTCACATGATAAACATCCAATGTCAATGTAGTAAAAAAATTCACATCAAGTGCATTGAGTAGAAAGAGATGTTGGATGCTTGATAATTGTTTTGAGGCATGAGGATAGTGATATTAGAGTCATGCTAGTGGAGTAATTATGAAATTGAGAAATATTTGTGTTAAGGTTAGTGATTCCCGTAGCATGCACGTATGGTGAACCGTTATGTGACTAAGTTAAAGCATGAGGTATTTGTAGAGTGTCAACCTTTGTGTGGAGGTCGGGGGCGCGCGATGGTTAACTCCTACCAACCTCCCCCCTAGGGGCATGCGTTGATTGCTTTGTTTTGATGACTCGTAGATTTTTACAATAAGTATATGAGTTCTTATGACTAATGTTGAGTCCATGGATTATACGCACTCTCACCCTTCCACCATTGCTAGCCTCTCTTGTACCGCGCAACTTTCGTCGGTGCCATAAACCCACTATATATCCTTCCTCAAAACAACCACCATATTGTTCCTCAAAACAGCCACCGTACCTACCTATCATGGCATTTCCATAGCCATTCCGAGATATATTGCCATGTAACTTTCCATCGTTCCGTTTATATGACACGCATCATATTGTCATATTGACATTGCATGATCATGTAGTTGACATCGTATTTGTGGCAAGGACACCATGCATAATTTTTATACATGTCACTCTTGTTTCATTGCACATACCGGTACACCGCCGAAGGCATTCATATAGAGTCATACTTTGTTGTTGTAGTATCGAGTTGTAATCTTGTGTTGTAATGAAAGTGTGATGATCATCATTTATAGAGCATTGTCCCATGGGAGGAAAGGCTGAATCTATAAAGCCCCTCTGCAAAAAAAAAATAAAAAAAAGGAAGAAAGGCCAAAGAAAAAAAGAAAGGCGGAAAAAGAAAAAAAAGAAAAAAAAAAAGAAAAAGGGACAATTGCTACTATCTTTTTCCACACTTGTGCTTCAAAGTAGCACCATGTTCTTCATCGTAGAGAGTCTCATGTTTAGTCACTTTCATATACTAGTGGGAATTTTCGTTATAGAACTTGGCTTGTATATTCCAACGATGGGCTTCCTCAAATGCCCTAGGTCTTCGTGAGCAAGCAAGTTGGATGCACACCCACTAGTTTCTTTTGTTGAGCTTTCATTCATATTTAGCTCTAGTGCATCCGTTGCATGGCAATCCCTACTTACTCACATTGATATCTATTGATGGGCATCTCCATAGCCCGTTGATATGCCTAGTCGATGTGAGACTATCTCCCTCTTTTTGTCTTCTCCACAACCACCTCTATTCCACCCATAGTGCTATATCCATGGCTCACGCTCATGTATTGCGTGAAAGTTGAAAGGTTTAAAAAGATAGAGCATGAAAACAAATGCTTGGCTGAAATCGGGGTTGTGCATGATATGAATATTTTGTGTGATAGCAAGGGAGCATAGCGAACACTATATGATTTTGTAGGGATAACTTTCTTTAGCCATAGTATTTTGAGAAGACGTGATTGCTTTGTTAGTATTGCTTGAAGTATTGTTATTTCTTATGTCAATATAGACTTTTATCTTGAATCTTTTAGATCTGAACATTCATGCCACAAATAAGAAAATTACATTGAAAAACTATATTGGTTAGCATTCCACATCAAAAATTCTTTCTTTATCATTTACCTACTCGAGGACGAGCAAGAATTAAGCTTGGGGATGCTTGATACGTCTCCAACGTATCTATAATTTTTGATTGTTCCATGCTATTATTTATGAAGTCTTAGATGTTTAATGGGCTTTATCATTCACTTTTATATCATTTTTGGGACTAATCTACTAACCCAAAGGCCCAGTCCAGATTGCTGTTTTTTTTGCCTATTTCAGGGTTTTGCAAAAAAAGGAATACCAAACGGAATGAAACCTTCGCAGGAGATATTTTTGGAGGAAATCACGCAAGATAAACTTCGGGGCCAAGCCAGAGGACAGGGGACCCACCCTCGAGGGTGGGGGGCGCGCCCCCCTGCCTCAAGGGCAGCCCCTGTGGCCCCTGGTGCCCCTCTTCCTCCTATATATACCTACGTACCCCAGAAACTCCGTACGAAGAGAGAAAACCCTAATTCCACCGCCGTAGTTGTTGTTCCCGTGGAGATCCCATCTTGGAGCCTGTTCCGGGAGGGGGATCCATCACGGAGGCCTTCATCATCATCATCATCATCATCATCGCCCTCACCATGAGTTGTGAGTAGTTTACCATAGACCTTCGGGTTCCATAGCTAGTATCTAGATGGCTTCTTCTCTCTCTCCGGATCACAATACAAAGTTCTCATCGGTCTTCGAGGAGATCTATTCGATGTAATCTCTTTTTGCGGTGTGTTTGTCGAGATCCGATATTGTGAGTTTATGATCAAGGTTATCTATGAAAGATATTTGGTTCTTCTCTAAACTTTTTATGTGTGCTCATAATATCCTTGCAAGTCTCTTCGAATTATTGGTTTGGTTTGGCCTAGTAGATCTATAGTTCTTGCAATGGGAGAAGTGCTTCGCTTTGGGTTCAATCTTGCGGTGTCCTTTCCCAGTGACAGTAGGGGCAGCAAGGCACATATTGTATTGTTGCCATCGAGGATAAAAATATGGGATTTTCATCATATTGCTTGAGTTTATCCCTCTACATCATGTCATCTTGCTTAAGGCATTACTCTGTTCGTATGAACTCAATACATTAGATGCATGCTGGATAGCGGTCGATGTGTGGAGTAATAGTAGTAGATGCAGGCAGGAGTCGGTCTACTTGTCTCGGACGTGATGCCTATATACAATGATCATGCCTAGATAGTCTCATAATTATTCGCTTTTCTATCAATTGCTCGACAGTAATTTGTTTACCCGTCGTAGAATATCGCTATCATGAGAGAAGCCACTAGAGAAAACTATGGCCCCCGGGTCTATCTTTATCATATTACTTTCCTGTAAATTTCTATCGTCGTTGTTTATTTGCTTTCTTTACTTTCTGTTTTACTAAACCAAAAATACCAAAAATATAAACTATCATCTCTATCAGATCTCACTATCGTAAGTGACCGTAAAGGGATTGACAACCCCTTATCGCATTGGTTGCGAAGTTCTTATTTGTTTGTGCAGGTGCGAGGGACTGGTGCGTGGTCTCCTACTGGATTGATACCTTGGTTCTCAAAAACTGAGGGAAATACTTACGTTACTGTGCTGCATCTCCCTTTCCTCTTCGAGGGAATACAACCCAAGCTCAAGAGGTAGCAGCAGCCTCTGACTTGGAGTCAGGCGGATCATCCCCCCCGTTGAGAATCCCGGTTGTTTAGCTTTGGTGGTGCCACCTAAGGTAGGTGTGTATACCCTCACTAAAGTACTGATGGACGGTGGAAGCTGTATGAACATCCTATACTATGACACTTTTCGATGCATGAACCTATCAGACAAACAACTTTTGACGTCCATGACTGTTTTTCATGGAATCTCCTTGGCAAGTCGGCTTATCATGTTGGGCGGATTAAGCTAGAAGTCGCCTTTGGTGATGAGAACAATTACAGATCTGAGTTCTTGACGTTCGAGGTGGACAAAATCAAGAGTCCATATCATGCTCTCTTTGGGAGGCCGTCTTATGCTCGTTTCATGGCACGCCCCTATTACGTGTATCTCAAGCTCAAGATGCCTGGACCGAAGGGCACTATCAGAGTTGATGACAACAGGAAAATCACTCGAGGGTGTGAGGAAGGAGACGCAGCTTGCGCTGAGTCAGCCTGTGCAGCGGAGAATTGAAATTCTATACATCCAATGTTGACCCGGCGGATATGACGTCCTTGAAGAAACCCACCATAGAGTCTTACTCGCCCCTCAAGTTTCAGGCGGCTAAAGACACAAAACAGGTTGACTTCACCCCGGACGACTCATCACAGCAGTTCACTATTGGGATTGGCATGGATCCCAAATAGAAAGCGTGCTCATCTAGTTCATCTATGAGAATCGGGATATCTTTGCAAGGAAACCTTCTAGCATGCCTGGTATACCGAGAGAATTTGTTGAGCGCCATCTTAATGTTGATCATAAGATGAAACCAGTCCAGCAATAGCTCCATCGTATTAATGAGGATTAACACAAGGCTACTGGGGAAGAGGTGGCCTGGCTCCTAGCTGTCGGGTTCATCGTAGAAGTTTTTCATCCTGAGTGGTTGGCCAATCCAGTACTTGTTTTGAAGAAGAATGGTACTTGGCATATGTGTGTTGGTACACATATCTCAATAGGGTGTGTCCCAAAGACACGTTTTCTTTGCCTTGCATTGATCAGATCATTGACTCCACTACTAGTTGTGAGAGTCTTTTTTCCTGGATACTTACTCCGGCTATCATCGGATTAAAATGGTTGTTGTGACCAGGAGAAGACGGCCTTCATCACACCTTTCGGGGCTTTCTGCTATGTCAGAATGTCGTTTGGGCTCAAAAGTGCTGGGGCAACTTGTCAGCCCTGCGTAAAGAATTGTTTTCACAAACAGGTTGGGCAGAACGTTCATGCCTATGTTGACAATATCGTCATCAAGTCCCGAAAGAAGGAGGATATTCTGGATGATCTCAAAGAGACCTTTGACAACCTTCGACGATACAAGATAATGCTTAACCCGGCCAAGTATGTTTTTGGTGTTTCTACATGCAAGTTGCTAGGTTTCGTGATGTCAGAAAGAGGCATAGAGGCGAATCCAGAGAAAATCTAAGCGGTCCCTCCCTTGGTAAGCCGGCCAACATCAATGACGTGCAAAGGATGGCGGGTCGTATTGCCTCCTTAAGTCGTTTCATAACCCACATGGGTGAGAAATCCATCCCTTTGTATGAGATGTTGAAGAAAACAAATAACTTCGGCTCGAGCGATGCTACCAATGACGCTTTTGAAGCTCTCAAGAAGCAGTTGGCCGAGCCGCCTATCTTGGCTGCTCATATTGACAAAGATCCTATGTTCATGTACATTACTGCTAATAACAAAGCAGTAAGTGTAGTAGTTGTCGTGGAGCGCAAGGAGGCTAGGAAGGAGTATCCAATTCAAAGGACAGTCTACTGCATCACCAAAATTTTAATTGAGTCCAAACAACGATATCCACATTGAAAGAAACTGGTGTTCGGGGTGTTCATGGCGAGTCGCAAGCTAAAGCTTTACTCTCAAGAGCATCCTATCACTGTGTTTAGTTTAGCCCCGTTGGGAGATATCATCCAGAACAGGGAAGCCACAGGTCGGGTTGCTAAGTGGGCAATTTACCTTGGGCCACATCATCTAAAATATGTGCCCCAAACAACCATCAAGTCCCAAGCATTGGTGGATTTCATCAACGATTGTACTGAACTCTAGATCCCAGAAGAGAGGTCGGATAACACCTATTGGACAATTTATTTTGATGGATCCAGACAATTGGAAGGCTCGGGGCTGGGTGAAAGATCGTGGATGTCGCCTAGAGGGGGGGGGGGTGAATAGGTGCTTTAAAATAATTACGGTTTAGACTTGAAAAAATGCGGAATAAACCTAGCGTTTAATTTGTCAAGAACAAAACCTACAACAACTAGGCTCACCTATGTGCACCAACAACTTATGTTAAGCAAGATAAACTACTAGGTGATGATACGTCCATTTTGCATCATGCTTTCATATTGATGTTTATTGCATTAGGGGGGTGAATACTTATGTCTTTCTCTCTTATTTTACAAGGTTTACATGAAGAGGGAGAATGCCGACAGTTGGAATTCTAGGCTGGAAAAGAAGCAAATATTGGAGACCTATTCTGCACAACTCAAAAAGCCCTGAAACTCCACGAAAGTCAGTTTTGGAATATATAAAAAATATCGGGCGAAGAAAGCACCAGAGGGGGGCCACCCACTGTCCACGAGGGTGGGGGGCGGGCCCTACCCCCTTGGGCGCGCCCCCTGCCTCGTGGGCCACCTGGCAGCCCCTCGATGCCCATCTTATGGTATAAGGTGTCTTCTGCCCTGGAAAAAATCATAAGGAAGCTTTCGGGATGAAGCGTCGCCGTCTCGAGGCGGAACCTTGGCGGAACCAATCTAGGGCTCCGACGGAGCTGTTCTGCTGGGGAAACTTCCCTCCGGGAGGGGGAAATCGTCACCATCGTCATCACCATCGATCCTCTCATCGGGAGGGGGTCAATCTCCATCAACATCTTCACCAGCACCATCTCCTCTCAAACCCTAGTTCATCTCTTGTATCCAATATTTGTATCAAAACCTCAGATTGGTACCTGTGCGTTGCTAGTAGTGTTGATTACTCCTCGTAGTTGATGCTAGTTGGTTTATCCGGTGGAAGATCATATGTTCAGATCCTTTATGCATATTAATACCCCTCTGATTATGAACATGAATATGATTTGTGAGTAGTTATGTTTGTTCCTGAGGACATGGGAGAAGTCTAGCTATAAGTAGTCATGTGAATTTGGTATTCGTTCGATATTTTGACGAGATGTGTGTTGTCTTTCCTCTAGTGATGTTATGTGAACGTTGAGTACATGCCACTTCACCATTGTTTGGGCCTAGAGGAAGGAATTGGGAAGTAATAAGTAGATGATGGGTTGCTAGAGTGACATAAGCTTAAACCCTAGTTTATGCGTTGCTTCGTAAGGGGCTGATTTGGATCCATATGTTTCATGCTATGGTTAGTTTTACCTTAATACTTCTTTTGTAGTTGCGGATGCTTGCAATAGAGGTTAATCATAAGTGGGATGCTTGTCCAAGTAAGGGAAGTACCCAAGCACCGGTCCACCCACATACCAAATTATCAAAGTAACGAACTTGAATCATATGAGCGTGATGAAAACTAGCTTGACGATAATTCCCATGTGTCCTCGGGAGCGCTTTCCTTTATATAAGAGTTTTTCTAGGATTATCCTTTGCTAAAAAAATGATTGGGCCATATTGCTGCACCTTATTTACTTTTACCACTTGTTACTTGTTACAAATTACCTTATCACAAAACTATCTGTTACCGATAATTTCAGTGCTTGCGGAGAATACCTTACTAAAAATTGACTATCATTTCCTTCTGCTCCTCGTTGGGTTTGACACTCTCACTTATAGAAAGGACTACGATAGATCCCCTACACTTGTGGGTCATTGATAACCCACAAGTGTAGGGGATCGCAACAGTTTTCGGGGGTAAAGTATTAAACCCAAATTTGTTGATTCGACACAGGGGGAGCCAAAGAATACTCTTAAGTATTAGCAGCTGAGTTGTCAATTCAACCACACCTGGAAACTTAGTATCTGCAGCAAGATAGTTTAGTAGCAAAGTAATATGATAGTGGCGGTAGCAGCAATAAAAGTAACGATAGTGTTTTTGTAGTTTTTGTGATAATAGCAACGGAAAAGTAAATAAGCAACTAGCAATATAGGTAAAGCTCGTAGGCATTGGATCGGTGATGGGAAATTACGTCGGATGCAATTCATCATGTAGAAGTTATAACCTAGGGTGACACAGAACTAGCTCCAGTTCATCAATGCAATGTAGACATGTATTCCGAATATAGTCATACGTGCTTATGGAAAAGAACTTGCATGACATCTTTTGTCCTACCCTCCCGTGGCAGCGGGGTCCTATTGGAAACTAAGGGATATTAAGGCCTCCTTTTAATAGAGTACCGAACCAAAGCATTAACACATAGTGAATACATGAACTCGTCAAACTATGGTCATCACCGGGAGTGGTCCCGATTATTGTCACTTCGGGGTTGCCGGATCATAACACATAGTAGGTGACTATAGACTTGCAAGATAGGATCAAGAACACACATATATTCATGGAAACATAATAGGTTCAGATCTGAAATCATGACACTCGGGCCCTAGTGACAAGCATTAAGCATAGCAAAGTCATAGCAACATCAATCTCAGAACATAATGGATACTAGGGATCAAACCCTAACAAAACTAACTCGATTACATGATAGATCCCATCCAACCCATCACCGTCCAGCAAACCTATGATGGAATTACTCACACACGGCGGTGAGCATCATGGAATTGGTGATGGAGGAAGGTTGATGATGACGATGGCGACGATCTCCACTCTCCGGAGCTCCGAACGGACTCCAGATCAGCCCTCCCGAGAGAGATTAGGACTTGGCGGCGGCTCCGTCTCGTGAAACGCGATAATTCTTTCTCTCTGATTTTTTTCTCCACGAAACGGAATATATAGGACCCGGGGATACGTCGGTGGAGCATCGGGGGGGCCTCGAGGCAGGGGGCATGCACTGGGAAGGGGGGCGCGCCCCCACCCTCGAGGACAGGGTGTGGGCCCCCCGGTGTAGATCTTCTTGCAGATAATTTTTATATTTTCTTAAATAATTCTCCATTGATTTTCAGGCGATTCCGAGAACTTTTTATTTCTGCACAAAAACAACACCATGGCAGTTTTGCTGAAAACATCGTCAGTCCGGGTTAGTTGCACTCAAATCATGCAAGTTAGAGTCCAAAACAAGGGCAAAAGTGTTTGGCAAAGTAGATACGTTGGAGACGTATCAACTCCCCCAAGCTTAAACCTTTGCTTGTCCTCAAGCAATTCAGTTGATAAACTGAAAGTGATAAAGAAAAACTTTGACAAACTCTGTTTGCTCTTGTTGTTGTAAATATGTAAGCTAGCATTCAGGTTTTCAACAAGATCGTGAACTAACCACATTCACAATAACTTTCAGGTCTCAAGACTACTCACATCAATGGCATAATTAACTAGCGAGCAATAATAATAAACCTCGGATGACAACACTTCTCAAAACAATCATGATATGATATAACAGGATGGTATCTCGCTAGCCCTTTCTAAGACCACAAAACATAAATGCAGAGCACCTTTAAAGATCAAGGACTGACTAGACATTGTAATTCATGGTAAAAGAGATCCAGTCATGATCGTACTCAATGCAAATTAATATTAATACATGCAACGACAGAGGTGCTCTCCTACTGGTGCTTTTTGATAAGAGGATGATGACTCTGCATAAAAGTAAATAGATAGGCCCTTCGCAGAGGGAAGCAGGGATTTGTAGAGGTGCCAGAGCCCGATTTTTAAATGGAGATTGAATAACATTTTGAGCGGTATACTTTCATTGTCAACATAGCAACCAAGAATCTCGATATCTCCCATGCTACGCACATTATAGGCGGTTCCCAAACAGAATGGTAAAGTTTATACTCCCCCAACCACAAACGACTACACTCCACGGCCAGCCGAATCCACGGGTTACCGTCCAAACAAGCAACAACCCTGGGGGAGTTTTGTTTAATTATTATGATTTTGAGCATGGGACTGGGCATCCCGATTACCAGCCATTTTCTCATGAATGATGAGCGGAGTCCACTCATCGTGAGAATAACCCACCTAGCATGGAAGATATAGACAACCCTAGTTGATACATGAGCTGTTCGAGCATACAAAACCGAATTTCATTTGAAGGTTTAGAGTTTGGCACATACAAATTTACTTGGATCGGCAGGTAAATACTGCATATAGGAATATATGTGGACTCATATGGAACAACTTTGGGGTTTATGGAAGTGGATGCACAAGCAGTATTCCCGCTTAGTACAGGTGAAGGCTAGAAGGAGACTGGGAAGCGACCAGCTAGAGAGCAACAACGGTCATGAACATGCATTAAAATTAATCAACAATGAATGCAAGCATGAGTAGGATATAAATCACCATGAACATAAATATTGTGAAGGCTATGTTGATTTGTTTCAACTACATGCGTGAACATGTGCCAAGTCAAGTCACTTAAATCGTTCAGAGGAGGATACCACCCATCATACCACATCACAACCATTTTAATATCATGTTGGCACGTAAGATAGACCATGATGAACTCTCAACTAATTAAGCATGGCATAAGCAGCTATGATCTCTAATTGTCATTGCAAACATGTTTCATTCATAACAAGCTGAATCAAGAACGACGAGCAATCATATTTACAAAAACAAGAGAGGTCGAGTTCATACCAGCTTTTCTCATCTCAATTAGTTCATCATATATCATCCTTATTGCCTTTCACTCGCACGACCGAACGGTGTGGAAAATAATAGTGCACATGCATTGGACTAAGCTGGAATATGCAGGCATTTAATACAAGAGAGAAGACAAGGTAATATGGCTCAAGGTTAAATCAACAACAAAGCATATGAGAGCCACTAAGCATTTTCAATCATGGTCTTCTATTCTTAACCCCTAAAGAAAAGAAAAGAAACTATTTACACGGGAAAGCTCCCAACAAGCAAAAGAAGAACGGGAAATCTTTTTGGGTTTTCATTTTTAGTTGCTACTACAAGCAAAGAAAGTAAACTAGCTAGAAGCTACAACTGATATTTTTTTGTTTTTCTGGGTTTTTCTAGCACACAAGAAAAAGACTGAGAAAAAGAAATTTAAACTAAGCATGGATGGTACAGTGAAAGAGTGTGAGCACCGACAACTAGAATAAGTGTGAACATGAAAGTAAGTCGGTGAGAAACACGTACTCCCCTAAGCTTAGGCTTTTGGCCTAAGTTGGTCTATGGCCAGGGATCGAAGCCACTCCCTCCAGTGTACTGAGATGTGTCCTCCGGGCACCACTGGTTGGCTAGCTCGTCCAGCTCCCACCCATAAACAGATTGATGGGAAGGATCAAATGGTAGTTCTGGCTCAGGCTCTGAAGCTTGTGCCTGGCCTTGGTACTTGTAGAAGGCATCTGATGTAATGAGGTACTTGCCCGTGGACAGATCAAACAGAGATGGTGCAGGCAAGGTAACAATTTCACAGTATATTTCATCAAACCTCAATTTATAATGTAGCTGCATATTTTTGTCTTTAACAAGAGGTACCATGCTCTTATAGTCTAGCTAAACAGGGCAAGCAATTTTTCTTCCTTCTCATGATGCCTAATACGTATATTAAAATGTTCAGCAAGGCGAGAAGCAAAGATGCCTCCAAAGACAGGCCCCTTTGAGCGGTTCAGACTCAATCGTTTGGCAACAACGACGCCCAAGCTAAAAGTTGTGTCACGAAACAAAGCATCGCATAAAATGATAATATCAGGGGCACTGAGATTCCCACTGTTCCCGCGACCAATTAAACACCTACTAGCAAATAAAGCAAAGTAGTGCAGAACAGGGAAGTGTATACTGGTGATTCTTGCCCCTGAAACTTGTCTAGTTTCACCTACGGCTATCATATCAATAAACCCCTTGACGTCTTCATGACGTGGTTCATCAAGTCTACCTTCAAAGGGTACTTTGCATATTTCACAAAAGTCTAATAGTGATATCTCCTTAACCACATCATATAAGCGAAACTCCACCGTAGGTGGTGTTTTCCTAGAATGAAAATGAAAGCTTTGCGTAAAAATATTGGTGAGTAGGAGATACTGTTCTTTTTGGTTGTTGATGAAGTCGGTGAGGCCTGCATTATTCGCCATCCAATAAAAGTCTTCGTAAATACCGGCGGACATCATGAAATTATTACAAGGCCATTCGCACGGTCGAACTTTCACCATGCGAGGAAGATGATACTTGGGCTTCTTATTTTCTTCTTTCTTCTTCTCCTCTGAGCTCTTGCTGGAAGAGCCCCTCAATATTCTTTTTTACATTTTCCTTTTCAGAAAATTTCTGAAATTTTTAGTAACTCACAATAAAAGTTAACCAAACTCAATAAGATTGATAGCAACAACTCCTATAAGTGCCTAGAGGCTATATCATGCATTAGAACTACTTGGGACCAAAAAATTTGACATGCAAGCTCAAGAACAAGGTCACCATAGCAACATAAATCTGCAACAAATAAAGCACTAGAACAAAAACTAATTGGACCAATGGAGGAGTCACATACCAAGGAACAATCTCCGCAAATAGTTTGGTGAATGGTGCTTTGAGCAAGGAGATCAAAAATGGCAGCAAAATGAGCTAGAACTCGGGTTTGAGCTGGTTGGGGATTTTTTTGGGAGGAAGAAGAAGAGCATGGGTGAAAGGATAAGTGGAGGGGGCCACGTGGGGCCCTCGAGGCAGGGGGCGCGCCCTGTGCCCTCGAGGCCACGTGCTGGCTCCACACGTTGTGTGTTCAGTGCCATATTTTCTTAAATATTCTAGAAAAAAATCATATTTCGTTTTCATGGAATTTGGAGAACTTTTATTTTTGGGATATTTTTTATTGCACGGATAAGTCTGGAAACAGACAGATAATGCTATTTTTCTTTTATTTAACCTAACTAACATAAAGTAAAGGGGGGTACAGAAGGTTTGTGCTATCTAGATTCACCTATCCCATGTTCATCAAAAGGAATCCATTAACAAGGTTGATCAGGTCTTGTTAATAAACTCTTTTCGAGTAACATGAAACCAGAGAATTTTTTAATAACACTATGTTACCTCAATGGGGCTATGTATGTCCCCAACAATAAGTATGTCATATGCCTTCTTGATAGTAGGGATAGGAAACTCAAAACCTCCAATAGTAATAGTTGAAGTTTTTCCAATATAATTGATATTATAGACTTGAGGTTGTTTCCTCGGAAAGAGTACCGTATGCTCATTACCATTGACATGAAAAGTGACATTGCCTTTGTTGCAATCAATAATAGCTCCTGCAGTATTCAAAAAAGGTCTTCCAAGAATAATAGACATATTATCATCCTCGGGAATATCAAGTATAACAAAGTCCGTTAGAATAGTAACATTTGCAACTACTACAAGCACATCCTCACAAATACCGACAAGTATAGCAGTTGATTTATCAGCCATGTGCAAAGATATTTCAGTGGGTGTCAACTTACTCAAGTCAAGTCTACGATATAAAGAGAGAAGCATAACACTGACACCGGCTCCAAGATCACACAAGGCAGTTTTAACATAGTTTCTCTTAATGAAGCAAGGTATAGTAGGTACTCCTGGATCTCCTAATTTCTTAGGCATTCCACCCTCAAAAGTGTAATTGGCAAGCATGGTGGAGATTTCTACTTCAGGTATCTTTCTTTTGTTGGTAATAATATCTTTCATATACTTGGCATAAGGATTTGTTTTAAGCACATTAGTCAAACACATACGCAAAAAGATAGGTATAATCATTTCAGTAAAGCGCTCAAAATCTTCATCATCCTTTTTCTTGGATGGTTTCGGAGGAAAAGGCATGGGTTTCTGAACCGAGGGTTCTCTTTCCCTATCGTGCTTCCTAGCAACAAAGTCTCTCTTATCATAACATTGATTCTTTGATTGTGGGTTATCAAGATCAACAACTGGTTCAATCTCTACATCATTATCATTGCTAGGTTGAGCATCATCATGAGCATCATTATTAATATTATCACTAGGTTCATGTTCATTACCAGATTATGTCTCAGCATCAGAAACAGATATATCATTGGGATTCTCAGCTGTGGCAGCTACAGGTTCACTAGAAGCATGCAAAGTCCTATCATTTTTCTTTTTCTTCTTCTTAGAAGAACTAGGTGCATCTATATTAGCTCTCTAAGAATCTTGCTCAATTCTCTTAGGGTGGCCTTCAGGATACAGAGGTTCCTGAGTCATTTTACCACCTCTAGTAGCAACTCTAACAACATAGTCATTATTCTTACTATTTAACTCATTGAGCAGATCATTCTGAGCCTTAAGTACTTGTTCTACTGGAGTGGTAACCATAGAAGCATGTTTACTAATAAGTTCTAGTTCACTTTTAGCACTAGACAGATAATCACTCAAGCGTTCAATCATATAAGCATTGTGTTGTAGTTGTCTACCAACATAAGCATTGAAGTTTTCTTGTTTCACAATGAAATTGTCAAACTCATCTAAGCATTGGCTAGCAGACTTATAACGAGGAATATCACCTTCATCAAATCTATAATGAGAATTTACCTTTACTACCTGTGTCGGCTTATCAAGACCATGTATTTCTTCAATAGGCGGTAAATTCTTAACATCTTCAGCTTTAATACCTTTTTCTTTCATAGATTTCTTTGCCTCTTGCATGTCTTCAGGACTGAGAAACAGAACACCTCTTCTCTTCGGAGTTGGCTTAGGGGCTGGTTCAGGAAGTGTCCAATTATTTTCATTGGCTAGCATATTATTCAATAGTAATTCAGCTTGTTCAACTGTTCTTTCCCTGAAAACACAACCAACACAACTATCCAGGTGGTCTCTGGAAGCATCGGTTAGTCCATTATAAAAGACGTCAAGTATATCATGCATCTCAAGAGGATGACCAGGCAAAGCATTAAGTAACTGGAGAAGCCTCCCCCAAGCTTGTGGGAGACTCTCTTCTTCAGTTTGAGCAAAGTTATATATTTCCCATAAGGCAGCTTGTTTCTTATGAGCGGGAAAATATTTAGCAGAGAAGTAATACACCATATCCTGGGGACTATGCACACAACCAGGATCAAGAGAATTAAACCAAGTCTTAGCATCACCCTTTAACGAGAACGGAAACAACTTAAGGATATAGTAATAGAGAATCTTTTCGTCATTGGTAAACAGGGTGGCTATATCATTCAACTTGGTAAGATGTGCCACAACAGTTTGAGACTCATAGCCATGGAAAGGTTTAGATTCAACCAAAGTAATTAACTCAGGATCAATAGAGAATTCATAATCCTTATCAGTAACACATATAGGTGAAGTAGCAAAAGCAGGGTCATGTTTCATTCTAGCATTCAAGGACTTTTCTTTCAGCTTGGCTAATAACTTCTTAAGATCATATCTATCATTGCAAGCAAGAAAGTCTCTAGCAGTTTCTTCATCCATAACATAACCCTCAGGCACAACAGGCAATTCATATCTATTGGGAGTAGTTTAATCATCACTTTCATAAATATCATCAACATTTGCACTCTCCCTAACCTTAACAATTTGTTCATCTAGAAATTCACCTAGTGGCACAGTATCAAGCATAGAGGTAGTTTCATCATACATAGCAGAAGTGGCATCATCAAGAACATACGACATATCAGATTCAATAGCAGGAGTAGGTGTCGCAAGTTTACTCATAACAGAAGGAGAATCAAGTGCGGAGCTAGATGGCAGTTCCTTACCTCCCCTCGTAGTTGAGGGTAAGATCTTGGTTTTTGAGTCCTTCAAATTCTTCATAGTGATAAACAAATATAAATCCCAAGTGACTTAAAGAATAGAGCTATGCTCCCCGGCAACGGCGTCAGAAAATAGTCTTGATAACCCACAAGTGTAGGGGATCGCAACATTTTCGAGGGTAAAGTATTAAACCCAAATTTGTTGATTCAACACAAGGGGAGCCAAAGAATACTCTTAAGTATTAGCAGCTGAGTTGTCAATTCAACCACACCTGGAAACTTAGTATCTGCAGCAAGATAGTTTAGTAGCAAAGTAATATGATAGTGGCGGTAGCAGCAATAAAAGTAACGATAGTGTTTTTGTAGTTTTTGTGATAATAGCAATGTAAAAGTAAATAAGCAACTAGCAATATAGGTAAAGCTCGTAGGCATTGGATCAGTGACGGGAAATTATGTCGGATGCAATTCATCATGTAGAAGTTATAACCTAGGGTGACACAGAACTAGCTCCAGTTCATCAATGCAATGTAGGCATGTATTCCGAATATAGTCATACGTGCTTATGGAAAAGAACTTGCATGACATCTTTTGTCCTACCCTCCCGTGGCAGCAGGGTCCTATTGGAAACTAAGGGATATTAAGGCCTCCTTTTAATAGAGTACCGAACCAAAGCATTAACACATAGTGAATACATGAACTCCTCAAACTATGGTCATCACCGGGAGTGGTCCCGATTATTGTCACTTCGAGGTTGCCGGATCATAACACATAGTAGGTGACTATAGACTTGCAAGATAGGATCAAGAACACACATATATTCATGAAAACATAATAGGTTCAGATCTGAAATCATGGCACTCGGGCCCTAGTGACAAGCATTAAGCATAGCAAAGTCATAGCAACATTAATCTCAGAACATAATGGATACTAGGGTTCAAACCCTAACAAAACTAACTTGATTACATGATAGATCCCATCCAACCCATCACCGTCCAGCAAGCCTACGATTGAATTACTCACACACGATGGTGAGCATCATGGAATTGGTGATGGAGGAAGGTTGATGATGACGATGGCGACGATCTCCACTCTCCGGAGCCCCGAACGGACTCCAGATCAGCCCTCCCGAGAGAGATTAGGGCTTGGCGGCGGCTCCGTCTCGTGAAACGCGATAATTCTTTCTCTCTGATTTTTTCTCCACGAAACGGAATATATAGGACCCGGGGATAAGTCGATGGAGCATCAGGTGGCTCTCGAGGCAGGGGGGCGCACCCTGGGAAGGGGGGCACACCCCCACCCTCAAGGACAGGGTGTGGGGCACCCGGTGCAGATCTTCTTGCAGACATTTTTTATGTTTTCTGAAATAATTATCCATTGATTTTCAGGCGATTTCGAGAACTTTTAATTTCTGCACAAAAACAACACCATGGCAGTTCTGCTGAAAACAACGTCAGTCTGGGTTAGTTCCATTCAAATCATGCAAGTTAGAGTCCAAAACAAGGGCAAACGTGTTTGGCAAAGTAGATACATTGGAGACGTATCAGTCATCAAGACTCTTTTTTGGCGCCTTTGCCGGGGAGTGAAGCGCCTTTGGTAAGGAAAAATTTATATAGTGTGCTGAAATTTACTGTCACTTGTTACTATGGAACATCATCCTTTGAGGGGCTTGTTCGGGGTATCTTCACCCCGACCAGTAGAGCAAAGAGTTGCTCCTCATCCTATTGAACCTACTGAAAATGTTTACTTTGAAATTCCTTTACATGAGATGGAACATTGCATCCCGATTTGCACCTAATCTATGTGGATGAAGTTTGTGGATAATTTAAGCTTGCATGTATGCCCGAAGATGTGATCAAGAAGAAGGTCTTCCCTTTATCTTTGAAGGGAAAGGCATTGACATGGTTTAGGCTATGTGATGATATTGGATCCTGGAACTACAACCGATTGAAATTGGAATTTCATCAGAAGTTCTATCCTATGCATCAGGTTCATCGTGATCGTAATTATATATATAATTTTTGGCCTCGCGAAGGAGAAAGTATCGTTCAAGCTTGGGGGAGGCTTAAGTCAATGTTATATTCATGCCCCAACCATGAGCTTTCAAGATAAATTATTATTCCAAAAAATTATTCTCGGCTTTCTCTCGATACTTCTTGCACTGGTTCTTTTCTGATGAAGACTATTGAATTCAAATGGGATTTATTGGAAATAATTAAACGCAACTATGAAGATTGGGATCTCGACGAAGGTAAGGAGTCAGGTGTAACACCTAAGTTTGATTGTGTTAAATCTTTTATGGATACCGATGTTTTCCGTGACATTAGCACTAAATATGGACTTGACTCTGAGATAGTAGCTTCTTTCTGTGAATCATTTGCTACTCATGTTGATCTCCCTAAGGAGAAGTGATTTAAATATCATCCTCCCATTGAAGTAAAAGTAGTTGAACCTGTTAGAGTTGAATAAAAGACTATCACTTATAATGTTGATCATATTGTTCCTACTTCTTATATTGAGAAACCACCCTTCCCTGCTAGAATAAAGGATCATGCTAAAGCTTCAGCTATGGTTCGTAAGAGTAATACTAGAACACCTACACCCTCAGAGCAAGTTAAAGTTGAACCTAGTGTTGCTATGGTCAAGGATCTCTTGGTCGATAATATTGATGGACATGTTATTTACTTCTGTGATGAAGGTGCTAGAATTGCTAGACCTGATACTAAAAATAAACATAGGCCTGTTGTAGGCATGCCTGTTATTTCTGTTAAAATAGGAGATCATTGTTATCATGGCTTATGTGACATGGGTGCTAGTGCTAGTGCAATACCTCATTCCTTATACGAAGAAATTATGCACGATATTGCACCTGCTGAGCTAGAAGGTATTGATGTTACAATTAAGCTTGCCAATAGAGACACTATTTCACCAGTTGGGATTGTTAGAGATGTTGAAGCCTTGTGTGGGAAAGTTAAATACCCTACTGATTTTCTTGTTCTTGGTTCCCCACAAGATGACTTTTGCCCTATTATATTTGGTAGACCCTTCTTGAATACTGTTAATGCTAAGATAGACTGCAAAAAGGATGTTGTTACTATTGGTTTAGGGGATATGTCTCATGATTTTAACTTTGCTAAATTTCATAGACAACCCCATGATAAAGAATTGCCTAGTAAGGATGAAATTATTGGTCTTGCTTCTATTGTTGTGCCTCCTAACGACCCTTTAGAACAATATTTGCTAGACCAAGGAAATGATATGTATATGAGTGAGATAAGGAAAATAGATGAAATATTCTTTAAATAGGGACCTTTATTGAAACACAACTTGCCTGTTGAAATTCTAGGGGATCCTCCTCCACCCAAGGGAGATCCCGTGTTTGAGCTTAAACCATTACCTGATACTCTTAAGTATGCCTATCTTGATGAAAAGAAGATATATCATGTTATTATTAGTGCTAACCTTTCAGAGCAGGAAGAAGAGAAATTATTGAAAACTCTGAAGAAGCATCATGCTGCCATTGGATATACTCTTGATGATCTTAAGGGCATTAGTCACACTCTGTGCCAGCATAAAATAAAATTGGAGAAAGACGCTAAACCGGTTGTTGATCATCAACGATGGCTAAATCCTAGGATGAAAGAAGTGGTAAGGAAAGAAATACTAAAGCTTCTTGAGGCAGGTATAAATTATCCAGTTGCTGATAGTCGGTTGGCAAGTCCTGTCCATTGTGTTCCCAAGAAGGGAGGTATTACTATTGTTCCTAATGATAAAGATGAATTGATCCCACAAAGAATTGTTACAGAATATAGAATGGTAATTGATTTCCGCAAATTAAATAAAGCTACTAAGAAGGATCATTACCCTTTACCTTTTATTGATCAAATGCTAGAAATATTATCCAAACATACTCATTTTTGCTTTCTAGATGGCTATTCTGGTTTCTCTCAAATACCTGTGTCAAAAGAGGATCAGGAAAAAACCACTTTTACTTGCCCTTTCGGTACCTTTGCTTATAGACGTATGCCTTTTGGTTTATGTAATGCACCTGCTACCTTTCAAAGATGCATGATGGCTATATTCTCTGATTTTTGTGAAAAGATTGTTGAGGTTTTTATGGATGATTTTTCCGTTTATGGAACTTCTTCTGATGATTGCTTGAGCAACCTTGATCGAGTTTTGCAGAGATGTGAAGAAACTAATCTTGTCTTGAATTGGGAAAAGTTCCACTTTATGGTTAATGAAGGTATTGTCTTGGGGCATAAAATTTCTGAAAGAGGTATTGAAGTTGATAAAGCTAAAGTTGATGCTATTGAAAAGATGTCGTGTCCCAAGGACATCAAAGGTATAAGAAGTTTCCTTGGTCATGCCTTGTTTTAGAGGAGGTTTATTAAGGACTTCTCAAAAATCTCTAGGCCTCTGACTAACCTCTTACAAAAAGATGTTCATTTTGTTTTTGATGATGATTGTGTAGAAGCATTTGAAATACTTAAGAAAGCATTGATCTCTGCACCTATTGTCTAGCCTCCTGACTGGAATTTACCCTTTGAGATTATGTGCGATGCTAGTGATTATGCTATAGGTGTTGTTATAGGACAAAGAGTTGATAAGAAATTGAATGTTATCCAATATGCTAGTAAAACTCTAGACAGTGCCCAGAGAAATTATGCTACTACTAAAAAGAATTTTTAGCAGTTGTATTTGCTTGTGATAAGTTCAGGCCTTATATTGTTGATTCTAAAGTAACTGTTCATTGTAAGGGCATATTTCTCCCTAAGTGGTTTTGGTGATTGATGACAATGCTTTTGCGGACTAATCGTGTGCACTGAGCATTTCAGATATATTATGTCTAGGCACAAGATGATTAAGTGCCCCTCGGAACCTATCGAAGACGGTGTTTCCTTTTGTTTCTTTTCAGTGGAATTGAGTCATAGGAAAGCCGTACTATTAAGAGGGGGTCCGCTTCGGAAAGGTTAGGGTGGAATCAACACGTACACATCTATTCATTTGCACCACCTTTCCTTCGCTTCATTGGAGCATCGGTTGTTTTCTTTGTCTTTACAAAAACAGAGGCTTTCTACTAATACTAGTATGAGGCATGCGGTAGTACTGCTCAATGGAGCGGTAGTACCACAGGGTCCCACGGTAGTACCGCTCCGTGACTACGGTATTACCGCACATCGCGGTAGTACCGTGCCAAGGGCGCGGTAGTACCGTGAGCCCTGCCCGAGCGTCGTGGCTAGTGCGTAAGTAGGAGCGGAAGTAATTTTTTTACTTCCGCATCCTATGCGGTAGTACCGCTCCAGGCAAGCGGTAGTACCGTGTCGGGTTTTTGCATCGATCGAAACTCTGCGGAAGTAGCCGCGGATGTAATTTTATTGTTCCGCGCTCTTCCCCAACCAGTCTGAACCCTGCCTTGCGGTAGGACCGCAAGGGCATGCAGTAGTACCGCTCCGGCAGTACTACCGCCCGTTGCTATATGCAACAGGGCTAAGTCTGGCTCCTGCCGCGCCCGCGATAGTACCGTAAGTCTGGTGCGGTAGTACCGCATGTCGCGGGCAGAGTTGGTGGATAATGGTTGGATTTGTTCTTCCACTATATAAGGGGAGTCTTCTTCCCCAAGAAGACTCACCTCTTCCTTCCAAGCCCCATTGTTGCTCAAAGCTCCATTTCCGCCCTATCTCTCTCCCTAGCCAATCAAACTTGTTGATTTCCTAGGGATTGATTGAGAAGGCATCGATCTACACTTCCACCAAGAGAAATTTGATTCCCCCCACTAATCCCTTGCGAATCTTGTTACTCTTGGGTGTTTGAGCATCCTAGACGATTGAGGTCACCGCGGAGCCATAGTCCATTGTGGTGAAGTTTCGTGGTGTCATTGGGAGCCTCCAATTTGGTTGTGGAGATAGCCCCAACCTTGCTTGTAAAGGTTCGGTCGCCGCCTTCAAGGGCACCACTAGTGGAATCACGGCACCTCGCATTGTGTGACGGCGTGAGGAGAATACGGTGGCCCTAGTGGCTTCTTGGGGATCATTGTGCCTCCACACCGCTCCAACGGAGACGTACTTCCTCTCGAAGGGAAGGAAATTTGATAACACATCCTCGTCTCCACCGGCTCCACTTGTGGCTATCTCTTACCTTTACTTGTGCAAGCTTTTGTTGTGTTTCATAGCTTGCTTGCTTGTGTGCTTATTATTGTTGCATCATATAGGTTGCCTGCCTAGTTGCATATCTAGACAACCTATATTGTTGCTAAGTTTAATTTGGTTAAGAAAAGCTAAAAATTGTTAGTTGCCTATTCACCCCCTCTAGTCAACCATATCGATCCTTTCAATTGGTATCAGAGCCTCATCTCTTTATTAAGGACTTTACCGTCCAAAGAGTATGGGTGACAACATAGTAGAGATGGAGGGACACTCCGGTGGAACTCCATCCTTGCCTACGTCTGATGGGGGACCCTCGGTCTCTCATGAGGAGTTCAATGTGGCTTTGGACACATTGAAAGACTCATTAATGACCGAGGTCAAAGGCATGTTCAAAGAATTTCTTGAGGGACTTAAATTACCCACCGCACCGTTGGAAGTGGTTCGTCCGCTAACAATGTGTCGAATGCTATTCCCGACAAGGGAGATGCTAGTAGTGAGCAAGTCCCGGTGACTAAGAATGGGAGTGGCATTTTTGCTCACTCCGCACCTCCTATCAATTATGGAGGACCCGTTCCTACACCGCATTTAAATTCGGTTGGTCCTCCTCCTAAGTTTGTGAAAAATTCTGATTTTGCTACTTGGACATTTCGTTTTAAACATCATTTAAATCATTGTTCTACTAATCTTTGGAGAATCATTGAGCAAGGTTTCTACCCGCATGATCCTTACAACTTAACTCCAAGAGAAGCTGCGGATCATCAATTCAACGTGTCCGTTCTTTGCATACTTCAAGAAGCTATCCCTCCCGAAGACATTGCACATCTTCGACCCTTCTCCGTGGCCAAGGAAGCATGGGAGCATGTTGGTTCTTTGTACAAGGGAAGCGTAAGCATTCAACACTCAAACTATGAAGTTGTGTAAGATGAAGCCGATGAGTTTGCCACGATCGAATATGAAGATCCCCGTGAACTTTATCAGAGATTAACCACTCTTGCGGTCTCACTTCGAGATCATGGGAGCAAGGATACAGATGACAATTGGATCAAGCGCAAGTTTCTCAAGGCCATGATGCCTTATCACAAGGCCATGTCCTCCGTCATCTGCCAAAGACCGGACTTCCACACTTTGTCATCAAGTGAAGTGTTGGATGAGTTCGTTGCCATGAGGATCTTGGATAAGACCGCCGACAATGCGGTATTGCGAGCTCAACGATCAAAGAAGCCCAACCTTGCTTTGAAGGCCAAGGCTTGTGTGGAAGAAGAGGAAGAAGAGGATGAAGATGAGTGTTGCCCCGAAGACACCAAATATGCCTATCATGAGCACATGGCTCTAGCATCACAGCAATTTTGGGGCAACAAGAAGAATTCAAGGCTCAACTTCAACAAGAACAATTCAAGTGGCTTCAAGGGCAAGCAACGAGTGAGGACGTGCTACAATTGTGGCAATGTGAGTCACTTTGTTGTAGATTGCCCATATGAGAAAAGAGAAGATAATGGAGGCAAGCTTATTCAGAAGTACAAGGCCAAGTCTTATCCCAACAAGAACAACCTCAACAAGAAGACTCCTCCCAAAGGATTGGTGGCCCAAGAAGAATATGTTGAGGATGATGATGATGATGATGATGATGATGATGATGATGAGATGGTTACTATGGCCACCGTTGCTATCGCAACATCTGCACGATCATCCCTCTTCGACTCACCAAATGAGAACATCACCGCCAAATGCCTCATGGCTAAGGCCACCAACAAGGTAACCCCCAACATAAATTATACCATCACTTCTAATCCTTCATTGATGGATTGTAATGATGAGAGTGAGGGGGCGGAGGAGGAGGAAAATGAATTTGAGTTGTTTATGAGTAAACTCAAAGGCAAACCCAAGAAGCACTTCGTTGCTCTCTTGGAACAACTCGGTGAAGCCAATGACATGATCGAGGCTCACGAGGAGACCATTTCTAAAACGGAGGGTCATAGTCGAGACTATGCCAATGAGATATCAGATCTCTCTAATGCTCTTGAGGAAGAGTGTGGTCTTCGTTTGGCTCTTGACGAGTCACACAACGATGATCATGCTAAATTAAAGAAAGATCTTGAACATGCTTTAGTTGTCTCTTGTGTGCTCAATTCTGAGAAGCCAAAGCTTGTGGTTGACCATGCTAGACTGAAGGAGGAGTTTGTTACGCGTGACAAGGATCACAAGGTCTTGAAGAGTGTACATGCTAGCCTCAAAGAGTCTCATGATCAACTTCAAGTTTCGCTAAGCAAGGAGAAAGCTACCTTTCCTTGCACGGTTTTAATTGATAATGCAAATGCTACTAACCCATGTTGCGAGCATGTGCATCTTGTTGAAGAGAATGCCAAGTTGAAGAAGCAACTTGAGAAAGGCCTTGTGTCTTGCATACAAGGTGAGAAGAACCTCAACGGTCTTTTGAGCAATCAAAAGGAAGTTGTGGCAAAGAAAGGAATTGGGTTTGCTCCCAAGCCCAAGAAGAAGAAGAACGACAAGACCAAGCAACCCCCTCCTCTCAAGCAAACCTTTGTAAAGGAGGGAGAGGGTACTCCTAAGAAGAAGAACATTGTGAAGAGTGGTGGAGTCAAGAAAAACACTGCCACTCCTTCCAACAAAGTTGGCGACTTTTGGTTCTTCTTATGAGTACATTGAATGGTATATTTGGGTTCCTAAGACCCTTGTTACTAACCTCAAAGGATCCATTACAAAATGGGTACCTAAATCCAAGCATTGATCTCTTGTAGGAGTTTGCTTTCGGTGGGGGATCATGGTTGCTCGATAGTGGAACCACAAATCATATGACCGGAAGCAAAGACTTGGTGGTAGACGTGCACCAAGGTTCATCTATGGCCACCAATATCGAATGGGGTGATGCTTCATCTTCTAAGGTATTGGGGCTTGGCAAGGTTGTTGTCTCTCATGATCTCACGATCGAGAAAGTCATGCTTGTTGAGTCCCTTGCATACAACTTACTTTCTGTTCGTCAACTTGCACTCATGGGCTTTGCCACATTCTTTGATAATGATACTGTGGCCCTCTTGTGGAGCAAGACTCTTAAAGTAGCCTTTGTCGGGCATGTCGAGAATGGTCTCTATGTGGTTAACTTCTCGGAGCGACCCACTAAGACCGCGACTTGCCAAATGGCTAAAGTTGATGTGGGATGGCTTTGGCATCGCCGTTTAGCCCATGTCAATATTAGATCTTTGCAAAGTCTTCTCAAGAGGGACCATTTCCGTGGACTAACAAATGTTAGTTTTGCCAAAGATCATTCTTGCAGTGCTTGTATTGAAGGAAAGTTACATGAGAAGGTCACCCTCCCACGACTATCATCTACTCAAAAAAGCCGTTAGAGCTCCTCCACATGGATCTCTTTGGGCCTCCGTCCTTTGATAGTCTTGGGGTAGAAAGTATTGCTTGGTGATTGTAGATGATTATTCAAGATACACTTGAGTATACTTCTTCAAGAGGAAGAGTGAGACCCAACAAACCATCATCAACTTTGCAAATGAAGCTCAACGACAACATGATGCAAAGATCTTGATGATTCGAAGTGACAACGGCACCGAGTTCAAGAATTACACCATGGATGAGTTTCTTAGTGATGAGGGGATCAAGCATCAATATGCCGCACCGTATAACCCTCAACAAAATGGTGTGATGGAGAGAAAGAACCGGACTTTGATGGACGCGGCAAGGACCATGATGGCGGAGTTCAAGTCTTCGTATAATTTTTGGGCCGAAGCCATCAACACCGCTTGTCATGCATCCAATCGGGTCTATCTCCGCAAAGGCTTGAACAAGACTCCATATGAGACACTTACCGATAATAAGCCCAACCTCAAGTACTTCCGGGTGTTTGGTTGTAAGTATTTCATACTCAAGAAAGGTGTGTCAGGCCCAAGATGCGATTCTATCCTGATCACGTGACACTTACGTGATTGGGGCACAACCGCATTTCAGGCGCTTAGCAAGATGGATATCATTACATCGTACCATTACATACATACATGGGGGATATAACAATTCATACAAGTCACATGAATACAACATCATCAATACAAGACATCCGACTATGGATGCAAACATGAAAAGAACAACGACATCCATCTGCTATCCCAGGCTGCCGACCCAGAACCTAACCCAAGACTGAAGAAGAAGAAGAAAGAACTCCAAACAACGATCATCGCTCTCACGTCAAGACATCGGAAACCTGCACCTGCAACTGTTGTTGTAGTATCTGTGAGCCACGAGGACTCAGCAATCCCATAACCATGGGTAACAAGACTATCAAAGCTTAATAGGTAGGAAGAGGTAAAGTGGCGAGGTTGCAGCAGCGGCTAAGCAATATATATGGTGGCTAACTTACGAGTACAAGAATAAGATGAGCATCTACGCGAACCGTCGCAAACTAGTAATGTTCGCTAAAGATCCTGAACTACCTACGAGTCAAACATAACCCTACCGTGTTCTCTTCTCAAAGTGAAAAGAGACAATCACGATTACTCACACAGTTGTGTGTTTTTATTCCGGATCCTCTATCAAGTTTTCTACAACCGGACATTAACAAATTCCAATATGCCACATAACCGCGGGCACGGCTTTCAAAAGATCATAACCCTGCAGGGGAGTCCCAACTTAGCCCATCACAAGCTCTCACGATCAGCAGGAGTAATAATAATATTATCACCCCTTATCTTAGGGATAATCCGATCAGGCTCGGAATCCTGGTGCACAAGACATTTCGACAATGGTAAAACAAGTCCAGCAAGACCTCCCGGTGTGTCGACACCCTGATAGTAGCCGCACGTATCTCGTCTCAGGCCATGACCGGATGGGTGATCCTACGAGTAAAACCAGCCCTCGGGTTTCCCCAAGGTGGCCCCGCATAACCCCCGTTTGGGACCAACACCATCAGCACTGGCCCCCCTACTATGTAGAAAAGAATCCCGAGGGTGCGACCCCCTATGCAAATTTAATTAATTAAGTTGTTATTATGAGGCAAATTAAAACCAATGTTGGGCCTTGCTGGAGGAGTTTTATTCAAAGACGAAGTGTCAAGGGGTCCCCATATACCCAATCGTGTAAGGAACACAAAATCAAGGAACATAATGCCGGTTTATCGGCTCCTAAGTTGGCATGAGTGGAACAAAACACCGAGCAAAATGTGACACCCCGAGACCGGTGCGCCAGGTGTCAGTTAGTTATTCGTCGTCGTTGCCATGTCATCTTGCTTGCGTGTGCATCCTTGCCTTGTCATCATGTGCATTGCATCAGCATGTTTTCAAAACTTGCATCCGTCCGAGTCCCCTCGTCCTTTTCGTTGTCCATTCCGAGCCCAGACACACTTGTACGCGCCCGCGGCGCCTCCGAATATTTATTTTATGAGTGGCCGAAAAATGTTCTCGGAATGGGGTGAAACTTGGCGTGCGGTCTTATTATAGTGTAGACAGGCCGCATGCCAAATTTCATCGCATTCGGAGTTCGTTTGATAGCCCAACAAATATATATAGCGGCACTAGTCGCGGGTTAAATCGTCGGACGTTTTCGGTCTCCGAAAACCTCCGCGGGCCTCTCCCTCTCTTCTCTTCCCTAAGCCCAAGGCCTTCAACACAACCCACTATTTCCCTCTAGGCCCAGCCTAGTCCCTCTCCGCTTCGGAGCCGTCCGATCGCGATCCGATGGCTCGAAACGGAGCTAAAAACCCCCCAACCCTAGCCAAAATTGCTATATATAGAACCACCAATGCCATTTTTGGCATCCCCCTAGTCTCCCCCTACCCCTAGACCACCTCCTCCTCAATTTCCGCGCAACCAATCCCCTCCTCCCCCAAATTCTGGCGAGATCCACCTCTCCTACGCCACTTGGCGCCCCTCCATTGGCTGGAGCCACCACATCAGCCGCCAGCGGCCAATGGGCGTTCGCCATGTGGCCAAAGACACGTCGCCAGGCTTCCCACCGCCGCCAGCCCAGCCGCGGCCCGCATGGGGCCCGCCCCGGGCTGATCTAGGCCCGTGCGCGTCGCCCGCCACGCCCGGCCAGGCTCCCTCCAGCTCCTCGCTCTGCGCCTCCGTCGCCCGTTCCTTCGACCCCGCCGCCTGGGAGCGCCACCGCCCCGCACCGGCGTCGCCTCCGCAGTCGACCCCACCGCTCCTCCTCGCCCGGACCGGCACCGTCGTACGCCGCCGCCTTCGGCCGTGCCGGCCTCAAGCTCTCCCGCAACGACCAGTTCCAACGCCCGCCGGCCGGACCTGCGCTGCTCACTGTACTCGTCCTCTGCCGCCGTTGTCCAGATCCGTCCGGGATCCGGCAAATCCGGCCACCCGCGGTCCCATTCCGGCCTCTTCCGTGGCCGCCGCTTCGTCGTCGAACGCCGGTCACCGTCTGCGTCGGACGCTGCCAGAAGCTCGAGCAGGAGCGCTTGAGCGAGGCGTTGACCCCGCCTGGTCCTCACTCACATCATGGGCCTCATCCACCTGGCGCCGGCCCAGCCCACTCCGGTGGCCCAGTCGGCCTCTCCTGCCCAGCCGGCCTGCCCCTCCGTCGGCCCAGTCCGCAAGCCAGCCAGGCCTAGTGGCCTCCCTCTCCTCCTCACCGTTTTGGGCCAGGCCCACTCTGGTGAGAACCCACTAAAACCCGCCCCGGTCACACTTTAGTTATCTTGCGCTCAATTTTTCCCTCTGTTAATTCTGCTAAGTCCCTGAAATAACTGTTGTCTGATGCATACTTTGTGATACTGTAACTTTTTGTGTGGTGATCCAAATTGAGTGAATAATATGTCAAAATGATCGTGGTGATATGCTCTACACTTTGTTCTATTGTGCCATGCTTGTTTGACTTCATCTAGATACCCTAATCTCTGTTGCAAGAGTGTTACTTGTTATAAACTGCTGCTACTTGTTATTTTGTTGCCATGTTTGAGATATGATAACTTGGTGCATGTTTATCCAGTTGATGCAAATGATATGTCAAAATGTTCATTATGAAGTGTACTACATGATGGTTGCTGTAGCTTGCTTGTTTGAGTCCGTATTGCCATGATAATCTCTGTTGCAAAAGTACATTTGGCTGTAAAGTGCTGAAACTTGTTATGAGATGCTGATTTCAATTGCTCTTTGCTATTGATGTGTTTGTCTTCATGCCACATGTCTAGATGTTTTAGAAGCACCATAATATGGTCTTTGCTGTGGTGCATTTAAATTTCCATGATATGTCTTGTGTTTACTTAAACATACTTGAAAACATGCCATGTTGTTGTTACTGTTTTAACACTTAGTGAAATTTCTGCTAAGTCTGGAATCTGTCTTAACCTGATGCTATGTTTGCTTGATGCGCTAGGCAAATCCATGTTAGTTTTGGGGTGGCCATTGATCATTCCTTGTTGTATATGTTATTGTCCATCCATTCATGCCCTTACTTGCTCATATGACCTGCTGTAGCTTACTTATTTCTTGCTCTCAAGTTGCTATAAAATATAACTGTCAGGTTTTTAACAGCATGTTCAATTTGGTGGAGCTTGTTGCTATTGATCCATGCCTCCTATGGAGTTGCTCCAATGGAGTTGTTTGCTGTAGGGTATGTCTACTACATGTCCATACTCTTTATGTTCTTATTAGAGTTTATATGCTTGTTGTTTGGTGCCTCCGAAGGCAGCATCGTGATGATGTTTTTGCCTTCCCAGATTTTGGCTAAGTCTGGATAATTTTATTGCAACTTGCCATGCTTGTTTAAATGTGTTCCAGCAAGATTTTGGGTGTGTTCCAAGTTCCTACTTGTTAAGTAACATGTCTACTTCATGTCCATGCTTCTTTTTATCATGTTTGGGTGCTGTAGCTTATATTTACCTTGCTCCAAAGTTGCTATGTGGCTGTTAACTTCAGCTTGTTGTTATATCTTGTTTCATGTGTATCTTTTAGCCTGTTGCTCCGTTTTGAGTGTTTACTATATGAAACTTGTGTGATTTTGCATGTAGAATCATAATATCATGTTGTTTTCATGTTTGGAGTGTGTTTGCTTGATGTTTGGGTGCTTCTTGCACCGTTGCCATGCTTGTCTTGTTTTGATCATATCTTCTAGGCCGTAGCTCCGAATTAAACAAACTTTATATGAAACTTGACTAGAATTTCATGTAGATCATCTTGGTGCATGTTAACCTTCTGTTTAACAACTTTAACTTAAGGATAGTTCCGATCTGGACTAATTTCAAACTATGCATATGAGGACTTACCGGATTTGTTATATGTAGTTTCCGGCCTCATTTAAACTTGTCGACTTGTGTTGTTTTGGAGTGCTTCCTGCCTTGCCATGTTTTGCATCATATATAGACTTGTCTTGCATCATACTAGCTTGAGCATATTGTCATGTTCTAGTGTTGTTTTTCTGTGCTTCCTACCTTGCCATGTATTGCATCATATACAGTCTTGTTGTGCATCATATGTAGACTTGTTTTGCATCATACTTGGTTGAGCATATTGTCATGTTCTTGTGTTGTGTGTTTACCGTATTTCTTGCTTCTTCTTGTTAGTGCTTGTTCCTTTGCGATCGTGAGGATTCATTCATCCTCACGTGGTTCGTCTTCGAGGCTTCTTCTTCGTCTTCTTCATGGATCCGTTCTTCTTCCTTGCGGGATCTCAGGCAAGATGACCATCACCTTGGATACCTTTACTATCATTGCCATGCTTAGTTGTCTCGATGCTATCGTTATATGTCGCGCTACCCATCATTTATATCAGCCTCTCCTTGTTGCCATGAAACCTCTAACCTTGACACCTTCCTAGCAAACCATTGTTTGGCTATGTTACCCGCTTGCTCATCCCCTCTTATGCGTTGCTAGTTGCAGGTGAAGATGAAGATCGTTCCAGGTGGGAACTTGTTGTTGGAATATCACAATATGTCTTATATATATTGACACACCTATATACTGGGCATGAGTGGAAGGCTTGGCCTTTTGCTCGGTGTTTTGTTCCACTCATGCCACCTTAGGCGCCGATAAACCGGCATTATGTTCCTTGATTTTGCGTTCCTTACACGATTGGGTATATGGGGACCCCTTGACACTTCGTCTTTGAATAAAACTCCTCCAGCAAGGCCCAACTTTGGTTTTAATTTGCCTCATAATAACAACTTAATTAATTAATTAAATTGCATAGGGGGGACGCTCCCTCGAGATTCTTTTCTACATAGCAGGGGGGCCAATGCTGATGGTGTTGGTCCCAAACGGGGAGCCTGCGGGGCCACCTCGAGGAAACACGAGGGCTGGTTTTACCTGTAGCATCACCCATCCGGACGTGGCCTGAGACGAGATATGCGCGGCTACTATCAGGGTGTTGGCACGCCGGGAGGTCTTGCTGGACTTGTTTTACCATTGTCGAAATGTCTTGTGCACCGGGATGCCGAGCCTGATCGGATTTCCCTAAGATAAGGGGTAATAATTATTATTACTTCAGCTGATCGTGAGAGCTTGTGATGGGCTAAGTTGGGACACCCTTGCAGGGTTATGATCTTTCGAAAGCCGTGCCCACGATTATGTGGCAGATTGGAATTTGTTAATGTCCGGTTGTAGAAAACTTGACAGAGGATCCGAAGTAAAACACACAACTGTGTGAGTAACCGTGACCGTCTCTTTTCACTTTGGGAAGAGAACACAGTGGGGTTATGTTTGACTCGTAGGTAGTTCAGGATCTTTAGCGATCATTATTAGTTTGCGATCGTTTGCGTAGATGCTCATCTTATTCTTGTACTCGTAAGTTAGCCACCATATATTGCTTAGCCGCTGCTGCAACCTCACCACTTTACCTCTTCCTACCCATTAAGCTTTGATAGTCTTGTTACCCATGGTTATGGGATTGCTGAGTCCTCGCGGCTCACAGATACTACAACAATAGTTGCAAGTGCAGGTTTCCGATGACTTGTCGTGAGAGCGTTGATCGTTGTGTTGGAGTTCTTTCTTCTTCTTCTTCTTCTTCAGTCTTGGGTTAGGTTCCGGGTCGGCAGCCTGGGATAGCAGATGTATGTCTTTGTGCTTTTCATGTTTGCATCCGTAGTCGGATGCCTTGTATTGATGGTGTTGTATTCATGTGAGTTGTATGTATTGTTGTATCCCCCATGTATGTATGTAATGGTACGATGTAATGATATCCATCTTGCTAAGCGCCCGAAATGCGGTTGTGCCCCTATCACGTAAGTGTCACGTGATCGGGATAGAATCGCATCTTGGGCCTGACAAGTTGGTATCAGAGCCTCGACCGACCATAGGAGTCCCCTTGATTGATCGTAGCTTGGCCGTTGTTGAGTCTAGCAGAAACCTTTTTTGGAGTCTAGTTATATCGGAGAGTAGGAATTCTTTTTACTCCCTAGCCCCTTCGTCGCTCTGGTGAGGAATCTTGACGTAGGTGTTTTGAATTACTCCTCTTCCCCTTCAAATTTTTTTAGGACCACGTGGTTAGTTTTTAGTTTGTTGCGTTGTTAGTTCTTTCATCTGGTGCATCTCTGGTCAAGTGGATTCGACCCTCTTCTTCTTGCAAGTTCAATCCTCGGTATTTTTCAACCGATGGTGTTGTTTCCCCATCCGAAGTGGACTTTCTTTTTTCCACCCGCCCACCCTTTTGTTTCTCGGAGCTAGAGTCCTCAGTCTAGTATCCATCCTACTCGTGCGATCCTCTGCATTCTTCCTCAATTATTTCAACTGGTGATTTCTTGTCTAGTTCATCATTCTTCACCTCTCCTTCTTTTCTGGTGGACTCAATTCCAATATCTCAGTGTTGTTCTTATTCTTTCCTCGGCTCAAATGTTTTTCCCTTCCTCGTTTACCTTTCGCCATTTAATTATTCCGGAGTTCCGAAGATATTCCAGGAGGTTCATCTGTCTTCCAATTAATTCGAGGTTGTCACCTCATTCGAGTTTTTCAATCGTTCCGGTGCATTATCTCTTCTTCTCAATCAATTCTCAACGGTGTTTTCTCTTCGGTGGGCTCATAACCCACAGGTCTTTTCCCAGGATCTTACCCGACTCTTCGAATATTTCACGGAGTGTTCTGAAATTCTTTTCAAGAGTGACGTAAGTATGGATTCCATCAGTCATATGCCTTCTCCAAGATCATTTGCAAATTATTTTCATCGTTGTTCAACCTTTCCTATTTTCATTCTTCCGAAGTAGTTCATGAACTCTTTTCTTTGTGTTCCTCCGAAGGCCATCATGTCAGAAGATTCTTCGTTCTGAGTTTTCAACTTCGTCCTCCAAATATTCTTCATCGATGCCTCTTCGTTCGTCTCACATTCTTCCAGTGCTTCGTTCAAGTATTCTTTATTCAGTTCGCGATCTCTTTGTTCTCTAAATTCCCCAAGTATTTTAATTCTTCCCGGCGATTCATTCTCTTGTATTCACTCAATTTCAATTCCTTACGGTGGTTGTTCTCCTTCATCATTTGATTTTAATTCTTCCCGGTGGTTCGTTCATTTTCTTCACGTGGTTTCAATCCTTACGGTGGTTCGCTCAACAGTTCTTTTCCGGTGCTATCATATTAATTCATTCGTTCATTCCAATCCTACCGGTGTTTCATGAAGATTTTCGCAAGTTCGCGATATATCCCTCTTTAATCATTTCAACAAGAATAAGTGATATGCAAATCCATTGCTTCTCATCAATTTAATTGGTGGAGGATAAGCATAACATAATTCTTATTCTTTTCAACAAGTTGATTTATTCCTTCCTTCGGAGTTTATTCTTGATGAATAAATTCTAGTTCCAAGTGATTAAATCTTTTATTACCCGGAGTTCAAGTTTCCTCGGCAATCTCATCGGATTCTCGTCTAAATCATCGCAAGGCTTTAATCTTATTCTTTTCATCCGTCATTTCTATATTCATCATCCTTTCATTACCGGAGTTCTTCGTGGAGGTTCATCGCAATTCAAATCATTCATCAATCGTTCATCTAATTCTTTTGGATCAAGCTCAAGCATTATTCTTTTGCATCTCGAAGTGCAAATAATTCTCCCTATTCTTTTGAAGTGGAGTTTTGCATTTCTTCCTTCACCTCATCTCTTCAATCTTTCGTTCTGGCGGTAATTCACCTCAAGTTTTGAGATGTTTTCATAAGTCCACAACAAGCTTATTCTTTTGTTGTTGATTTTCTCTGCAACTCCGTTCAAGTCTTTCCTTCAAGATGCTCTTTCAAATTCAGTTGAGTTCAAAGTTGTCATCTTCTTCTCCATTCTTTTAATTCCATCATTTCAATTATTCCGGAGGCATTGTCTTGTTCATTTCGTCATATTTTTTATTCCATCTTCTCAAGTTCTTGCCATATTCCATTCATGTTCAACCGGTGTGCTATGTCTTTCAGCTTTAGCCGGAGTGCTACCCAAATTCCTTCGTTCTAATCCTTTTTCTATCTCTTTTAAATGGAGTGGTTTCGAATTCATTCTTGTTCCATCAACTTTTGCTTCATATCCTTCAACCTTTTGGGTTTCTCGTCGTATTCCTTCTTCCTCTTGTCTAACGAAGTCTGTGCAACTTCATTCACCTCCGTTGTATCCTTCTTTCTTATTGGTCAACCTCTCAAGGTTCTTTGCTTCACTCTTTTGTCCTCGAAGAACCTTGTTCTTCCTTTTATCTCCCGTCTCGTTCCTAAGATCTCGGGACGAGATCTCTTGTTAGTAGGGGAGTGTTGTGACACCCCGAGACTGGTGCGCCAGGTGTCAGTTAGTTATTCGTCGTCGTTGCCATGTCATCTTGCTTGCGTGTGCATCCTTGCCTTGTCATCATGTGCATTGCATCAGCATGTTTTCAAAACTTGCATCCGCCCGAGTCCACTCGTCCTTTCCGTTGTCCGTTCCGAGCCCAGACACATTTGCACGCACCCGCGGCGCCTCTGAATATTTATTTTATGAGTGGCCGAAAAATATTCTCGGAATGGGGTGAAACTTGGCGTGCGGTCTTATTATAGTGTAGACAGGCCTCCTGCCAAATTTCATCGCATTCGGAATTCGTTTGATAGCCCAACAAATATATATAGCGGCACTAGTCGCCGGTTAAATCGTCGGACGTTTTTGGTCTCCGAAAACCTCTGCGGGCCTCTCCCTTTCTTCTCTTCCCTAAGCCCAAGGCCTTCTACACAGCCCACTATTTCCCTCTTGGCCCAGCCTAGTCCCTCTCCACTTCGGAGCCGTCCGATCGCGATCCGGTGGCTCGAAACGGAGCTAAAAACCCCCTAACCCTAGCCAAAACTGCTATATATAGAACCCCCATGCCATTTTGGCATCCCCCTAGTCTTCCCCTACCCCTAGACCACCTCCTCCTCAATTTCCGCGCAGCCAATCCCCTCCTCCTCCTCCAAATTCTGGCGAGATCCACCTCTCCTACGCCACTTGGCGCCCCTCCATTGGCTGGAGCCGCCACATCAGCCGCCAGCGGCCAATGGGCGTCCGCCATGTGGCCAAAGCCACGTCGCCAGGCTTCCCACCGTCGCCAGCCCAGCCGCGGCCCGCCTGGGGCCCGCCCCGGGGCCGATCTGGGCCCGCGCGTGCTGTCAGCCGCGCCCGCCCTGGCTCCCTCCAGCTCCCTGCTCCGCGCCTCCGTCGCCCGTTCCTTCGACCCCGCCGCCTAGGAGCGCCACCGCCCAGCACCAGCGTCGCCTCCGCAGTCGACCCCGCCGCTCCTCCTCGACCGGGCCGGCACCGTCGTAAGCTGCCGCTTTCGGCCGTGCCAGCCTCAAGCTCTCCCGCAACGACCAGTTCCAACGCCCGCCGGCCGGACCTGCGCTGCTCACTGTACTCGTCCTCGGCCGCCGTTATCCAGATCCGTCCGAGATCCGATGGATCTGACCACCCGCGGTCCCATTCCGACCTCCTCCGTGGCCGCCGCTTCGCCGTCGAACGCCGGTCACCGTCTGCGTCGGGCGCTGCCAGAAGCTCGAGCGGGAGCGCTCGAGCGAGGCGTTGACCCCGCCCGGGCCTCGCTCACGTCATGGGCCTCATCCACCTAGCGCCGGCCCAGCCCGCTCTGGTGGCCCAGTCGGTCTCTCCTGCCCAGCGGGCCTGCCCCTCCGTCGGCCCAGTCCGCAAGCCAGCCAGGCCCTGTGGCCTCGGGGCCACCTCGAGGAAACTCGAGGGCTGGTTTTACCTGTAGCGTCACCCATCCGGACGTGGCCTGAGACGAGATACGCGCGGCTACTATCAGGGTGTCGGCACGCTGGGAGGTCTTGCTGGACTTGTTTTACCATTGTCGAAATGTCTTGTGCTCCGGGATGCCGAGCCTGATCGGATTTCCCTAAGATAAGGGTTAATAATTATTATTACTTCAGCTGATCGTGAGAGCTTGTGATGGGCTAAGTTGGGACACCCCTGCAGGGTTATTATCTTTCGAAAGCCGTGCCCGCGGTTATGTGGCAGATTGGAATTTGTTAATGTCCGGTTATAGAAAACTTGACAGAGGATCCGAAGTAAAACACACAACTGTGTGAGTAACCGTGACTCTCTTTTCACTTTGAGAAGAGAACACAGTGGGGTTATGTTTGACTCGTAGGTAGTTCAGGATCTTTAGCGATCATTCTTAGTTTGCGATCGTTTGCGTAGATGTTCATCTTATTCTTGTACTCGTAAGTTAGCCACCATATATTGCTTAGCCGCTGCTACAACCTCACCACTTTACCTCTTCCTACCCATTAAGCTTTGATAGTCTTGTTACCCATGGTTATGGGATTGCTGAGTCCTCATGGCTCACAGATACTACAACAACAGTTGCAGGTGCAGGTTTCTAATGACTTGTCGTGAGAGCGTTGATCGTTGTGTTGGAGTTCTTTCTTCTTCTTCTTCTTCTTCTTCTTCTTCAGTCTTGGGTTAGGTTCCGGGTCGGCAGCCTGGGATAGCAGATGGATGTCTTTGTGCTTTTCATGTTTGCATCCGTAGTCGGATGCCTTGTATTGATGGTGTTGTATTCATGTGAGTTGTATGTATTGTTGTATCCCCCATGTATGTATGTAATGGTACGATGTAATGATATCCATCTTGCTAAGCGCCCGAAATGCGGTTGTGCCCCTATCACGTAAGTGTCACGTGATCGGGATAGAATCACATCTTGGGCCTGACAAGTTGGTATCAGAGCCTTGACCGACCATAGGAGTCCCCTTGATTGATCGTAGCTTGGCGGTTGTTGAGTCTAGCAGAAAACTTTTTCGAAGTCTAGTTATATCAGAGAGTAGGAATTCTTTTTTACTCCCCTGCCCCTTCATCGCTCTGGTGAGGAATCTTGACGTAGGTGTTTTGAATTACTCCTCTTCCCCTTCAATTTTTTTTAGGATCACGTGGTTAGTTTTTCGTTTGCTGTGTTGTTAGTTCTTTCATTTGGTGCATCTCTCGTCAAGTGGATTCGACCCTCTTCTTCTTGCAAGTTCAATCCTCGGTATTTTTCAACCGATGGTGTGGTTTCCCCATCCGAAGTGGACTTTCTTTTTCCCACCCGCCCACCCTTTTGTTTCTCGGAGCCGGAGTCCTCAGTCTAGTATCCATCCTACTCGTGTGATCCTCTGCATTCTTCCTCAATTATTTCAACTGGTGATTTCTCGTCTAGTTCATCATTCTTCACCTCTCCTTCTTTTCCGGTGGATTCAATTCCAATATCTCAGTGTTGTTCTTATTCTTTCCTCGGCTCAAATGTGTTTCCCTTCCTCGTTTACCTTTCGCCATTTAATTATTCCGGAGTTCTGAAGACATTCCAGGAGGTTCATCTGTCTTCCAATTAATTCGAGGTTGTCACCTCATTCGAGTTTTTCAATCGTTCCCGTGCATTATCTCCTCTTGTCAATCAATTCTCAACGGTGTTTTCTTTTCGGTGGGCTCATAACCCACAGGTCTTTTCCCAGGATCTTACCCGACTCTTCGAATATTTCACGGAGTGTTCTGAAATTCTTTTTAAGTGTGACGTAAGTATGGATTCCATCAGCCATATGCCTTCTCCAAGACCGTTTGCAAATTCTTTTCATCGTTGTTCAACCTTTCCTATTTTCATTCTTCCAGAGTAGTTCATGAATTCTTTTCTTTGTGTTCCTCCGAAGGCCATCATGTTAGAAGATTCTTCATTCCGAGTTTTCAACTTCCTCCTCCAAATATTCTTCATCGATGCCTCTTCGTTCGTCTCACATTCTTCCGGTGCTTCGTTCAAGTATTCTTTAATCAGTTCGCGATCTCTTCGTTCTCTAAATTCCCCAAGTATTTTAATTCTTCCCGCCGATTCATTCTCTTGTATTCACTCAATTTCAATTCCTTACGGTGGTTGTTCTCCTTCATCATTCGATTTTAATTCTTCCCGTTGGTTCATTCATTTTCTTCACGTGGTTTCAATCCTTATGGTGGTTCGCTCAACAGTTCTTTTCCGGTGCTATCATATCAATTCGTTCGTTCATTCCAATCCTACCGGTGTTTCATGAAGATTTTTCGCAAGTTCGCGATATATCCCTCTTTAATCATTTCAACGAGAATAAGTGATATGCAAATCCATTACTTCTCATCAATTTAATTGTTGGAGGATAAGCATAACATAATTTTTATTCTTTTCATCAAGTTGATTTATTCCTGCCTTCGGAGTTTATTCTTGATGAATAAATTCTAGTTCCAAGTGATTAAATCTTTTATTACCCGGAGTTCAAGTTTCCTCGGCTATCTTGTCGGATTCTCGTCTAAATCATCGCAAGGCTTTAATCTTATTCTTTTCATCCATCATTTCTATATTCATCATCCTTTTGTTACCGGAGTTCTTCGTGGAGGCTCATCACAATTCAAATCATTCGTCAATCGTTCATCTAATTCTTTCGGATCAAGCTCAAGCATTATTCTTTTGCATCTCGAAGTGCAAATAATTCTCCCTATTCTTTTGAAGTGGAGTTTTGCATTTCTTCCTTCACCTCATCTCTTCAATCTTTCGTTCTGGTGGTAATTCACCTCAAGTTTTGAGATGTTTTCATAAGTCCACAACAAGCTTATTCTTTTGTTGTTGATTTTCTCAACAACTCCGTTCGAGTCTTTCCTTCAAGATGCTCTTTCAAATTCAGTTGAGTTCAAAGTTGTCATCTTCTTCTCCATTCTTTTAATTACATCATTTCAATTATTCCGGAGGCATTGTCTTGTTCATTTCGTCATGTTTTTTATTCCATCTTCTCAAGTTCTTGCCATATTCCATTCATGTTCAACCGGTGTGCTATTTCTTTCAGTTTTAGCCGGAGTGCTGCCCGAAGTCCTTCGTTCTAATCCTTTTTCTATCTCTTTTAAATAGAGTGGCTTCGAATTCATTCTTGTTCCGTCAACTCTTGCTTCATATCCTTCAACCTTTTGGGTTTCTCATCGTATTCCTTCTTCCTCTTGTCTAACAAAGTCTGTGCAACTTCATTCATCTCCGTTGTATCCTACTTTCTTATTGGTCAACCTGTTGGAAATATGCCCTAGAGGCAATAATAAATTGGTTATTATTATATTTCCTTGTTCACGATAATCGTTTATTATCCATGCTAGAATTGTATTGATAGGAAACTCAAATACATGTGTGGATACATAGACAAACACCATGTCCCTAGTAAGCCTCTAGATGACTAGCTCATTGATCAATAGATGGTTACGGTTTCCTGACCATGGACATTGGATGTCGTTGATAACGGGATCACATCATTAGGAGAATGATGTGATGGACAAGACCCAATCCTAAGCCTAGCACAGATCGTGTAGTTCGTATGCTAAAGCTTTTCTATATGTCAAGTATCTTTTCCTTAGACCATGAGATTGTGCAACTCCCGGATACCGTAGGAATACTTTGGGTGTACCAAACGTCACAACGTAACTGGGTGGCTATAAAGGTGCACTACAGGTATCTCCGAAAGTGTCTGGTGGGTTGGCACGAATCGAGACTGGGATTTGTCACTCCGTATGACGGAGAGGTATCTCTGGGCCCACTCGGTAGGACATCATCATAATGTGCACAATATGTGATCAAGGAGTTGATCACGGGATGATGTGTTACGGAACGAGTAAAGAGACTTGCCGGTAACGAGATTGAGCAAGGTATCGGTATACCGACGATCGAATCTCGGGCAAGTGCTATACCGATAGACAAAGGGAATCGTATACGAGATTGATTGAATCCTTGACATCGTGGTTCATCCGATGATATCATCGTGGAACATGTGGGAGCCAACATGGGTATCCAGATCCCGCTGTTGGTTATTGGCCGGAGAGTTGTCTCGGTCATGTCTACATGGTTCCCGAGCCCGTAGGGTCTACACACTTAAGGTTCGATGACGCTAGGGTTATAGGGAAAGTATGTACGCGGTTACCGAATGTTGTTCGGAGTCCCGGATGAGATCCCGGACGTCACGAGGAGTTCCGGAATGGTCCGGAGGTAAAGATTCATATATGGGAAGTCCTGTTTTGGTCACCGAAAAAGTTTCGGGCGATATCGGTAATGTACCGGGACCACCGGGAGGGTCCCGGGGGTCCACCAGGTGGGGCCACCAGCCCCAGGTGGCTGCGTGGGCTAAGTGTGGGAGGGGACCAGCCCCAAGGGGGCTGGTGCGCCCCCCACCAAGTCCCTAGGCGCATGGAGAGGGGAGGGGGGCAAACCCTAGGTCCAGATGGGCCTTAAGGCCCACCCTAGGGCGCCCCCTCTCTCCCCCCCCCCCCTTGGCCGCACCCTAGATGGGTTTTCTAGGGCTGGCCGCACCCCTAGGGGTGGGAAACCCTAAAGGGGGCGCAGCCCTCCCTTCCCCCTATATATATGTGAGGTTTTGGGGCTGCTAGACACACGAGAACGTCTTCCTCTTGGCGCAGCCCTACCCCTCTCCCTCCTCGTCTCTTGCAGCGCTTGGCGAAGCCCTGCTGGAGTCCCGCGCTCCTCCACCACCACCACGCCGTCGTGCTGCTGTTGGATGGAGTCTTCCCCAACCTCTCCCTCTCTCCTTGCTGGATCAAGGCGTGGGAGACGTCACCGGGCTGCACGTGTGAAGAACGCGGAGGCACCGTCCTTTCGGTGCTAGGATCTTCGGCGATCTGAATCGCGGCGAGTACGACTCCATCAACCGCGTTCTTGAACGCTTCCGCTTAGCGATCTACAAGGGTATGTGGATCCAACTCTCTTCTCGTAGATGCATCTCCTAGATTGATCTTGGTGAACGTAGGAAAATTTTTGTTTCCCATACGACGTTCCCCAACAGTGGTATCAGAGCTAGGATCTTGCGTAGATGTTTTCACGAGTAGAACACAAAGGGGTTTGTGGGCGTTGATGTTTAAATTGCTTCCCTCCTTGGTCTTTCTTGATTCAGCGGTATTATGGGATGAAGCGGCCCGGACCAACTTTACATGTCCACGTACATGAGACCGGTTCCATCGACAGACATGCAACTTTTGTTGCATAAGATGGCTGGCGGGTGTCTGTCTCTCCTATCTTAGTTGAATCGGAATAGACAAAGGCGGTCCTTGTAGAAGGTTAAATAGCAACTTAAATATCACCGTTGTGGCTTTGCGTAGGTAAGAAGCGTTCTTGCTAGATACCCATAGCAGCCACGTAAAACATGCAACAACAAATTAGAGGACGTCTAACTTGTTTTTGCAGGGTATGTATGTGATATGATATGGCCAATGACATGATGAGATATATTTTGATGTATGAGATGATCATGTTGTAATAGTTAATATCGACTTGCATGTCGATGTATACGGCAACCGGCAGGAGCCATAGGGTTGTCTTTAATTTTTGTATGACCTGCGTGTCAATCATTAAGCGCTATGTAATGCTTTACTTTATCGCTAAACGGTAGCAATAGTAGTAAGAGCATGGTGGGCGCGCGACAACCCCGATGGCGACACGATGATGGAGATCATGATGATGGGGATCATGGTGTTACGCCGGTGACGATGGAGATCATGCCGGTGCTTTGGAGATGGAGATCAAAAGCACGAGTTGATGGCCATATCGTGTCACTTATGATTTGCATGTGATGTTAATCCTTTTATGCATCTTATTTTGCTTAGGACGGCGGTAGCATTATAAGATGATCCCTCACTAAAATTTCAAGATGAAATTGTGTTCCCCCTGAGTGTGCGCCGTTGCGAAGGTTCGTCGTTTCGAAGCACCACGTGATGATCGGGTGTGATAGACTCTACGTTCGCATACAACGGGTGCAAGCCAGTTTTGCACATGCAGAACACTCGGGTTAGACTTGACGAGCCTAGCATGTACAGACATGGCCTCGGAACACGGAAGACCGAAAGGTCGAGCATGAGTCATATAGTAGATATGATCAACATGAAGATGTTCACCATTGACACCACCTCATCTCACGTGATGATCGGACTTGGGTTGGTGGATTTGGATCATGTCACGCTCGGATGACCAGAGGGATGTCAATTTGAGTGGGAGTTATAAGTAATTTGATTAGTTAAACTCACTTATCATGAACAATAGTCTAAGTTGACTTTGCAAATTATGTTGTAGACCAATAACTGCGTTGTAGCTCCCTGTTTAATACGATCCTAGAGAAAGACTAAGTTGAAAGATAATGTAAGCAAGGATGCGGACTGGGTCCGTAGTCCGAGGAGTGTCCTCACTGCTGCACAGAAAGCTTACGTCTTTGATGCACCGCTCGATGTGCAAACCCTTACAACGTTGTCTGTGGATGTTGTGAACACCTGACAGAGACGTCCTGATGACTACTTGATAGTTTAGTGCACCATACTTCACGGCTTAGAATCGGGATTCCAATGACGTTTTGAACGCCATAGAACATATGAGATGTTCTAAGAGCTGAAATTGGGATTTCAGGCTCATGCCCGTGCTGAGAGGTATGAGACCTCTGACAAGTTCTTTTGCCAAAAAAGATGGAAGAGAATGGCTCAACTAGTGAGCATGTGCTCAGAATGTCTGGGTGCTGAAATCACTTGAACCAAGTGGGAGTTAATCTTCCAGGTGAGATAGTGGTTGACAGAATTCTCTAGACACTATCACCAAGCTACTAGAACTTCGTGATGAACTATGACATGCAAAGGATGGAGATGATCCCGGTGCTGTTAGCGGTTCTTAGTACGGCAAAAGTAGAAATCAAGAAGGAGCATCAAGTGTTGATGGTTTAGCAAGACCACTGGTTTCAAAAGGGGCAAGGGCTAGAAGGGAAACTTCATGAATGGCAAACCAGTTGTCGCTCTAATGAGGGAACCCAAGGTTGCACCCAAACCTCGAGACTAAGTGCTTCAATTGTAAGGGTAACGGTCACATGGTAGCGGAACCACCCCAAATACATGGTAGATATGATAGCTGGCAACTTCAACAAAGTATATTTGATATACGTGTTATTGATGTGTACCTTAGTAGTACTCCTTGTAGCACCTGGGTATTGGATACCGGTTCAGTTGCTATTATTAGTGACTTGAAGCAAAAGCTACGCACTGAACGGAGACTAGCTAAGGGCGAGGTGACGATGTGTGTTGGAAGTGTTTCCAAGGTTGATAAGATCACCATCGCACACTTCCTCTATTTTCGAGATTAGTGTTGAACCTAGATAAATGTTATCAGGTGTCTACGTTGAGCGTGAAAATGATTAGATCATGTTCATCGCAATACGGTTATTCATTTAAGTTAGAGAATAATGGTTATTCTGTTTACATGAATAATACCTTTATGGTCATGCACCCAATGGTTCGTTGAATCTCGATCATAGTAATACACATGATGATAATATTAATGCCAAAAGATGTAGAGTTAATAATGATAGTACCACTTTCTTATGGCACTGCCGCTTAGGTCATTTTGGCATAAAATGCATGAAGAAACTCCATGCTGATGGATGTTTGGAGTCACTTGATTTTGAATCGCTTGACACATGCGAGCCATGCCTCTTGGGCAGGATGACTGAGATCCCGTTTTCAGGTACAATGAAACGGGCAAGTGACTTGTTGGAAATCATACATGCTGATGTATGTGATCCAATGAGAATTAAGGCGTGTGGTGGATATCGTTATTTTCTCATCTTCAATGACGATTTGAGTAGATATGGTATATTTACTTAATGAAGCAAAAGTCTGAAACGTTTGAAAGGTTCAAACAATTTCAGAGTGAAGATTAAGAATCATCATAACAAGAAGATCATGTTCCTACGATCTGATCAAGGGGATATTATCTGAATTATGAGTTTGGCAATCACTTAAGACATTGTGGAATTGTTTCGCAGTTGAAGTCCCCTGGAACACCACAGCATAATGGTGTGTCCGGACATCGTAATCGAACCTTATGAGATATGGTGCGATCTATGGTGTATCTTACCGATCTACCGCTATTATTTTGAGGTTATGCATTAGAGACAGCTGCATTCACTTTAGATAGGGCACCATCTAAGTCCGTTGAGACGACGCCGTATGAACTATGGTTTGGCAAGAAACCAAAGTTGTCGTTTTCTTGATGTTTGGGGCTGCGATGCTTATGGCTTCAGCCGGGAAAAGCTCGAACCCAAAGCGGACAAATACATCTTCATATGATACCTAAAGGTAACAGTTGGGTATACCTCCTATCTCAGATCCAAGGGCAAAAATGTTTGTCCCTAAGAACGGGTCCTTTCTCGAGAAGGAGTTTCTCTCGAAAGAATTGAGTGGGAGGAAGATAGAACTTGATGAGGTCGTCGAACCCTCACTTCAACCGGAGAGTAGTGCAACACAGAAAGATGTTTCTATGGAACCTGCGACGTTGAAGAGGAAACTAATGATAGTGATCATGAAGCTCCAGATCAAGTTGCTATCGAACCTCGTAGGTCGACAAGGATATGTACTACTCCTGAGTGGTACGGTGATCCTGTCTTAGAGGTCATGTTGTTGGACAACGATGAACCTACGAACTATGGAGAAGCGATGGTGGGCCCATATTCCGACAAATGGTTAGAAGCCGATAAATCCGAGATAGGATCCATGTATCAAAACAAAGTATGGACTTTGGTGGACTTGCCCTGTGATCGGCAAGCCATTGAGACAAATGGATCTTTAAGACTAAGACGGACGTGGACGGTAATGTCACCGTCTATGAAGCTCGACTTGTGGCGAAGAGTTTTCCACAAGTTCAAGGAGTTGACTACGATGAGATTTTCTCACCCGTAGCGATGCTTAAGTCCGTCGGAATCATGTTAGCATTAGCTGCATTTATGAAATCTGGCAGATGGATGACAAAACAAGTTTCCTTACCAGTTTTCGTAAGGAAAGGTTGTATGTGATACAATCAGAAAGGTTTTGTCGATCCTAAGGATGCTAAAAGGATATGCTAGCTCCAGCGATCCTTCCATGGACTAGAGCAAGCATCTCGGAGTCGGAATATACACTTTGATGGAGTGATCAAAGTTTTTGGGTATACAAAGTTTGTTGGAAACTTGTATTTGCAATAAAGTGAGTGGGAGCACTACAACATTTCTGATAAGTATATGTGAATAACATATTGTTGATCCGAAATGATGTAGAATTTCTAGAAAGCATAAAGGGTTGTTTGAAATGAGTTTTTCAAAGGAAGACCTGGATAAAGCTGCTTACATATTGGGCATCAAGATCTATACAGATAGATCAAGACGCCTGATGATACTTTCAAAAGAACACACACCTTTGACATGATTTTGAAGGAGTTCAAAATAGATCAGTCAAAGAAGGAGTTCTTACCTGAGTTGTAAGGTGTGAAGTTGAGTAAGACTCAAAACTTGACCACGGCAGAAGGGAGAGGAAGGACGAAGGTCGTCCCCTATGCTTTTGTCATAGGCTCTGTACGATATGCCATGCTAAGTACCGCACCTGATGTGTGCCTTGCCACATGTCTGGCAAGAGGGTACAAAGGTGATCCAGGAGTGGATTACTAGATAGTGGTCAAAATTATCCTTAGAGGAGTAAGGAAATGTTTCTCGGTTATGGAGGTGATAAAGAGTTCGACGTAAAGAGTTACGTCGATGCAAGCTTAACACCTATCCGGATAACTCTAAGTGGAGATACCGGATACGTATAATGGAGCAACAGTTTGGAATAGCTCCAAGTGGAACGTGATAGCAGCATCTACGATATGACATAAGGTTTTGCGAAGAACATAGGGATCTGAATGTTGCAGACCCGTTGACTACAACCTCTCTCACAAGCATAACATGATCAAACCCAGAACTCATTGAGTGTTAATCACATGGCGATGTGAACTAGATTATTGACTCTAGTAAACTCTTTGGATGTTAGTCACATGGCGATGTGACCTGTGAGTGTTAATCACATGGCGATGTGAACTAGATTATTGACTCTAGTGCAAGTGGGAGACTGTTGGAAATATGCCCTAGAGGCAATAATAAATTGGTTATTATTATATTTCCTTGTTCACGATAATCGTTTATTATCCATGCTAGAATTGTATTGATAGGAAACTCAGATACATGTGTGGATACATAGACAAACACCATGTCCCTAGTAAGCCTCTAGATGACTAGCTCGTTGATCAATAGATGGTTACGGTTTCCTGACCATGGACATTGGATGTCGTTGATAACGGGATCACATCATTAGGAGAATGATGTGATGGACAAGACCCAATCCTAAGCCTAGCACAGATCGTGTAGTTCGTATGCTAAAGATTTTCTATATGTCAAGTATCTTTTCCTTAGACCATGAGATTGTGCAACTCCCGGATACCGTAGGAATACTTTGGGTGTACCAAACGTCACAACGTAACTGGGTGGCTATAAAGGTGCACTACAGGTATCTCCGAAAGTGTCTGGTGGGTTGGCACGAATCGAGACTGGGATTTGTCACTCCGTATGACGGAGAGGTATCTCTGGGCCCACTCGGTAGGACATCATCATAATGTGCACAATATGTGATCAAGGAGTTGATCACGGGATGATGTGTTACGGAACGAGTAAAGAGACTTGCCGGTAACGAGATTGAGCAAGGTATCGGTATACCGACGATCGAATCTCGGGCAAGTGCTATACCGATAGACAAAGGGAATCGTATACGGGATTGATTGAATCCTTGACATCGTGGTTCATCCGATGATATCATCGTGGAACATGTGGGAGCCAACATGGGTATCCAGATCCCGCTGTTGGTTATTGGCCGGAGAGTTGTCTCGGTCATGTCTGCATGGTTCCCGAACCCGTAGGGTCTACACACTTAAGGTTCGATGACGCTAGGGTTATAGGGAAAGTATGTACGCGGTTACCGAATGTTGTTCGGAGTCCCGGATGAGATCCCGGACGTCACGAGGAGTTCCGGAATGGTCCGGAGGTAAAGATTCATATATGGGAAGTCCTGTTTTGGTCACCGGAAAAGTTTCGGGCGATATCGGTAATGTACCGGGACCACCGGGAGGGTCCCGGGGGTCCACCAGGTGGGGCCACCAGCCCCAGGTGGCTGCGTGGGCTAAGTGTGGGAGGGGACCAGCCCCAAGGGGGCTGGTGCGCCCCCCACCAAGTCCCTAGGCGCATGGAGTGTGGAGGGGGGCAAACCCTAGGTCCAGATGGGCCTTAAGGCCCACCCTAGGGCGCCCCCTCTCTCTCCCCCCCCCTTGGCCGCACCCTAGATGGGTTTTCTAGGGCTGGCCGCACCCCTAGGGGTGGGAAACCCTAAAGGGGGCGCAGCCCTCCCTTCCCCCTATATATATGTGAGGTTTTGGGGCTGCTAGACACACGAGAACGTCTCCCTCTTGGCGCAGCCCTACCCCTCTCCCTCCTCGTCTCTTGCAGCGCTTGGCGAAGCCCTGCTGGAGTCCCGCGCTCCTCCACCACCACCACGCCGTCGTGCTGCTGTTGGATGGAGTCTTCCCCAACCTCTCCCTCTCTCCTTGCTGGATCAAGGCGTGGGAGACGTCACCGGGCTGCACGTGTGAAGAACTCGGAGGCACCGTCCTTTCGGTGCTAGGATCTTCGGCGATCTGAATCGCGGCGAGTACGACTCCATCAACCGCGTTCTTGAACGCTTCCGCTTAGCGATCTACAAGGGTATGTGGATCCAACTCTCTTCTCGTAGATGCATCTCCTAGATTGATCTTGGTGAACGTAGGAAAATTTTTGTTTCCCATACGACGTTCCCCAACACAACCTCTCAAGGTTCTTTGCTTCACTCTTTTGTCCTCTCGTCTCGTTCCTAAGATCTCGGGATGAGATCTCTTGTTAGTAGGGGAGTGTTGTGACACCCCGAGACCGGTGCGCCAGGTGTCAGTTAGTTATTCGTCGTCGTTGCCATGTCATATTGCTTGCGTGTGCATCCTTGCCATGTCATCATGTGCATTGCATCAGCATGTTTTCAAAACTTGCATCCGTCCGAGTCCCCTCGTCCTTTCCGTTGTCCGTTCCGAGCCCAGACACACTTGCACGCATCCGCGGCGCCTCCGAATATGTAGTTTATGAGTGGCCAAAAAATGTTCTCGGAATGGGGTGAAACTTGGTGTGCAGTCTTATAATAGTGTAGACAGGCCGCCTGCCAAATTTCATCGCATTCGGAGTTCGTTTGATAGCCCAACAGATATATATAGCGGTACTAGTCGCCGGTTAAATCGTCGGACGTTTTCGGTCTCAGAAAACCTCTGCGGGCCTCTCCCTCTCTTCTCTTCCCTAAGCCCAAGGCCTTCTACACAGCCCACTATTTCCCTCTAGGCTCAGCCTAGTCCCTCTCCGCTTCGGAGCCGTCCGATCGCGATCCGGTGGCTCGAAACGGAGCTAAAAACCCCCTAACCCTAGCCAAAACTGCTATATATAGAACCTCCATGCCATTTTCGGCATCCTCCTAGTCTTCCCCAACCCCTAGACCACCTCCTCCTCAATTTCCGTGCAGCCAATCCCCTCCTCCTCCAAATTCTGGCGAGATCCACCTCTCCTACGCCACTTGGCGCCCCTCCATTGGCTGGAGCCGCCAACGGCCAATGGGCGTCCGCCATGTGGCCAAAGCCACGTCGCCAGTCTTCCCACCGCCGCGAGCCCAGCCGCGGCCCGCCTGGGGCCTGCCCCCGGGCCGATCTGGGCCCGTGCGCGCCGTCGGCCGCGCCCGCCCTGGCTCCCTCCAGCTCCCCGCTCCGCGCCTCCGTCGCCCGTTCCTTCGACCCCGCCGCCTGGGAGCGCCACCGCCCCGCACCGGCGTCGCCTGCGCAGTCGACCCCACCGCTCCTCCTCGCCCGGACCGGCACCGTCGCACGCCGCCGCCTTCGGCCGTGCCTGCCTCAAGCTCTCCCGCAACGACCAGTTCCAACGCCCGCCGGCCGGACCTGCGCTGCTCACCGTACTCGTCCTCGGCCGCCGTTGTCCAGATCCGTCCGAGATCCGGCGGATCCGGCCACCCGCGGTCCCATTCCGGCCTCCTCCGTGGCCGCCGCTTCGCCGTCGAACGCCGGTCACCGTCTGCGTCGGGCGCTGCCAGAAGCTCGAGCGAGGCGTTGACCCCGCCTGGGCCTCGCTCACGTCATGGGCCTCATCTACCTAGCGCCAGCCCTGCACGCTCCGGTGGCCCAGTCGGTCTCTCCTGCCCACCAGGCCTGCCCCTCCGTCGGCCCAGTCCGCAAGCCAGCCAGGCCCAGTGGCCTCGGGGCCACCTCGAGGAAACTCGAGGGCTGGTTTTACCTGTAGCATCACCCATCCGGACGTGGCCTGAGACGAGATACGCGCGGCTACTATCAGGGTGTCGGCACGCCGGGAGGTCTTACTGGACTTGTTTTACCATTGTCGAAATGTCTTGTGCACCGGGATGCCGAGCCTGATCGGATTTCCCTAAGATAAGGGGTAATAATTATTATTACTTCAGCTGATCATGAGAGCTTGTGATTGCCTAAGTTGGGACACCCCTGCAGGGTTATGATCTTTCGAAAGCCGTGCCCGCGGTTATGTGGCAGATTGGAATTTGTTAATGTCTGGTTGTAGAAAACTTGACAGAGGATCCGAAGTAAAACACACAACTGTGTGAGTAACCGTGACTGTCTCTTTTCACTTTGAGAAGAGAATACGGTGGGGTTATGTTTGACTCGTAGGTAGTTCAGGATCTTTAGCGATCATTCTTAGTTTTCCATCATTTGCGTATATGCTCATCTTATTCTTGTACTCGTAAGTTAGCCACCATATCTTGCTTAGCCGCTGCTGCAACCTCACCACTTTACCTCTTCCTACCCATTAAGCTTTGTTAGTCTTGTTACCCAGGTTATGGGATTGCTGAGTCCTCGTGGCTCACAGATACTACAACAACAGTTGCAGGTGCAGGTTTCCGATGACTTGTCATGAGAGCGTTGATCGTTGTGTTGGAGTTCTTTCTTCTTCTTCTTCTTCTTCAGTCTTGGGTTAGGTTCCGGGTCGGTAGCCTGGGATAGCAGATGGATGTCTTTGTGCTTTTCATGTTTGCATCCGTAGTCGGATGCCTTGTATTGATGGTGTTGTATTCATGTGAGTTGTATGTATTGTTGTATCCCCCATGTATGTATGTAATGGTACGATGTAATGATATCCATCTTGCTAAGCGACCGAAATGCGGTTGTGCCCCTATCACGTAAGTGTCACGTGATCGGGATAGAATCGCATCTTGGGCCTGACACAAAAGGCCAAGCCTTCCACCCATGCCCAATATATAGCTGTGTTAATATAAATAAGACATATTGTGATATTCCCAAAGCATCAAGTTCCAACATGGAACGATCTTCATCTTCACCTGCAACTAACAACGCTATAAGAGGGGCTGGGCAAGCGGGTATCATATCCATACAACGGTTTGCTAGGAAGGTGTCAAGGTTAGAGGTTTCATGGCAACAAGGAGAGGGGCTGACAATAAGATGGGTAGCGCGACATATAACGATAGCATCGAGACAACTAAGCAAAGGCAATGATAGTAAAGGTATCCAAGGTGATGGTCATCTTGCCTGAGATCCCGCATGGAAGAAGAACAATCCCAAGAAGAAGACGAAGAAGAAGCCTTGAAGACGAACCACGAGTAGACGAACGAATCCTCACGATCGCAACGGAAAAGAAGTAGCGAGAAGAAAGCACGCAACAAGGTAAACACACAATACAAGAACAAGACATGATGCTCAACCAAGTATGAAGCAAGACAAGTCTATATGATGCGAAACATGGCAAGGGATGAAGCACACAAGAACAACACAAGCCAACAAGTTTAAATGAGGCTGGAATCAACACATAACAAATCCGGTAAGTCCTCATATGCATAATTTGAAATGGGTCCAGATCTGAACAAACCTTAAGTTAAAGTTGTTAAACAGCAAGTTAACATGCACCATGATGATCTACATGAAATTCTAGTCGAGTTTCATGTAAAGTTTGTTTAATTTGGAGCTACGGCCTAGAAGATATGAACAAAACAAGACAAGCATGGCAACGGTGCAAGATGCACCCAAACATCAAGCAAACACACTCCAAACATGTAAACAACATGATATTATGATTCTACATGCAAAACCACACAAGTTTCATATAGAGCACGCTCAAAACGGAGCAACGGTTCAACACATACACACGAAACAAGATATAACAACAAGCTGAAGTTAACAGTCACATAGCAACTTTGGAGCAATGTAAAAATATGCTACAGCACCCAAACAAGATAACAAGAGGCATGGATGTGAAATAGACATGATACTTAACAAGCATGAACTTATAAAACACACAAAAGTTTGCTGGAACACAATTTAACAAGCATGGCAAGTTGCAATAAAATCTGGGAATGCAAAAACATCATCACGATGCTGCCTTCGGAGGCACATAACAATAAGCATATCAACTCTAATAAGTACATAAAGATCATGGACATGTAGTAGACATAGCATACATCAAACAACTCCATTGGAGCAACTCCATAGGAGGCATGTACCAATAGCAACAAGCTTCACCAAATTGATCATGCTGATAAAAGGCTGACAGGTAAATTTTATGGCAACTTGAGAGCAAGAAATAAATTAGCTACAGCAGGCCATATGTGCAAGTAAGGGCACGAATGGATAGAAAATAACATGGACAACAAGGCATGATCATTGGCCACTCCAAAACAAGCATGGATGGGCATCAAGCAAACATAGCATCAGGTTATAACAGATTCCAGACTTAGCAGTTTTTCACTAAGTATAAAACAGCAACAACAACATGGCATGTTTACAAGCTTGTTTAAGTACCCTCAAAGCATATCATGGTAACTGGATTGCACCAGAGCAAAGACCATATGATTGTGCTTCTAAAACAATAGACATGAGGCATGAAAGACAAACACATCAATAGCAATGAGTAGGTGAAATCAGCATCTCATAACAAGTTTCAGCACTTAACAACCAAATGCACTTTTGCAACAGAGGTTAACATGGCAAGATGGCACCTAACATGAATGCTACAGCAACCATCATGTAGAGCACTTCACAATGAACATTTTGACATATCATATGCATCATTTGGATAAACATGCACAAAGTTACAAGCATCACAAGTATGCAACAAAATTATAGTTAACAACAGTTTAAAACTTATAGCACTCTTGCGACAGAGATTAGGGCATCAAGATGAACTCAAACAAGCATGGCACAATGGAACAAAGTGTAGAGCATATCACCACGATCATTTTGACATATCATTCACTCAAATTGGATAAGAACGCAAAAAGTTACAGCCACATGAACATAGCAACATAAAATGTATGAAATTCACAGACTTGGTCATTTTAGCACCAGGAAAAAAAACAGAGCGAGCGCCGTTTTACTAAATGACGCTCGGGCGCAAGATTGCGGGCTGGATGGGGCTCACCTAGGGCCCATGGGCCGGATCGGAGAGGAAGCAGAGGTGGGCCGGTTGGCGCTCAGGTGGGCCGGCTGGAGTGGCCCACGACGCGCAGGGGCGGGGTGACGCGGCCCAGGCGATGCGCCTGTCTCCCTCGTGCTCGCGCACGGAGCCAGGGGAGACCGGCGGCGCGAAGAATTCCGGCGAGGGAGGCGGTGCGGTGCGGGACTACCCGGTGCTGGCCCGATCTGGAGGAGATCTGCCGGATCCGGTGGCCGTCGAGGCCGACGGGGCCTCCGGCGGCGCGCTGCGCGTGGGGCGGTGGCGAGGAGGCGCAGAGGCGGCGGGGCAGGTGGAGCTCGCGGCGGCGGCGGCGGCCGGCTCAGGTGACGCTCCGGCGACCGGAGAGAGCAAAGGCACGGAGGCGGCGGCTGCGGGCTGGCGGCGGCGGCGTTCGGGCCCGCGCGGGCCCCGGATGGGCTCCGCGGGCCGCGACGGAGTGGAGGCGTGGGGAGGACACATGGCATCGCGTGGTTGGCCCGAGTCGGCGGTGCTGCTGAGGTGGCGGGGTAGGATTGGTCCGGCGACGTGGCTGCGGGGTGGACATGTCCGGGCGGAGTGGACATGTCCGGCGCGCGGTGGGAGCGGGGCTAGGGTTCATTTGCGAGAAATTTCGGGGGGAGACACATATTTATAGGTAGAGGGAGCTAGGAGTGTCCAAATGAGGAGCGGTTCGCGACCACGTGATCGTGATCGAACGACCAAGAGCATGGAGGGGGTTAGAATGAGCTTGGGGGCTATGGTGAAGGGGTGTTGGGCCAAAAGGGAAAAGGCCTCCGGGGGTTAACACGGTTAACCGTTGAGCTATCAAACGAACTCCGAACGCGACGAAACTTGACAGGCGGTCTACCTATGCTATAATAAGACCACACGCCAAGTTTCAACTCATTCTGAGAATGTTTTCCAGCCACACATAAAATAAATATTCGGAGGTGCCGCAGGCATGTGCGAGTGTGTCTGGGCTCAGAACAGACAACGGAAAGGACGAGGGGGCTCAGACGGATGCAAGTTTTGAAAACATGTTGATGCAACACACATGATGACATGGCAAGATGCAACACGCAAGCAGATGACATGGCAACGGAGACGAATAACTGGCTGACACCTGGCGCACCGGTCTCGGGGTGTCACAACACTCCCCTACTAACAAGAGATCTCGTCCCGAGATCTTAGGAACGAGACGGAAGAGAAAAACAAGGAAGAACAAATTTCTTCGAGGACAAAAGAGTGAAAGAAAAGAACCTTGAGAGGATGAACAACTTGAAAGAAAGGATACAATGAAGATGAACGAAGTTGCAAAGACTTCGTTAAACAAGAGGAACAAGGGATACGATGAGAATCAAGGAAGTTGAAAGGCATGAAACTAAAGCTGAAGGAACAAGAATGAATTCGAAACCTCTCCGGGTGAAAGAGATTGAAAATGAATTCAAATGAAGGAATTCGGGAAGCACTCCGGCTTAAAATGGAAGGAATAGGACACCGGTTGAGGATGAATTGAAAGAAGAATAACTTGAGATATGGAATAATATTTGATAAGAGGAGCAACATAATTCCTCCGGAAAGAAATGAAAAGAACGGATAAGAGAACAACAACTTCGAGCGCGAATGAATTGAAAGAGCATCTTGAAAGGAAAAGCTCGAACGGATTTGTTGAGAAATCAACAACAAAAGAATAAGTTTGTTGTGGACTTATTGACATCATCCCAAAACTTGAGGTGAATTACCGCCACAACGAAAAGAAGGACAAGCTGAGAATGAAGAATTGCAAAACTCCACTTCAAAAGAATACGGAGAATTATTTGCACTTCGAGACAAAAAGAATAAAGCTTGCGCTTGATCCAAAAGAATTTGATGAACACTCGAAGAATGATTTAAAACATGAGTAACCATCATGAAGAACTACGGTATGAAAAGGATGATGACATAGAAGTGAATGATTGAAGAATAAGAATAAAGCATTGCGATGATTAGACGGGGTTCCGACGAGATAGCCGAGAAACTATGAACTTCGGAAAGAAAAGATTAAATCACTTGGAACTAGAATTTATTCATCAAGAATAAACTCCGAAGGAAAGGATTAAACAATTTGAAGAATAAGAATTATGTTATGCTTATCCTCCACCAATTAAATTGATGAGAAGCAATGGATTCACATACTACTTATTCACGATGAAATGATTAAAGAGGGATATATCACGAACTTGCGAAAATCTTCATGAAACACCGGTAGGGTTGGAATAAAAAGAATGGATTGATATGATAACACCGGAAAAGAACTCTTGAGCGAACCACCGTAAGGATTAAGGCCGAGTGAAGAAAGAACGAACCACCGGGAAGAATAAAAATCGAGTGATGAAAGAGAACAAACCACCGTAAGGAATTGAAATTGAGTGAATACGATGAATCGCCGGGAAGAATAAAGCACTTGAGGAAATTTAGATACAAGAGAACGAAGAGATCGCGAACTGATTAAATAATACTTGAACGAAGCACCGGACGAATGTGAGATGAACGAAGAGGCATCAATGAAGAATATTTGGAGGACGAAGTTGAAAACTGAGAACGAAGAAATCTTCTGAAATAATGGCCTTCGGAGGAACACAATGATATGAATTCATGAAATACTCCGGAAGAATGAAAAAAGGTTGACTCACACATGCAAAGAATTTGCAAACGAACTTCGGAAGGCACGTGACTAATTGAATCCATACTACGTCACACATTGAAAAAGAATTTCGGAACCCTCCGGGAAAATTAGAAGAGTCAGGTAAGATCCTGGGAAAAGACCTGTGGGTTAGGGCCGACCGAAGAGAAAACACCGTTGGAAAGGATTATTCGAGTGAGAAACGATGCACCAGAACGATTGAAAAACTTGAATGAGGTGACAACCTCGAATTAATTAGAACACGGATGAATCTCCTCAGATGTCTTCGGAACTCCGGAATAATTACATGGCGAGAGGTGAACGAGCAATTGGAAACATCTGAGCTGAGGGAAAGAATATGATGAACACCGAACACTTGAATTGATTCCACTGGAAAAGAAGAAGAGGTGAAGAATATCGAATCGAGAGGAGAATTCATCGGAGAATAAAGGAGATGAATGATGACGAACTAGACGAGAATTCACCAGTTGAAATAATTGAGGAAAGAAATCAAAGGCTTCACACGAGTAGGATGGATACTCGATTAAGGACTCCGGCTCCGAGAAACAAAAGGGTGGGAGGGTGGGAAAAAGAAAGAACACATCGGACGGGGAAAACAACAACGGTTGGAAAGAACCAAGGATTGAACTTGTAAAGAAGAAGAGGGTCAAATCGACTCGACAAGAGATGCACCAGATGAAAGAACAGGAAATGCAACAAACGAAAACTAACCGCGGTCATAAAAAAATTTGAAGGAGAAGAGGAATAATTCAAAACACCTATGTCAAGATTACTCACTAGAGCGACGAAGGGGCAGGGGAGTAAAAAGAATTCCTACTCTCCGATATAACTAGGCTCCGAAAAAGTTTTCTGCTAGACTCGACAATGGCCGAACTACGATCAATCAAGGGGGCTCCTATGGTCGGTCGAGGCTCTGATACCAACTTGTCAGGCCCAAGATGCGATTCTATCACGATCACGTGACACTTACGTGATTGGGGCACAACCGCATTTCGGGCGCTTAGCAAGATGGATATCATTACATCGTACCATTACATACATACATGGGGGATACAACAATTCATACAAGTCACATGAATACAACATCATCAATACAAGACATCCTGTTGGGGAACGCAATATTTCAAAAATTCCTACGATCACACAAGATCTATCTACTAGATGCATAGCAACGAGAGGGGAGAGTGTGTCTATGTACCCTCGTAGACCGAAAGTGGAAGCGTTAGAACAACGCGGTTGATGTAGTTGTACGTCTTCACGGCCCGACCGGTCAAGCACCGAAACTACGGCACCTCCGAGTTCTAGCACACGTTCAGCTCGATGGCGTCCCTCGAACTCCGATCCAGCTGAGTGTCGAGGGAGAGTTCCGTCAGCACGACGGCGTGGTGACGATCTTGATGTTCTACCATCGCAGGGCTTCACCTAAGCACCGCTACAATATTATCGAGGAGAACTATGGTGGAGGGGGGCACCGCACACGGCTAAGAGATCAAGAGATCAATTGTTGTGTCTAGAGGTGCCCCCTACCCCCGTATATAAAGGAGGGAGGGAGAGGCCGGCCCTAGAGGGGGCGCGCCAAGTGTGGGGAGTCCTACTAGGACTCCCAAGTCCTAGTAGGATTACCCTTTCCTTTTCGGAGTAGGAGAGAAGAAAAGAGGGGGAGAGGGAGAAGGAAAATGGGGCTGCACCCCTTGTCCAATTCGGACCAGAAGGGGGACGCGCGCCTCCTTCCTTTTGACCTCTCTCCTCTATTCCCGTAACTCCCCGGTACTCCGAAAATATCCGAATCACTCGGAACCTTTCCGATGTCCGAATATAGTCATCCAATATATCGATTTTTACGTCTCGACCATTTCGAGACTCCTCATCATGTCCCCGATCTCATCCGGGACTCTGAAATCCTTCGGTACATCAAAACTTATAAACTCATAATAAAACTGTCATCGAAACCTTAAGCGTGCGGATCCTACGGGTTCGAGAACTATGTAGACATGACCGAGACACGTCTCCGGTCAATAACCAATAGCGGAACCTGGATGCTCATATTGGCTCCCACATATTCTACGAAGATCTTTATCGCTCAAACCGCATAACAACATACGTTGTTCCCTTTGTCATCGGTATGTTACTTGCCCGAGATTCGATCGTCGGTATCTCAATACCTAGTTCAATCTCGTTACCGGCAAGTCTCTTTACTCGTTCCATAATACATCATGCAACTAACTCATTAGCTGCAATGCTTGCAAGGCTTATAGTGATGTGCATTACCGAGTGGGCCCAGAGATACCTCTCCGACAATCGGAGTGACAAATCTTAATCTCGAAATACGCCAACCCAACAAGTACCTTCGGAGACACCTGTAGAGTACCTTTATAATCACCCAGTTACGTTGTGACGTTTGGTAGCACACAAAGTGTTCCTCCGGTATTTGGGAGTTGCATAATCTCATAGTCATAGGAACATGTATAAGTCATGAAGAAAGCAATAGCAGTAAAACTTAAACGATCATAGTGCTAAGCTAACGGATGGGTCTTGTCCGTCACATCATTCTCCTAATGATGTGATCCCGTTGATCAAATGACAACTCATGTCTATGGCTAGGAAACATAACCATCTTTGATCAATGAGCTAGTCTAGTAGAGGCATACTAGGGACACTCTGTTTTGTCTGTGTATTCACACATGTACTAAGTTTCCGGTTAATACAATTCTAGCATGAATAATAAACATTTATAATGATATAAGGAAATAAATAATAACTTTATTATTGCCTCTAGGGCATATTTCCTGCAGTCTCCCACTTGCACTAGAGTCAATAATCTAGATCACATCACCATGTGATTAACACCAATAGTTCACATCACCATGTGACTAATACCCATAGTTCTCATCGCCATGTGACCAATACCCAAAGGGTTTACTAGAGTCAACAATCTAGTTCACATCCTCATGTGATTAACAACCAAAGAGTACTAAGTAGTGATCATGTTTTGCTTCGTGAGAGAAGTTTAGTCAACGGGTCTGTCACATTCAGATCCGTATGTATTTTGCAAATTTCTATGTCTACAATGCTCTGCATGGAGCTACTCTAGCTAATTGCTTCCACTTTCAATACGCATCCAGATTGATACTTAGAGTCATTTGGATTTAGTGTCAAAGCTTGCATCGGCGTAACCCTTTACGACGAACTCTTTATCACCTCCATAATCGAGAAACATTTCCTTAGTCATCCAGTTACTAAGGATAATTTTGACCGCTGTCCAGTGATCTACTCCTAGATCACTATTGTACCTCCTTGTCAAACTCATGGCAAGGTACACAACATGTTTGGTACATAGCATGGCATACTTTATAGAATCTATGGCTGAGGCATAGGGAATGACTTTCATTCTCTCTATATTTTTCTGTCGTGGTCAGGCTTTGAGTCTTACTCAACTTCACACCTTACCAGTCAGGCAAGAACTCCTTCTTTGACTGATCCATTTTGAACTACTTCAAAATCTTATCAAGGTATGTTCTCATTGAAAAAACTTATCAAGTGTCTCGATCTATCTCTATAGATCTTGATGCTCAATATGTAAGCAGCTTCACCGAGGTCTTTCTTTGAAAAACTCCTTTCAAACACTCCTTTATGCTTTCCAGAAAATTCTACATCATTTCCGATCGACAATATGTCATTCACATATACTCATCAGAAAGGTTGTAGTGCTCCCACTCACTTTCTTGTAAATACAGGCTTCACCGCAAGTCTGTATAAATCTATATGCTTTGATCAACTTATCAAAGCGTATATTACAACTCTGAGATGCTTGCACCAGTCCATAGATGGATCGCTGGAGCTTGCACACTTTGTTAGCACCTTTAGGATCGACACAATCTTCTGGCTGCATCATATGCAACTCTTCTTTAAGATATTCATTCAGGAATGCAGTTTTGACATCCATTTGCCAGATTTCATAAAATGCAGCAATTGCTAACATGATTCGGACAGACTTAAACATCGCTACGGGTGAGAAAGTCTCATCATAGTCAACTCTTTGAACTTGTTGAAAACCTTTCGCAACAAGTCGAGCTTTGTAAACAGTAACATTACCGTCAGCGTCGGTCTTCCTCTTGAAGATCCATTTATTTTTGATGGCTTGTCGATCATCAGGCAAGTCAACCAAAGTCCACACTTTGTTCTCATACATGGATCCCATCTCAGATTTCATGGCCTCAACCATTTTGCAGAATCTGGGCTCATCATTGCTTCCTCATAGTTCGCAGGTTCATCATGGTCTAGTAACATGACTTCCAGAACTGGGTTGCCGTACCACTATGGTGCGGAACGTACTCTGGTTGATCTACGATGTTCAGCAGAAACTTGATCTGAAGTTTCATGATCATCATCATTAGCTTCCTCACTAATTGGTGTAGGAATCACTGGAACTAGTTTCTGTGATGTTCCACTTTCCAATTCGGGAGAAGGTACAATTACCTCATCAAGTTCTACTTTCCTCCCACTCACTTCTTTCGAGAGAAACTCCTTCTCTAGAAAGGATCCATTCTTAGCAACAAAGACCTTGCCTTCGGATCTGTGATAGAAGGTGTACCCAATAGTTTCTTTTGGGTATCCTATGAAGATTTACTTCTCCGATTTGGGTGCGAGCTTATCATGTTGAAACTTTTTCACATAAGCATCGCAGTCCCAAACTTAAAGAAATGACAGCTTAGGTTTCTCGTCAAACCACAGTTCATACGGTGTCATCTCCACGGATTTAGATGGTGCCCTATTTAACGTGAATGTAGCTGTCTTTAATGCATAACCCCAAAAGCGATAGTGGTAGATCGATAAGAGACATCATCGATCGCACCATATCTAATAAAGTACGGTTATGACGTTTGGACTCACCATTACACTGTGGTGTTCCAGGTGGTGTGAGTAGTGAAACTATTTCACATTGTTTTTACTGAAGGACAAACTCGCTAACTCAAATATTTTACCTCTACGATCATATCGTAGAAACTCTTATTTTCTTGTTACGATGATTCTCCACTTCACTCTGAAATTCTTTGAACTTTTCAAATGTTTCAGACTTGTGCTTCATTAAGTAGATATACCCATATCTGCTCAAATCATCAGTGAAGGTCAGAAAAAAACGATACCCGCCGCGAGCTTCAACACTCATTGGTCCGCATACATCAGTATGTATGATTTCCAACAACTTTGTTGCTCGCTCCACAGTTCCGGACAACGGAGTTTTAGTCATCTTGCCCATGAGGCATGGTTCGCAAGCACCAAGTGATTCATAATCAAGTGATTCGAAAAGTCCATCACTATGGAGTCTCTTCATGCGCTTTACACCAATATGACCTAAACGGCAGAGCCACAAATAAGTTGCACTATCATTATTAACCTTGCATATTTTTGCTTCAATATTATGAATATGTGTATCACACGATCGAGATCCAACAAACCATTTTCATTGGGTGTAAGACCATAGAAGGTTTTATTCATGTAAACAGAACAACAATTATTCTCTAACTTACATGAATAACCGTATTGTAATAAACATGATCAAATCATATTCATGCTCAACACAAACACCAAATAACACTTATTTAGGTTCAACACTAATCCCGAAAGTATAGGGAGTGTGCGATGATTTTCATATCAATCTTGGAACTACTTCCAATACACATCGTCACTTCATCCTTTAACTAGTTTTCGTTCATTATGCAACTCCCATTTCGAGTTACTACTCTTTAGCAACTGAACCAGTATCAAATACCGAGGGGTTGCTATGAACACTAGTAAAATACACATCAATAATATGTATATCAAATATACCTTTGTTCACTTTGCCATCCTTCTTATCCGCCAAATATCTAGGGCAGTTCCACTTCCAGTGACCATTTCCTTTGCAGTAGAAGCACTTAGTTTCAGGCTTGAGTTTAGCTTTGGGTTTCTTCATGGGAGTGACAACTTTCCTGTCATTCTTCTTGAAGTTCCCCTTCTATCCCTTTGCCCTTTACTTGAAACAAGTGGTCTTATTAACCATCAATACTTGATGCTCTTTCTTGATTTCTACCTTCGATGATTTCAGGATCGCGAAGAGCTCGGGAATTACCTTCGTCATCCCTTGCATATTATAGTTCATCACGAAGTTCTACTAACTTGGTGATAGTGACTAGAGAACTTTGTCAATTACTATCTTATCTGGAAGATTAACTCCCACTTGATTCAAGTAATTGTAGTACCCAGACAATCTGAGCACATGCTCACTGGTTGAGCTATTCTCCTCCATCTTGTAGGCAAAGTACTGTCAGAGGTCTTACACCTATCGACACGGGCATGAGTATAAAATACTTATTTCAATTCTTGGATCATCTCATATGCTCCGTGGCGTTCAAAACATTTTTGAAGTCCCGGTTCTAAGCCGTAAAGCATGGTGCACTTAAACTATCAAGTAGTCATCATACCGAGCTTTTGTCAAAACGTTCATAACGTCTACATATGCTCCTGCAATAGGTCTGTGTCAGGACCCCGATCCTAAGTCACACCGATCTAGCTGTAACACGTCATATCACTTTGCGGCCTCACGCACGGTAACCCCACGGGTGCCACCTTACCTGGCCCGGGACCGTTTGCGCATTTTGGCACACGTATATGACAGTGTCGTTAGCATCCATATGACAGAGAACCCGGGCCGACATGGCTAGTTATAAACCAAAAGTGGCACTAGATTACAGAGACAGGCATCCATGACCCAGCAACGAACGTGTCGGTCATCAACGTATGAACCCAAGTCGTAGCAAGCTACATGGACTTAAAGGGACAACGCGTGACATTTCCCCTAAGGGACAGACACATGAACGAAGAAGGACACATGCCGGCCAGCCTACGTGTTCCGAGCAGTAGCAAGCTACCAAGGCTCATTGGAATCACTAGGAGGCATTTCCCTGTAAGGTAGGCTACCAAAGGAAAACAACTAGGTGTCGGATCCCACACATACCAAGCATTTCAACCATACACACAATATGCTCAGTATGTGCAAATACAACATTGCATCACAACAGAACTCTATGACTCAAAGTACTTTATTTAAGAGGCTCCAAGAGCCATACATAACATATCTATACAGGTAGAGGTCACATGACCCAACACTCAAGTCATACAGTAATACATGTACAAGCGGAAGCTACATGTCTGAGTACAGACAACTTAGAAAATAAAACAGGCTTGGTGTAGCCTGACTATCTACAAGGCCCTTCACAAGCTCCAGATCTCCGTCTGGGTGTCAAGCTACTCGTCGACGTCAACGTCTATGTAGAACCCATCAACAGGGGCAGGGTTCTCCTCTGCAACAGTTATTAAGCAAACATGAGTACAAAGGTACTCAGCAAGTCTTACCACAGAACCTATCATACATGCAACATTATCAACAGGGGGCAGTGGAGTTTATAGCAGAATGCCAGCTTTGACTCTGGGCTAACCTATACTACAACTCTCAACGGATTGCAAGATGTTATTACGAACACGAGTCCTCTACTCTCCACAACAATACACTACCGAGGATCCTCTTCCGTCATCCTACGGAAGGGCCATCCACGACACTCACACTTATCTTGAGGCTTTTAGTAGTATCCATCAACTTGTCTATGAACTGTAAGAGTAACCAAGTAGTCCGTACCGCGAACAACGGCTATTCGAATAGATTGATAACCCTACAGGGGTGTACTTCTTCACACACGCTTTCACCACTTATCAACGTTTACTCGACATGTACTCGGCAACCTTCAAGCGGAAGCCCAGCGAGGGTGTCGGGCACGACCTGACTAACTACTCAAGTCTCTCGTCCAGGTTTATCGCCTATTTGGGTTCCATCCGTGGGGAGATCCGGCCGAGGTGTCACTCACGGCCCCAAACGATGTGTACAGGGTTCCCGAGTCACCAAACGGGCAACCGGTACACCGTGCCACGTACCTGTCGCATCACAACCCACCCCGAGGGTCAGCGCTGTGCACGACCTCCAGTAAACTATAAACACCAGAAACTAGTTGCAACTCCTGGACAGAGATCGAGGGTAATTAATAAGTCGAGAGGGTCCATTGGTTTCCGGCCCAATGCATGGTAGTAGCTGGAACTTGAACCACACATACAGATCTCGGGTCCTATGGACGGTTCCAATGAAACAACCCACCATGTACTCCTACATGGCCTTTCATCGATACCTTTACCAAGCATATTCCACACTTCCTTCTCTTTATCGATATGATCATTTCACTCTGATCCATCACCCAGATGAACCAGACCAGACACAACTCTAAGCATAGCAGGCAACATAAGCAAATAGCATGGTGGATCACACATCACATGGCTCAGTCAACTCCTACACATGCTAGTGGGTTTCAACTATTTACTGTGGCAATGACATGTCATGCAAGGGAATAGGGTTCAACTACCGCAGCAAGTAGCAGTTCACACGCTGTTGCCTTAATGCAGTAAAAGAGAGCAGGAGCGAGAAGATGGGTTTGTATCGGAATGATCAATGATTGCTTGCCTGACAAAGTGGTTGTCGGGTACTGCTCTTCAACTGGATACGCAGCAGTGTCCTCGGGAGCAGGACCTAACACAGAGAATACCGGCGATACAATCATTAAACAAACAAATGCAACAATATGATGCATGCTCATGACATGGCAAGATGCATGTGTGTTGGGCTAATGCAACTATAACCAGAAGGGTGTGAGCCTATTTGAATCAAAGATTCAAATTGACACTTTAGCTATTATTTAAATAAGTGCATTATCATGTTTTAATGTATACAGCAAGGTTAACTTGCTCAAACATGCATGAAACCAGTGCCATTGGAAAGATTGGATTTTTCTGATCAATTTTCATATATAAATCTTTTCCATCTGAGCTACTGTTGAATTTATATGATTTTTGAAGTTTAGGCATTTTCTGGAATTTCCTGAATTATTTTTAAATCTAAAAATCCCAGAAAATCCTTTACTGCGTCAGCATGACATCATGCTGACGTCAGTCAGTCAACAGGGTGGCCCAGGTCAAACCTGACCAGTGGGACCCACTGGTCAGTGTCACAGTTAAATAATTAACTAATTAGAATTAAATTAACACCTAAACTAGGTTTGACTAGCAGGCAGGGCCCACATGTCAGTGACCCAGGGGGGTCAAACCCGTGGTCAAACAGGTCTAACTCGTCGGCGTTTAGCCGCCGGCAAGGCCAAACACGGCGGTGAGGTGCGGGTTTCGAGCTCCGGCTGCCAAAACGACGGCGGAGCACACCTACGGGTAGCTGGAGGCAAACCGCATCGAATGGAGGTGGTGGCTCGCCTCGGGGTCACCGGAGATGACGCCGACGACGAGTCCAGCGGCTGCCGGAGTTCGGCGAAGTCGAAAACGACGGTGCGGTGCTCGTAGAGGAGCGTGAAGTGGTCCTACAGCACCTACGCATGACAGTGAAGCTGATAGGCACGGTGGCCGGACCATTGGATGGCCGGAGCCTCGTCGGCGACGAGCTCCGCGGCGGTGCGTGCAGGTGAGCTTTGTGCGGTGCGTTCTAGGGTAGTAGAGAGCCAACGGAGAGGGGGAGGATGAAGCTGGGCTCACAGGGGTTGCAGCAGACGCCGGAGCGAGCTTGGGGGTGGTCGGAGCTGAGCGGAACGGCGAGGGGGATCTCCGCGGCCGGAGCTCGGGAAGAAGGGGTCGGGGGCGTCTCTAGGGCGGGCGAGCGCTCGGGGCTCGGCCTGCTCGAAGTAGTCGAGGACGGCGGAGACGACGGACACGGCGACGGGGCTCAGGGACGACGGTGGGCGCGGCTACTACGACGGTGCGAGCACGGCGGCGTCGGCCATGGTGCGGGGAGGGCGAAGGAGAGGAGCTGGGGAGAGTGGGGAGTGCCTGCGAGGTCGGGGGCGAGGTGGACGACCGATCCAGGCCTCCAGGGCTGCGAGGGGAGGAAGCAGGGCGGCGAACAACTGCGTGGCGCGCGCTGCGGCCGCCGTCGAGCACCTGCCTGTCTGCCTGGCCGAGCCAAGCAGCTCGCTGGAGCGGCAGCTGGGCTGGGCCGGCAGGTGGGCCGGGTGGGCGCCAGGTAACTCCTTTTCTCTCTCCTTTTTCCTATTTCCTTTTCTGTTTCATTTCTTTTGCAACTTTGTTTAATTAATAAAAATGCCAGAACATTTTTATAACTCATAAAACTTGTCATGCCCACTGTATATAATATGAACAGCATGGAACATTATAGTTTATGATTATTTGAGCATTTAAATATTTTATAGCATTTAAATGCCCAAATGCAAATACCATATGATTTAATCCGGAGACCTTGAATGTCCTAGAAACTTGTGCACCATTTTTGGCAGAGGTTTAAGACCAAGGCAGAAATGATGGACATTTTTGAAGGGCATTTTGGGTACATTGGAAAAGATTTTATCAAACCCTAGTTGTTAGAAGAGGGGTGCTGGGGTTTCTGTCATTCCCATTTCAAGTTTCTTTGATAAGTAACATGATGCACACTCTAGCTAGCCCTAATGCAAGTGCTAACTAGGGATGTGACAACTCACCCCCACTTAAAAGAATCGCGTCCCGAGATTCGGGTTCCTCCGGAAAGAGGGTGGGGTACTCAAGTCGAAGACGATCCTCCCTTTCCCAAGTAGCTTCACTCTGGGAATGATGTGACCATTGAACCTTGAGAAACTTGATTTTGTGACGTCGAGTGGTGTGCTCAGTTTGATCAAGAATACGAACGGGGTATTCTCGATATGTGAGATTGTCCTGGAGATCAAGTGTTTCGTGGTCCACTCCGCGGATAGGATCCGAGAAGCAACGCCTGAGTTGAGAAACGTGGAACACGTCATGAACTCTGGATAGGTGCGGAGGTAGTTCCAATTGGTAGGCAACTTCTCCTCGTTTGGCAAGAATGCGAAAAGGACCGATGTAACGAGGGGCCAATTTGCCTTTGATACCGAAACGATGGGTTCCCTTAAGAGGGGTAACCCGAAGGTAAGCCTTATCGCCGACTTCAAAAGTCACAGCCTTATGATGACTATCATATTGGCTCTTCTGGCGAGACTGGGCTATTTTCAATTTCTCATGAACAATGCGAACTTGCTCTTCTGCTTCCTGGATCATATTCGGGCCAAAGAATTGTCTTTCCCCGGTTTCTGACCAGTTAAGAGGTGTTCGACACCTTCCTCCATATAGAACTTTGAAGGGGGGCTTTACCCAGGCTTGCTTGATAACTATTGTTATAAGCGAATTCGGCAAATGGAAGACACTTCTCCCAATCCATACCGAAAGAGATGACAGAGGCTCGAAGCATGTCTTCCAGAATTTGATTGACTCGTTCCACTTGACCACTTGACTGGGGATGGAAGGCGGTACTGAAGGAGAGATGAGTTCCCATAGCATTCTGGAAACTTTCCCAAAATCGTGAAGTGAAAAGACTTCCACGATCTGAGTTGATCTCCAATGGCACACCATGAAGTGATACTATCCGAGAGACATACAAGTCTGCTAGCTGGCTAGCGGTAATACTCTCTCGAACAGGCAGGAAATGAGCTACTTTAGAGAGGCGGTCGATAACGACGAAGATAGCATTATTCCCTTTCCTGGTCCTGGGAAACCCAGTAATGAAGTCCATACCGACTTTGTCCCATTTCCATTCAGGAATAGCTAAAGGTTGAAGGGTGCCAGCAGGCCGTTGATGCTCTGCTTTGACTCGACGACAAACGTCGCAGTTAGCAATGAATTGAGCGATTTCTCTCTTCATCCTAGTCCACCAGAATCTCTGACGTAGGTCCTCATACATTTTGGTACTACCGGGATGAATTGTGAGAGGAGATTCATGTGTTGGAAATATGCCCTAGAGGCAATAATAAATTGGTTATTATTATATTTCCTTGTTTACGATAATCGTTTATTATCCATGCTGGAATTGTATTGAAAGGAAACTCAGATACATGTGTGGATACATAGACAAACACCATGTCCCTAGTGAGCCTCTAGACAACTAGCTCGTTGATCAATAGATGGTTACGGTTTCCTAACCATGGACATTGGATGTCGTTGATAACGGGATCACATCATTAGGAGAATGATGTGATGGACAAGACCCAATCCTAAGCCTAGCACAGATCGTGTAGTTCGTATGCTAAAGCTTTTCTATATGTCAAGTATCTTTTCCTTAGACCATGAGATTGTGCAACTCCCGGATATCGTAGGAATGCTTTGGGTGTACCAAACGTCACAACGTAACTGGGTGGCTATAAAGGTGCACTACTGGTATCTCCGAAAGTGTCTGATGGGTTGGCACGAATCGAGACTGGGATTTGTCACTCCGTATGACGGAGAGGTATCTCTGGGCCCACTCGGTAGGACATCATCATAATGTGCACAATATGTGATCAAGGAGTTGATCACGGGATGATGTGTTACGGAACGAGTAAAGAGGCTTGCCGGTAACGAGATTGAGCAAGGTATCGGTATACCGACGATCGAATCTCGGGCAAGTGCTATACCGATAGACAAAGGGAATCGTATACGGGATTGATTGAATCCTTGACATCGTGGTTCATCCGATGAGATCATCGTGGAACATGTGGGAGCCAACATGGGTATCCAGATCCCGCTGTTGGTTATTGGCCGGAGAGTTGTCTCGGTCATGTCTACATGGTTCCCGAGCCCGTAGGGTCTACACACTTAAGGTTCGATGACGCTAGGGTTATAGGGAAAGTATGTACGCGGTTACTGAATGTTGTTCGGAGTCCCGGATGAGATCCCGGACATCACGAGGAGTTCCGGAATGGTCCGGAGGTAAAGATTCATATATGGGAAGTCCTGTTTTGGTCACCGGAAAAGTTTCGGGCGATATCGGTAATGTACCGGGACCACCGGGAGGGTCCCGGGGGTCCACCAGGTGGGGCCACCAGCCCCAGAAGGCTACGTGGACTAAGTGTGGGAGGGGACCAGCCCCAAGGGGGCTGGTGCGCCCCTCCACCAAGTCCCAGGGCGCCTCCAAGAGGGGAAGGGGGCAAACCCTAGGGCAGTTGGGCCCTAGGGCCCAATAGTGGTGCGCCTCCCCCTCTCTCCCCCTTGGCCGCCCCCCTAGATGGGATCTAGGGCTGGCCGCACCCTAGGGGTGGGAAACCCTAAAGGGGGGCGCAGCCCTCCCTTCCCCCTATATATATGTGAGGTTTTAGAGCTGCTTGACACACGAGAACGTCTCCCTCTTGGTGCAGCCCTACCCCTCTCCCTCCTCGTCTCTTGCAGCGCTTGGCGAAGCCCTGCTGGAGTCCCGCGCTCCTCCACCACCACCACGCCGTCGTGCTGCTGTTGGATGGAGTCTTCCCCAACCTCTCCCTCTCTCCTTGCTGGATCAAGGCGTGGGAGACGTCACCGGGCTGCACGTGTGAAGAACGCGGAGGCACCGTCCGTTCGGTGCTAGGATCTTCGGCGATCTGAATCGCGGCGAGTACGACTCCATCAACCGCGTTCTTGAACGCTTCCGCTTAGCGATCTACAAGGGTATGTGGATCCAACTCTCCTCTCGTAGATGCATCTCCTAGATTGATCTTGGTGAGCGTAGGAAAATTTTTGTTTCCCATGCAACGTTCCCCAACAGTGGCATCAAGAGCCAGGTTCTTGCGTAGATGCTTTCACGAGTAGAACACAAAGGGGTTTGTGGACGTTGATGTTTAGATTGCTTCCCTCCTTAGTCTTTCTTGATTCAGCGGTATTATGGGATGAAGCGGCCCGGACCAACTTTACATGTCCACGTACATGAGACCGGTTCCATCGACAGACATGTGACTTTTGTTGCATAAGATGGCTGGCGGGTGTCTGTCTCTCCTATCTTAGTTGAATCGGAATAGAACAAGGCGGTCCTTGTAGAAGGTTAAATAGCAACTTGAATATCACCGTTGTGGCTTTGCGTAGGTAAGAAGCGTTCTTGCTAGATACCCATAGCAGCCACGTAAAACATGCAACAACAATTTAGAGGACGTCTAACTTGTTTTTGCAGGGTATGTATGTGATATGATATGGCCAATGACATGATGAAATATATTTGATGTATGAGATGATCATGTTGTAATAGTTAATATCGACTTGCATGTCGATGCATACGGCAACCGGCAGGAGCCATAGGGTTGTCTTTAATTTTTGTATGACCTGCGTGTCAATCATTAAGCGCTATGTAATGCTTTACTTTATCGCTAAACGGTAGCAATAGTAGTAAGAGCATGGTGGGCGTGCGACAACCCCGATGGCGACACGATGATGGAGATTATGATGATGGAGATCATGGTGTGGCGCCGGTGACGATGGAGATCATGCCGGTGCTTTGGAGATGGAGATCAAAAGCACGAGTTGATGGCCATATCATGTCACTTATGATTTGCATGTGATGTTAATCCTTTTATGCATCTTATTTTGCTTAGGACGACGGTAGCATTATAAGATGATCCCTCACTAAAATTTCAAGATAAAATTGTGTTCCCCCCGAGTGTGCGCCGTTGCGAAGGTTCGTCGTTTCGAAGCACCACGTGATGATCGGGTGTGATAGACTCTACGTTCGCATACAACGGGTGCAAGCCAGTTTTTGCACATGCAGAACACTCGGGTTAGACTTGACGAGCCTAGCATGTACAGACATGGCCTCGGAACACGGAAGACCGAAAGGTCGAGCATGAGTCATATAGTAGATATGATCAACATGAAGATGTTCACCATTGACACCACCTCATCTCACGTGATGATCGGACTTGGGTTGGTGGATTTGGATCATGTCACGCTCGGATGACCAGAGGGATGTCAATTTGAGTGGGAGTTATAAGTAAACTCACTTATCATGAACAATAGTCTAAGTTGCCTTTGCAAATTATGTAGTAGACCAATAACTGCGTTGCAGCTCCCTGTTTAATACGATCCTAGAGAAAGACTAAGTTGAAAGATATTGTAAGCAAGGATGCGGACTGGGTCCGTAGTCCGAGGAGTGTCCTCACTGCTGCACAGAAAGCTTACGTCTTTGATGCACCGCTCAATGTGCAAACCCCTACAACGTTGTCTGTGGATGTTGTGAACACCTGAGAGACACGTCCTGATGACTACTTGATAGTTTAGTGCACCATACTTTACGGCTTAGAATCGGGATTCCAATGACGTTTTGAACGCCATGGAACATATGAGATGTTCTAAGAGCTGAAATTGGGATTTCAGGCTCATGCCCGTATTGAGAGGTATGAGACCTCTGACAAGTTCCTTTGCCAAAAAGATGGAGGAGAGTAGCTCAACTAGTGAGCATGTGCTCAGAATGTCTGGGTGCTAAAATCACTTGAACCAAGTGGGAGTTAATCTTCCAGGTAAGATAGTGGTTGACAGAATTCTCTAGACACTATCACCAAGCTACTAGAACTTCGTGATGAACTATGACATGCAAAGGATGGAGATGATCCCGAAGCTATTAGCGGTTCTTAGTACCGCAAAAGTAGAAATCAAGAAGGAGCATCAAGTGTTGATGGTTTAGCAAGACCACTGGTTTCAAAAGGGTAAGGGCTAGAAGGGAAACTTCATGAATGGCAAACCTGTTGTCGCTCTGATGAAGGAACCCATTGTTGAACCCAAACCTCGAGACTAAGTGCTTCTATTGTAAGGGGAACGGTCACATGGTAGCGGAAACACCCCAAATACATGGTAGATATGATAGCTGGCAACTTCAACAAAGTATATTTGATATACGTGTTATTGATGTGTACCTTAGTAGTACTCCTTGTAGCACCTGGGTATTGGATACCGGTTCAGTTGCTATTATTAGTGACTTGAAGCAAAAGCTACGCACTGAACGGAGACTAGCTAAGGGCGAGGTGACAATGTGTGTTGGAAGTGTTTCCAAGGTTGATAAGATCACCATCGCACACTTCCTCTATTTTCGAGATTAGTGTTGAACCTAGATAAATGTTATCAGGTGTCTACGTTGAGCGTGAAAATGATTAGATCATGTTCATCGCAATACGGTTATTCATTTAAGTTAGAGAATAATGGTTATTCTGTTTACATGAATAATACCTTTATGGTCATGCACCCAATGGTTCGTTGAATCTCGATCATAGTAATACACATGATGATAATATTAATGCCAAAAGATGTAGAGTTAATAATGATAGTACCACTTTCTTGTGGCACTGCCGCTTAGGTCATTTTGGCATAAAATGCATGAAGAAACTCCATGCTGATGGATGTTTGGAGTCACTTGATTTTGAATCGCTTGACACATGCAAGCCATGCCTCTTGGGCAGGATGACTGAGATCCCGTTTTCAGGTACAATGAAACGGGCAAGTGACTTGTTGGAAATCATACATGCTGATGTATGTGATCCAATGAGAATTAAGGCGTGTGGTGGATATCGTTATTTTCTCATCTTCAATGACGATTTGAGTAGATATGGTATATTTACTTAATGAAGCAAAAGTCTGAAACGTTTGAAAGGTTCAAACAATTTCAGAGTGAAGATTAAGAATCATCATAACAAGAAGATCATGTTCCTACGATCTGATCAAGGGGATATTATCTGAATTATGAGTTTGGCAATCACTTAAGACATTATGGAATTGTTTCGCAGTTGAAGTCCCCTGGAACACCACAGCATAATGGTGTGTCCGGACATCGTAATCGGACCTTATGAGATATGGTGCGATCTATGGTGTATCTTACCGATCTACCGCTATTATTTTGAGGTTATGCATTAGAGACAGCTGCATTCACTTTAGATAGGGCACCATCTAAGTCCGTTGAGACGACGCCGTATGAACTATGGTTTGGCAAGAAACCAAAGTTGTCGTTTTCTTGATGTTTGGGGCTGCGATGCTTATGGCTTCAGCCGGGAAAAGCTCGAACCCAAAGCGGACAAATACATCTTCATATGATACCCAAAGGTAACAGTTGGGTATACCTCCTATCTCAGATCCAAGGGCAAAAATGTTTGTCCCTAAGAACGGGTCCTTTCTCGAGAAGGAGTTTCTCTCGAAAGAATTGAGTGGGAGGAAGATAGAACTTGATGAGGTCGTCGAACCCTCACTTCAACCGGAGAGTAGTGCAACACAGAAAGATGTTTCTGTGGAACCTGCGACATTGAAGAGGAAACTAATGATAGTGATCATGAAGCTCCAGATCAAGTTGCTATCGAACCTCGTAGGTCGACAAGGATATGTACTACTCCTGAGTGGTACGGTGATCCTGTCTTAGAGGTCATGTTGTTGGACAACAATGAACCTACGAACTATGGAGAAGCGATGGTGGGCCCATATTCCGACAAATGGTTAGAAGCCGATAAATCCGAGATAGGATCCATGTATCAAAACAAAGTATGGACTTTGGTGGACTTGCCCTGTGATCGGCAAGCCATTGAGACAAATGGATCTTTAAGACTAAGACGGACGTGGACGGTAATGTCACCGTCTATGAAGCTCGACTTGTGGCGAAGAGTTTTCCACAAGTTCAAGGAGTTGACTACGATAAGATTTTCTCACCCGTAGCGATGCTTAAGTCCGTCGGAATCATGTTAGCATTAGCTGCATTTATGAAATCTGGCAGATGGATGACAAAACAAGTTTCCTTACCAGTTTTCGTAAGGAAAGGTTGTATGTGATACAATCAGAAAGGTTTTGTCGATCCTAAGGATGCTAAAAGGATATGCTAGCTCCAGCGATCCTTCCATGGACTAGAGCAAGCATCTCGGAGTCGGAATATACACTTTGATGGAGTGATCAAAGTTTTTGGGTATACAAAGTTTGTTGGAAACTTGTATTTGCAATAAAGTGAGTGGGAGCACTACAACATTTCTGATAAGTATATGCGAATGACATATTGTTGATCCGAAATGATGTAGAATTTCTAGAAAGCATAAAGGGTTGTTTGAAATGAGTTTTTCAAAGGAAGACCTGGATAAAGCTGCTTACATATTGGGCATCAAGATCTATACAGATAGATCAAGACGCCTGATGATACTTTCAAAAGATCACACACCTTGGCATGATTTTGAAGAAGTTCAAAATAGATCAGTCAAAGAAGGAGTTCTTACCTGAGTTGTAAGGTGTGAAGTTGAGTAAGACTCAAAACTTGACCACGGCAGAAGGAAGAGGAAGGACGAAGGTCGTCCCCTATGCTTTTGTCATAGGTTCTGTACGGTATGCCATGCTAAGTACCGCACCTGATGTGTGCCTTGCCACATGTCTGGCAAGAGGGTACAAAGGTGATCCAGGAGTGGATTACTAGATAGTGGTCAAAATTTTCCTTAGAGGAGTAAGGAAATGTTTCTCGGTTATGGAGGTGATAAAGAGTTCGACGTAAAGAGTTACGTCGATGCAAGCTTAACACCTATCCGGATAACTCTAAGTGGAGATACCGGATACGTATAATGGAGCAACAGTTTGGAATAGCTCCAAGTGGAACGTGATAGCAGCATCTACGATATGACATAAAGTTTTTGCGAAGAACATAGGGATCTGAATGTTGCAGACCCGTTGACTACAACCTCTCTCACAAGCATAACATAATCAAACACAGAACTCATTGAGTGTTAATCACATATTGATGTAAACTAGATTACTGACTCTAGTGAACTCTTTGGATGTTGGTCACATGGCGATGTGACCTGTGAGTGTTAATCACATGGCGATGTGAACTAGATTATTGACTCTAGTGCAAGTGGGAGACTGTTGGAAATATGCCCTAGAGGCAATAATAAATTGGTTATTATTATATTTCCTTGTTCACGATAATCGTTTATTATCCATGCTGGAATTGTATTGAAAGGAAACTCAGATACATGTGTGGATACATAGACAAACACCATGTCCCTAGTGAGCCTCTAGACAACTAGCTCGTTGATCAATAGATGGTTACGGTTTCCTAACCATGGACATTGGATGTCGTTGATAACGGGATCACATCATTAGGAGAATGATGTGATGGACAAAACCCAATCCTAAGCCTAGCACAGATCGTGTAGTTCGTATGCTAAAGCTTTTCTATATGTCAAGTATCTTTTCCTTAGACCATGAGATTGTGCAACTCCCGGATATCGTAGGAATGCTTTGGGTGTACCAAACGTCACAACGTAACTGGGTGGCTATAAAGGTGCACTACAGGTATCTCCGAAAGTGTCTGATGGGTTGGCACGAATCGAGACTGGGATTTGTCACTCCGTATGACGGAGAGGTATCTCTGGGCCCACTCGGTAGGACATCATCATAATGTGCACAATATGTGATCAAGGAGTTGATCACGGGATGATGTGTTACGGAACGAGTAAAGAGGCTTGCCGGTAACGAGATTGAGCAAGGTATCGGTATACCGACGATCGAATCTCGGGCAAGTGCTATACCGATAGACAAAGGGAATCGTATACGGGATTGATTGAATCCTTGACATCGTGGTTCATCCGATGAGATCATCGTGGAACATGTGGGAGCCAACATGGGTATCCAGATCCCGCTGTTGGTTATTGACCGGAGAGTTGTCTCGGTCATGTCTACATGGTTCCCGAGCCCGTAGGGTCTACACACTTAAGGTTCGATGACGCTAGGGTTATAGGGAAAGTATGTACGCGGTTACCGAATGTTGTTCGGAGTCCCGGATGAGATCCCGGACATCACGAGGAGTTCCGGAATGGTCCGGAGGTAAAGATTCATATATGGGAAGTCCTGTTTTGGTCACCGGAAAAGTTTCGGGCGATATCGGTAATGTACCGGGACCACCGGGAGGGTCCCGGGGGTCCACCAGGTGGGGCCACCAGCCCCAGAAGGCTACGTGGACTAAGTGTGGGAGGGGACCAGCCCCAAGGGGGCTGGTGCGCCCCTCCACCAAGTCCCAGGGCGCCTCCAAGAGGGGAAGGGGGCAAACCCTAGGGCAGTTGGGCCCTAGGGCCCAATAGTGGTGCGCCTCCCCCTCTCTCCCCCTTGGCCGCCCCCCTAGATGGGATCTAGGGCTGGCCGCACCCTAGGGGTGGGAAACCCTAAAGGGGGGCGCAGCCCTCCCTTCCCCCTATATATATGTGAGGTTTTAGAGCTGCTTGACACACGAGAACGTCTCCCTCTTGGCGCAGCCCTACCCCTCTCCCTCCTCGTCTCTTGCAGCGCTTGGCGAAGCCCTGCTGGAGTCCCGCGCTCCTCCACCACCACCACGCCGTCGTGCTGCTGTTGGATGGAGTCTTCCCCAACCTCTCCCTCTCTCCTTGCTGGATCAAGGCGTGGGAGACGTCACCGGGCTGCACGTGTGAAGAACGCGGAGGCACCGTCCGTTCGGTGCTAGGATCTTCGGCGATCTGAATCGCGGCGAGTACAACTCCATCAACCGCGTTCTTGAACGCTTCCGCTTAGCGATCTACAAGGGTATGTGGATCCAACTCTCCTCTCGTAGATGCATCTCCTAGATTGATCTTGGTGAGCGTAGGAAAATTTTTGTTTCCCATGCAACGTTCCCCAACATCATGAGCCTCCTTAAGGATCAAACGTCTCAGGTTTCGTACTTAAGGAACCACTAAACGGTTGCTAAAGAATACAACTCCTTGATCATCAATTGAGAAACATCCCGCAACTCCTTTCTTGATGTTCCTCTTAATACGGGAAATTCCCGGGTCAACCTTCTGTGCTTTGATGACCTGATCCGTAAGGTTAGGTTCCACCACCAAGGTGGAAAGGAATCCTCGAGGAACAATGTGAAGGTTAAGCTTACGAAATTCCTCGTGGAGAAGTGGTTGTCCTTGTTGTAACATCAAGTTGTTACAATAAGATTTACGACTTAGTGCATCAGCCATGACATTGGCCTTTCCAGGGGTGTAAGTGATTCCTAAGTCGTAATCTGTGAGCAACTCGACCCAACGTCTTTGCCTGAGATTTAGATCCGGTTGGGTGAAGATATACTTCAAACTTTGATGATCAGTGAAGATTTCACAGCGATTACCAAGGAGGTAATGTCGCCATGTTTTGAGTGCATGGACTACAGCTGCAAGCTCTAGATCATGAGTAGGATAGTTATCCTCATGTGGACGCAACTGTCGAGATGCGTTTGCAATCACTTGACGATCTTGCATGAGTATGCAACCTAGTCCTTGTCGCGAGGCATCGCAATAGATTATAAAATCTTTGGAAAAGTCTGGTGGTACCAGTACAGGTGCAGTTGTCAGGCGTCTTTTCAGTTCCTGAAAACTGGACTCGCACTATGGGGTCCACTCAAACTTTTTATCTTTCTTGAGGAGTTCAGTTAGAGGTTTAGCAACTTTGGTGAAATTCTCGACGAAGCGTCGGCAATAGCTTGCTAAGCCAAGAATACTCCTAACTTGCTTGACCGATTCAGGGGGAGTCCAATCAAGGACGGCTTGAACTCGCTCGGGATTGACAGCAATACCCTTGCCAGAGATCACATGACCTAGATAGGTTACTTCCGGCAACCAAAATTCACATTTAGAGAATTTGGCATAAAGGCGGTGCTCTCAAAGTTTCGTCAATACCAGCCTTAAATGCTCGGCATGATCTTCCTTGTTCTTGGAATAGATGAGTATATCATCGAGGTATACCACGACGAATTTATCCAAGTACTCCATGAATATAGAATTCATTAGCCGGGAAAAGGTGGCTGGGGCATTGGTTAACCCGAAGGACATGACGGTGTACTCATATTGGCCATAACGAGTAACAAAAGCCGTTTTAGGAATGTCCCCGTTCTTGATTTTGATTTGATGGTAACCCAACCTCAAATCCATCTTAGAGAAGACTGAGGATCCAACGAGCTGATCATACAGGTCGTAGATCCTGGGGAGCGGATACTTGTTCTTTATGGTGACCAGATTGACAGGTCGGTAATCTACAACCATCCGCTCCGTTCCATCCTTCTTCTTGACGAAGAGGACGGGACAAGCCCGAGGGGAAGAACTAGGACGGATGAAAACTTTTTGCAAGGACTCATCGAGTTGTTTCTTAAGCTCAGCTAATTCTAGTGGTGCCATCTTATAAGGTCTCCTAGAGATTGGGACAGTTCCAGGGATAAGATCTATCACGAACTCGACATCTCTGTCAGGTGGAATTCCTGGCAGTTCTTCTGGAAAAACATCCGGAAAGTTACGGACTACCGGGATATCTTCGAGTTCTGGTAGAGGGCTGGCATTAAGAGAGTAGAGCTGACGCTCAGCCATTCGGGTCAAGACATTGACTATCTTGCCGGATGGGTGTGTAAGTTGAACGGTCCTAGTATAGCAATCAATCTTGGCGTAATGAGTTGTCATCCAATCCATACCCAAAATGATGTTTATGTCCGAGGACTTGAGAGCGATTAGAGATGCTAGGAAAACAAGTCTACCAACAAGGATTTCATTTCCATGGCTTACCCTAGAGGTTTGCCACTTTGAACCAGGAGTTTGAATAACCATGGAAGTAGGCATGTCACAAAAAGTCATGTTGTGCATTCGAGCATAGCTCTCAGATATGAACGAATGGGATGCTCCAGTATCGAAAAGAACAGATGCCGGATGGCAGTTAACGAGAAGCGTACCAAGGACGACGTTAGGATCCTCATAAGCTTCCTCAGCAGAGACATAGTTGACATGACCACGTGCAGTGGGGATTGGCTTGACATAATTCACGTTGCCGGTTGGCTTACCACGGCCAACGGGTTTTCCTGGTTGGTTCTGCGGGACACTCAAGCATGTAGTGTCCCGGTTCTCCACACTTGAAGCATGTCACAGTGCTAGTGCGTGGAGCAAAGTTGGAAGGTGGTCCTCCATAGGTCTTAGCAGGTGCATACTGTTGAGTTGGGCGAGGCGCCTCATAGGATGGCCTCGGTGTGTACTTGGGTGGCAGAGCAGTGTTAGGAACCCACACACGGCGCTTGTGAGAGCCAGAGCCGGATGAGGAACCAAAGTCTCGAGTATGCTTGCGTGTGGCCTCGAAGTCGGTCTGGCCCGTTTCAGCACTGATAGCCTTGTTTACCAACTTCTGGAAGGAAGTGCACTCGTGCAGACGTAGATCTCGGCGGAGTTCAGGGCTGAGTCCCTTGCGGAACCTTGCCTGCTTCTTGGCATCGGTGGATACTTCCTCAGGTGCATAGCGTGCCAAGTTGCCAAACTCGCGACTATAGCCATCTACAGTTAATCAGCCCTGGGTGAAGTTGCAGAATTCCTCCCGCTTGCGATCCATGAGACCTTCCGGAATGTGATGTTCACGGAATGCCTCACTGAACTCAACCCAAGTAGTGATTTGACCAGCAGGACGCATAGCTTCAAAGTTTTCCCACCAAAGACTGGCAGGGCCCTCAAGATGGTAGGCGGCGTAGGTAACCTTGTCAGCTTCGGCCACACGGGCAGAGTGTAGCTTGTGGGTGATACTACGTAGCCAGTCATCCGCATCCAGAGGTTCAGTGGAGTGATGGAACTTCGGTGGACACATCTTGATAAAGTCATTGATTGACACCACGTCATTCCTCTGGCGGAACCCAGTGTTCTGCTCTATGCGTTCCAGCAGACGGTTGGTCTCTCTCTTGTTCCGTTCTGCCTCGAGCATAACTTCCGCCAAGGAGGGTGGCTGGGGCAGATTCCCATCTCTAGCCCCACTAGCCTCACCCTGCTCCTGAGCAGCAGGAGTGTTGCGAGTGTTGACCATCCTAAGAAAACAAAACAACGGTTTAGTCAAGGATGACAAAAATTTAACATAGAAGTGCAGAATGTAATGGATGACACGGAATGTAGAGATGTTCATCCGTACGACATGGTAATATAGAAACTGCTATATATACACCAGTGGTCATACACACCATACATAGTTTAGTACAAGCCAAGGCTAAAGTACAACTGCGGTGAAAGACGATACATCCCATCAGAGGCATTCCAAGCTCCTATACATTATTTATCTACACCTCCGGAACTCAGTACACACTAAGTCATATTCCACAAGACGTGCAGGACTGTGGGAATACAACTACTACCATACTACTACTACCACGGTCTAGCTCAGACATTTCCGTAGTAATCTTCGTAAAGATTACCACCGTAGCCTGGAAGTGGAACAGACGGATCTTGAAACTCGCGAGCACTCGAAGGCTGTGGACCATAGGGACATGGATGTGGCCTCGGTCCCGATGCTGGTGGTAACCGACGCCCACGTGGAGGTGTAATACCCCCAACGTCACGCCAATCCATGCGATCAGGCAGACGAGTCCGCACGGGGTACAAATCCCGCATGTCCAGATATCCGGCGTGCACAGCAAGTGCAAGCCGTGTCAAAGTAGTCCAGTGGGCGGCTTGAGTGTTATACAGCTCCATCCGGAGGGCACGGACCTCACGGTCCCTATCCTCCAGCATCTGAACAGTAGTCTGAAGCAGTGGCTCTTCATGAGCAGCATCAGTATACAGACCAGTGTAGTAGCCTTCCTCTCCGGGAAGTGAGGCTGGCATGTAACAGAACTCAGTGTTCAGCAGCAGGGCATGCCTAGCCCGGAGAATGGTCATCATCGAATAGGCGGCATCCTGCACTGCCATCTCGATTGTAACCCCAAGTCCATAGGACCAATGGATAGGGTCGTTAGCTCCGGGATATGAGGGGTATATCCGGACTGTGCAGAAATACTGACTCTGATTGAAATCCCGGTACTGTTCCTCCACGGTGTACTCAGCATACCAACGATAACCAGTCTCAGTCAGCACACGGACTAGCATGGCCGTGTGACCGGACACATTAGTGCACCGAATCAAACGAACCACTTGGTGAGGGGTGCGGCCAGACATCTGAAACACGAGGTAATGCAAAGGCATTAGTGTTTCTGGAAGAAATCGGGCAGCATAACAACTGTAAATGCTCAAACAAAGATTTGAGACATCATACAAATGATAGCATAACCACTCAACAGTTCCATATCAAGGTTCCGGGTCCAACAATCATCATACTAAAAGGATAGAAACTGAACTGAGGCTTAAAACCAACAATCCTAAGGGTCTACGGATTAGTAACACGTGAACCTAGCAAGGATAATAGGCCTAGTCCTAAATCCCCGTAGAAAGAATAGACTGACTCAGATCAGAAGGGCATAAGGTAAAGGAGTAAAAAGAGCCTTACGTTCCCTTCCACAATCAATTCCCCTACATATAACTAAGAATTTTTCTAGACTCAACATCGACCAGTTTGGCTTGAGAAACCTACAGGCAGTCCAGCTCTGATGCCAACACTGTCAGGACCCCGATCCTATGTCACACCGATCTAGCTGTAACACGTCATATCACTTTGCGGCCTCACGCACGGTAACCCCACGGGTGCCACCTTACCTGGCCCGGGACCGTTTGCGCATTTTGGCACATGTATATGACAGTGTCGCTAGCATCCATATGACAGAGAACCCGGGCCGACATGGCTAGTTATAAACCAAAAGTGGCACTAGATTACAGAGACATGCATCCATGACCCAGCAACGAACGTGTCGGTCATCAACGTATGAACCCAAGTCGTAGCAAGCTACATGGACTTAAAGGGACAACGCGTGACATTTCCCCTAAGGGACAGACACAGGAACGAAGAAGGACACATGCCGGCCAGCCTACGTGTTCCGAGCAGTAGCAAGCTACCAAGGCTCATTGGAATCACTAGGAGGCATTTCCGTGTAAGGTAGGTGATACGTCCAAAACGTATCTATAATTTCTGCTTGCTCCATGCCTTTTTTGTGTGATATTGTTATGATATTTATGCACTTCCATACACTTTTGATCATATTCGGACTAACCTACTAATGGTTGCAAAAGTGCACAATGTTCTTGTTTTACACTTTATTGTGTAGGAATTACTTGGAAATTGACAAAAACGCAAAAGGAGTCGTATTGGAGTAGGACTCTGACTTTTCTGAAATCTGTCTGAGAACGTTTTTGAAAGATGGTCACGTTCCGGTCCAAAGGCGACGTCAAACGGAAAAAGTCTAGTTGCGAAAGTTGTGGGGAATTTCGAGGCGATGCTTCTGGATATAAAATTCGTCCAAATCGGAGTCCGGACGGCCGAGTAAAGCCTGTTTTACTCAGGCCCAAAATGTGATGACGAGAATCCGAGAGTCTATATAAAGAGAGGAAACCTAGGTCACCAAGGGCCACGAATTTTCCTCCTCCCGAGCCGCCATCTTGGAGGAGAGGACCAGCACCATTGCAGCACCATCCACAAGGAAGAAGGGGGGCCAAGGAGCCGCTGCCCCCTAGGGCCGCCGCCGCCGCCTCCGTGGCTGCCACCGGCCGTCTCCTCCTCGCGGGGATGCACCTCTTCATCAACACCATCATCAACCTCCTTCTCACCATGTCCATGCGTGAGTAGTTTCCTCCGGGGCCAAGGGCTCGTACGTGTAGCTATGTGGTTATCTCTCTCTCCCATGATGTGATCTTCGTTGTGATCATAGGCTATGTTAATCTAGGGTGATCCCATGATATTTCCCCTTCCTCTATGTATTGGATTGATGTACTCACTTGTCTTTATCTAGTATAATGCCCGAGACTAAGGTGACAGCGGTCTATTGGACATGGATTAGAAAAATATTTTCATGAGTGATTTTCTCTCTTGTGTGTTGATTGAAGATTGAGAGTCTCTTGGTGCTTGTCTTTGACTATCCTTTAGATATGTTGTGGTGATTGTGGGACTCTCTTTGGATGGCCGCGGTGACATTGGGAAATCCTTAGATTGAGAACTACAAACTTTGAGGTGTGCTTTTGTAGCCCTACATAATTCTCGTCCTCTCTTGACCACAGAGGAATGACCTCCGGGTGCGTCTCCATTGCATGTTTTATGGGAAATATCATGTGATTCGATTATGTTAATGTTGTTGGGAGTTGCCACTAGTGAAAGTATGATCCCTAGGCCTTGTTTCCACCATTGCAATACCATTTGTGCTCACGTTTACCACTTGTTTGCTTGCTGCACTTTTTATTACAGATTTATATTACTTTGTTTTGCCATCCATATCACTTGCCATTTAACATCTCTTCGCCGAACTAGTGCACCTATACATCTAACAAGTGTATTAGGTGTGTTGGGGACACAAGAGACTTCTTGTATCTTAGTTGCAGGGTTGCTTGAGAGAGATCATCTTCAACCTCTACTTCCCTGAGTTCGATAAACCTTAGGTCATCCACTTGAGGGAAATTGCTGCTGTCCTACAAACCTCTGCGCTTGGAGGCCCAACATAGTCTACAAGAGTAGAAGCGTGTGTAGACATCAAGCTATTTCTGGCGCCGTTGCCGGGGAAGTGAGTGCTTGAAGGTATATCTTTAGATCTTGCAATTAAATCTTTTTGTTTCTTGTTTTTATTTTCACTAGTTTTGCTTAATGGAAAACAACAAAAATATGAGAGAGCTTTATAAGCTCTACCTTGAACTTGGACATGATGTGTTCGAAGAGAAAATTAAAAAACCTTTGGAACTTTATTTGCATAACAATCATGATGGTGGTGATGTTATTATTATGTTTTTATTTAATATCAATATTGCTAATGACATGGAAAGCTCTAAGCTTGGGGATGACACGTTTGATGAACATGATATTTTTGGTCCCCCAACTTTTCAGGAGAAAATTTACTTTGATGATACTATGCCTCCTATATATGATGATTACAATGATGAATATGTTATTTTCAGTCCACCTACTATTGAGGATAAAATTTATTATGATTATGATATGCCTCCTAAATACGATGATTACCATGATGATTATGATAGTCTTACTCTCACTATTCCTAATAAGAAAGATTTTGCTTATATGAAGAGTAATGACACTTTTATGCTTTTGGATCATGGAAATAATGCCTTATGTGATAGTTATATTGTTGAGTTCATCCATGATGCCACTGAAATTTATAATGAGAGAGGGAGGCATGGTTCTAAATATCTTAATAATAAGAAGTTTCCTCTCTTTATGGTGAATATTTTGAAGCTGCACTTGTTTTGTCTTCCTATGCTTATTGCTTTGTGCTTCAATGAATTATTCTATTGCAATGTTCCTATGCATAGGAAGCATGTTAGGCTTAAATGTGTTTGGTATTTGCTTCTTGATGCTCTCTTTTGTTCTTCAACTCTTATTCCTACGAGAGCATCATTAAAGTCTTATGCCTAGCTTAAAGGCATAAAAGAAAGCGCTTTTGGGAGGCAGCCCACAATGAATAAAATTTTATTTTGCTTTTGTTGTGTCTTGATGTTGTTACTACAGTAGCATCATCATTGTATCTTTACTTTTCAGCTTTGTGCCAAGTGTAGCCTCTGATTGCAAGAAAGTTCAAAAGTTGTGACGTGCTGTCTAGGAAACAGATTATGTCCTTGGATAGAAAAATTCGTATAAAATCACCAGATCATCTTTTTGGTCTGAATTGTTTCGACAGCGTGCTCTATACAATTGGCTTTCGGGCGTCTGTTCTGAGTTTTTTGATTTGAGTTGCAGAAGTGTCCCGAAAAAATCATTTACTACATGCTGGTCTGTTTTTCACAGATTCTGTCCTGTTTTGCCTTTCCTTCATTTTGCAAACCTTGAGCTTGCTTTTTCTTTGCAAAAACCTTTTGGCAATCTTGAGAAACAGTAGACCTTCAAGAATATCCTTATTTCCAGCAAGGAACAATTATTTTATTATGAGTACTAACCTCGCTAATCAGATTATGATGAGTTATGTATGAAGGGAGTTTTCAAGTGTGCGAGGGAAGATGATAAAAAGATTCAGGAGTGTCAAACGCTCAAGCTTGGGGATGCCCCCATGCACCCCCAAGAAATATTCAAGAAGACTCAAGCGTCTAAGCTTGGGGATGCCCCCGTGCATCCGCTTCTCCATCAACATTATCAGTTCGTCTTTCGTTCCACTATATTTTTATCAGTTCATGTGTTATGTGCTATGCTTGGAGCGTCTTGCTTTTAGTTTCCTTTTTAGTTTTCTTTAGCTTTTCATAACGAGTCGAAACTCAGCTTTCTTTGTGTGGGAGAGAAACACGCTCCACTTCAACCTAGAGCATAACATAGAATTTTCATGTCTATCTTTGCTGTGTGTGTTCTTTGTCTTTCAATAGCTACTATCATGCTTAGCTCTTAGTTTTCATGCTTATCTTTTTAAAGAGCTTTTGTTTAGTTGGTTGCTTGAACTCTCTTTAGTTATCATGCTTATCTTATTAAGATAGTTTGCTTCTGTTGCATTGGTCGATATGTCTATGATAAAAATGCTACGTGCATAATGGCGCTTAGTAATTCATGTTTTCTTATGGTTAGTCTCAAATAGCTGGGGGGTTCCCAATGTGTTATTGGAGTACCAACATGATTTGTTTGTCTATGATGTGGTATGGTTTAGTGATATCTTCCTTCAAGAATTTATTTTGATTGACTTGGCGTATGCTCACGCATATTTAAGACTATAAAGAAAGTCTGTCAAGCATTGATGATCTTTTATTTCTGAGTAGCGATATAACTTCCATGCCTGATTCAATGTTGCTTTGTTGCTCTGCATGATTATGACCGTCATTGCTCTCTTAGTTGGTCGCTCCCAGTCTTTTGCTAACCTCCACCTGTACTAAGCGGACTGACTGCTTGTGCATCCAAAATCTTTTAAATCAGTTATGCCATATGCGTCCATCATACCTTCCTATACATGGTATTTACCTGCCATTCCTAACGGAGACTTTCATGTACCATCTCGAAATTATTCAAAAAAAATGCATTTCTGTTTTGTGCCTCTGTTTTAGTTCATGAGGAAGTAGTAGTTAATTCATGATCTTTTTTAGTTGGACAAGCTTCACCCCGGGATTGCATGTCTAATGTGAAAACCCATAATACGAGAAGGAACTCGCATAGAGTGCGCCCGGCTCATTAAAAAATTATATAACAAACAAACCCTCCTTCACGCTTTGTTCATGAGAAATCCGAAAACTTTGGCAGTGATAAACAAAGGAGATTAAGAGGATGTGATCGTTCTCATTCGGGAGCCGTTCCTCGAAACTTGTCCATCTCAAGAAGTGATTGAGTTATCTGCTAGCATTCGTTGACGGAACATGCATAATCTAAAATAATTATTACCTCTGTTTTTAAAATCAAGAGCTTTGGTACATGTTTAGTTTTTGTTTCTGACCACGGGTTTTCAACCTTGCCATCAAAAGCCACGGTTCGAGAGTCTCCACCTTCTTTAAAGCACCAACTATTGAGAGCATGATTGTCATTCTGAGTGTAATGTGCATTGTCCCAAAGTACCATTGTCTTTTGCATGATTATGATATCGTTTATTCTGAAATCATTGTATCTAGTCGTCACTTAAACTTTGGAGGTGCCCCTGCATTTATGTTTTGCTTCACTAAAGGGGGCAAGCGAGATATCACTTTGTCATGTTTGCACACCATGCTCATTGCAAATCTATTGAGTGTTTCAGTATCATATTGTAAAACTTTCAGTTCTTTGTGATATTCTAATGAGGCAACTTAATTAGTACAGACCCATTGTCTCAGTAAGCACTTGTCATGTGACTGTGAAAAGTTCTTATATGGTTAATAGCATGTCACCACAGAAATTATGCTTGTTATCATTTACCTACTCGAGGACGAGCAGGAATTAAGCTTGAGGATGTTGATACGTCCAAAACGTATCTATAATTTCTGCTTGCTCCATGCCTTTTTTGTGTGATATTGCTATGATATTTATGCACTTTCATACACTTTTGATCATATTTGGACTAACCTACTAATGGTTGCAAAAGTGCACAATGTTTTTGTTTTACACTTTATTGTGTACAAATTACTTGGAAATTGACAAAAACTCTGACTTTCCTGAAATCTGTCTGAGAACGTTTTTTAAAGATGGCCACGTTCCGCCCCAAAGGCGACGTCAAACGGAAAAACTCTAGTTGCGAAAGTTGTGGGGAATTTCGAGGCGATGCTTCTGGATATAAAATTCGTCCAAATCGGAGTCCGGACGACCGAGTAATGCCCGTTTTACTGAGGCCCAAAATCTGATGACGCGAATCCGAGAGTCTATATTAAGATAGGAAACCTAGGTCACCAAGGGCCACGAATTTTCCTCCTCCCGAGCCGTCGTCTTGGAGGGGAGGACCAGCACCATTGTAGCACCATCCACAAAGAAGAAGGGGGGCCAAGGAGCCGCTGCCCCCTAGGGCCGCCGCCGCCCCCTAGGGCCGCCGCCGCCGCCTCCGTGGCTGCCGCCGGCCGTCTCCTCCTCGCGGGGCTGCACCTCTCCATCAACACCATCATCAACCTCCTCCTCACCATGTCCACGCGTGAGTAGTTTCCTCCGGGGCCGAGGGCTCGTACGTGTAGCTATGTGGTTACAACTCTCAACGGATTGCAAGATGTTATTACGAACACGAGTCCTCTACTCTCCACAACAATACACTACCGAGGATCCTCTTCCGTCATCCTACGGAAGGGCCATCCACGGCACTCACACTTATCTTGAGGCTTTTAGTAATATCCATCAACTTGTCTATGAACTGTAAGAGTAACCAAGTAGTCCGTACCGCGAACAACGGCTATTCGAATAGATTGATAACCCTACAGGGGTGTACTTCTTTACACACGCTTTCACCACTTATCGCCGTTTACTCGACATGTACTCGGCAACCTTCAAGCGGAAGCCCAGCGAGGGTGTCGGCCACGACCTGACTAACTACTCAAGTCTCTCGTCCAGGTTTATCGCCTATTTGGGTTCCATCAGTGGGGAGATCCGGCCGGGGTGTCGCTCACGGCCCCAAACGATGTGTACAGGGTTCCCGAGTCACCAAACGGGCAACCGGTACACCATGCCACGTACCTGTCGCATCACAACCCACCCCGAGGGTCAGCGCTGTGCACGACCTCCAGTAAACTATAAACACCAGAAACTAGTTGCAACTCCTGGACAGAGATCGAGGGTAATTAATAAGTCGAGAGGGTCCATTGGTTTCGGGCCCAATGCATGGTAGTAGCTGGAACTTGAACCACACATACAGATCTCGGGTCCTATGGACGGTTCCAATGAAACAACCCACCATGTACTCCTACATGGCCTTTCATCGATACCTTTACCAAGCATATTCCACACTTCCTTCTCTTTATCGATATGATCATTTCACTCTGATCCATCACCCAGATGAACCAGACCAGACACAACTCTAAGCATAGCAGGCAACATAAGCAAATAGCATGGTGGATCACACATCACATGGCTCAATCAACTCCTACACATGCTAGTGGGTTTCAACTATTTACTGTGGCAATGACAGGTCATGCAAGGGAATAGGGTTCAACTACCGCAGCAAGTAGCAGTTCACACGCAGTTGCCTTAATGCAGTAAAAGAGAGCAGGAGCGAGAAAATGGGTTTGTATCGGAATGATCAATGATTGCTTGCCTGACAAAGTGGTTGTCGGGTACTGCTCTTCAACTGGATACACAGCAGTGTCCTCGGGAGCAGGACCTAACACAGAGAATACCGGTGATACAATCGTTAAACAAACAAATGCAACAATATGATGCATGCTCATGACATGGCAAGATGCATGTGTGTTGGGCTAATGCAACTATAACCAGAAGGGTGTGAGCCTATTTGAATCAAAGATTCAAATTGACACTTTAGCTATTATTTAAATAAGTGCATTATCATGTTTTAATGTATACAGCAAGGTTAACTTGCTCAAACATGCATGAAACCAGTGCCATTGGAAAGATTGGATTTTTCTGATCAATTTTCATATATAAATCTTTTCCATCTGAGCTACTGTCGAATTTATATGATTTTTTGAAGTTTAGGCATTTTCTGGAATTTCCTGAATTATTTTTAAATCTAAAAATCCCAGAAAATCCTTTACTGTGTCAGCATGACATCATGCTAACGTCAGTCAGTCAACAGGGCGGCCCAGGTCAAACCTGACCAGTGGGACCCACTGGTCAGTGTCATAGTTAACTAATTAACTAATTAGAATTAAATTAACACCTAAACTAGGATTGACTAGCAGGCAGGGCCCACATGTCAGTGACCAAGGGGGGTCAAACCCGTGGTCAAACAGGTCCAACTCGCCGGCGTTTAGCCGCCAGCGAGGCCAAACACGGCGGTGAGGTGCGGGTTTCGTGCTCCGGCTGCCAAAACGACGGCGGAGCACACCTACGGGTAGCTGGAGGCAAACTGCATCGAATGGAGGTGGTGGCTGGCCTCGGGGTCGCCGGAGATGACGCCGACGACGAGTCCAGCGGCTGGCGGAGTTCGGCGAAGTCGAAAACGACGGTGCGGTGCTCGTAGAGGAGTGTGAAGTGATCCTACAGCACCTACGTGTGACAGTGAAGCTAATAGGCACGGTGGTCGGACCATTGGATGGCCGGAGCCTCGTCGGCGACGAGCTCCGCGGCGGTGCGTGCAGGTGAGCTTTGTGCGGTGCGTTCCAGGGTAGTAGAGAGCCAACGGAGAGGGGGAGGACGAAGCTGGGCTCACAGGGGTTGTAGCAGATGCCGGAGCGAGCTTGGGGGTGGTCGGAGCTGAACGGAACGGCGAGGGGGATCTCCGCGGCCGGAGTTGGGGAAGAAGGGGTCGGGGCGTCTCCAGGGCGGGCGAGCGCTCAGGGCTCGGCCTGCTCGAAGTAGTCGAGGACGGCGGAGACGACGGACACGGCGACGGGGCTCAGGGACGACGGTGGGCGCGGCTACTACGACGGTGTGAGCACGACGGCGTCGGCCATGGTGCGGGGAGGGCGAAGGAGAGGAGCTGGGGAGAGTGGGGAGTGTCTGCGAGGTCGGGGGCGAGGTGGACGACCGATCCAGGCCTCCAGGGCGGCGAGGGGAGGAAGCAGGGCGGCGAACAGCTGCGTGGCACGCGCTGCGGCCGCCGTCGAGCACCTGCCTGCCTGCCTGGCCGAGCCAAGCAGCTCGCTGGAGCGGCAGCTGGGCTGGGCCGGCAGGTGGGCCGGGTGGGCGCCAAGTAACTCCTTTTCTCTCTCCTTTTCCTATTTCCTTTTTTGTTTCATTTCTTTTGCAACTTTTTTTAATTAATAAAAATGCCAGAACATTTTTATAACTCATAAAACTTGTCATGCCCACTATATATAATATGAACAGCATGGAACATTATAGTTTATGATTATTTGAGCATTTAAAATATTTTATAGCATTTAAATGCCCAAATGCAAATACCATATGATTTAATCTAGAGACCTTGGATGTCCTAGAAAATTGTGCACCATTTTTGGCAGAGGTTTAAGACCAAGGCAGAAATGATGGACATTTTTGAAGGGCATTTTGGGTACATTGGAAAAGATTTTATCAAACCCTAGTTGTTAGAAGAGGGGTGTTGGGGTTTCTGTCATTCCCATTTCAAGTTTCTTTGATAAGTAACATGATGCACACTCTAGCTAGTCCTAATGCAAGTGCTAACTAGGGATGTGACAGTCTGTCACCTAGCGGTGCATCAAGGACATAATTCCTCTCTGCAGCAATGAGGATAATCCTCAAATCACGGAACAATTCCGCATCATTGCTACTAACATCTTTCAACTTAGTTTTCTCTAGGAACATATAAAAAAATAAACAGGGAGCAACATCGTGAGCTATTGATCTACAACATAGATATGCTAATACTACGAGGACTAAGTTCATGATAAATTAAAGTTCAATTTAATCATATTACTTAAGAACCCCAACTTAGATAGACATCCCTCTGGTCATCTAAATGATCACGTGATCCAAATCAACTAAACCATGTCCAATCATCACGTGACATGGAGTAGTTTCAATGGTGAACATCTTATGTTGATCATATCTACTATATGATGCACGCTCGACCTTTCGATCTCCAGTGTTCCGAGGCCATATCTGCATATGCTAGGCTCGTCAAGTTTAACCCGAGTATTCTACGTGTGCAAAACTGTCTTACACCCGTTGTATTTGAACGTAGAGCTTATCACACCCGATCATCACGTGGTGTCTCGACACGAAGAACTTTCGCAATGGTGCATACTCAGGGAGAACACTTGTACCTTGAAATTTTGTAAGGGATCATCTTATAATGCTACCGTCGTTCTAAGCAAAATAAGATAAACATCACATGCAAATCAAAATATGTGACATGATATGGCCATCATCATCTTGTGCTTTTGATCTCCATCTCCAAAGCACCGTCATGATCACCTTTGTCACCGGCGCGACACCTTGATCTCCATCGTAGCATCGTTGTCGTCTCGCCAACTATTGCTTCTACGACTATCGCTACTGCTTAGTGATAAAGTAAAGCAATTACATGGCGATTGCATTTCATACAATAAAGCGACAACCATATGGCTCCTGCCAGTTGCCGATAACTTTACAAAACATGATCATCTCATACAAAACCGTATAACTCATCATGTCTTGACCATATCACATCACAACATGCCCTGCAAAAACAAGTTAGACGTCCTCTACTTTGTTGTTGCAAGTTTTACATGGCTGCTACGGGCTTTAGCAAGAACCGTTCTTACCTACGCATACAAAACCACAACGATGTTTCGTCAAGTATGTGCTGTTTTAACCTTCACAAGGACCGGGCGTAGGCACACTTGATTCAGCTAAAGTGAGAGAGACAGACACCCGCCAGTCACCTTTAAGCAACGAGTGCTCATAACGGTGAAACCAGTCTCGCGTAAGCGTACGCGTAAGGTCGGTCCGGGACGCTTCATCTCACAATACCGCCGAAGCAAAGTATGACATGCTGGTAAGCAGTATGACTAGTATCGCCCACAACTCATTGTGTTCTACTCGTGCATATCATCTACGCATAGACCTGGCTCTGATACCACTATTGGGGAACGCAGTATTTCAAAAATTCCTACGATCACGCAAGATCTATCTACCAGATGCATAGCAACGAGAGGGGAGAGTGTGTCTACGTACCCTCGTAGACCGAAAGCGGAAGCGTTAGAACAACGCGGTTGATGTAGTCGTACGTCTTCACGGCTCGACCAATCAAGCACCGAAACTACGGCACCTCCGAGTTCTAGCACACGTTCAGCTCGATGACGTCCCTCGAACTCCGATCCAGCTGAGTGTCGAGGGAGAGTTCCGTCAGCACGACGGCGTGGTGACGATCTTGATGTTCTACCGTCGCAGGGCTTCGCCTAAGCACCGCTACAATATTATCGAGGAGAACTATGGTGGAGGGGGGCACCGCACACGGCAAAGACATCAAGAGATCAATTGTTGTGTCTAGAGGTGCCCCCCTACCCCCGTATATAAAGGAGGGAGGGAGAGGCCGGCCCTAGAGGGGGCGCGCCAAGTGTGGGGAGTCCTACTAGGACTCCCAAGTCCTAGTAGGATTCCCCTTTCCTTTTCGGAGTAGGAGAGAAGGAAAGAGGGGGAGAGGGAGAAGGAAAAGGGGCTGCACCCCTTTTCCAATTCGGACCAGAAGGGGGACGCGCGCCTCCTTCCTTTTGGCCTCTCTCCTCTATTCCCGTAACTCCTCGATACTCCGAAAATACCCGAATCATTTGGAACCTTTCCGATGTCCGAATATAGTCGTCCAATATATCGATTTTTACGTCTCAACCATTTCGAGACTCCTCGTCATGTCCCCGATCTCATCCGGGACTTCGAAATCCTTCGGTACATCAAAACTCATAAACTCATAATAAAACTGTCATCGAAACCTTAAGCGTGCGGACCCTACGGGTTCGAGAACTATGTAGACATGACCGAGACACGTCTCCGGTCAATAACCAATAGCGGAACCTGGATGCTCATATTGGCTCCCACATATTCTACGAAGATCTTTATCGGTCAAACCGCATAACAAAATACGTTGTTCCCTTTGTCATCGTTATGTTACTTGCCCGAGATTCGATCGTCGGTATCTCAATACCTAGTTCAATCTCGTTACCGGCAAGTCTCTTTACTCGTTCTGTAATACATCATCCTGCAACTAACTCATTAGCTGCAATGCTTGCAAGGCTTATAGTGATGTGCATTACCGAGTGGGCCCAGAGATACCTCTCCGACAATCGGAGTGACAAATCGTAATCTCGAAATATGCCAACCCAACAAGTACCTTCGGAGACACCTGTAGAGTACCTTTATAATCACCCAGTTATGTTGTGACATTTGGTAGCACACAAAGTGTTCCTCCGGTATTCGGGAATTGCATAATCTCATAGTCATAGGAACATGTATAAGTCATGAAGAAAGCAATAGCAGTAAAACTTAAACGATCATAGTGCTAAGCTAACGGATGGGTCTTGTCCATCACATCATTCTCCTAATGATGTGATCCCGTTGATTAAATGACAACTCATGTCTATGGCTAGGAAACATAACCATCTTTGATCAATGAGCTAGTCTAGTAGAGGCATACTAGGGACACTCTGTTTTGTCTATGTATTCACACATGTACTAAGTTTCCGGTTAATACAATTCTAGCATGAATAATAAACATTTATCATGATATAAGGAAATAAATAATAAGTTTATTATTGCCTTGAGGGCATATTTACTTCACATCCGACTACAGTTCCAAACATGAAAAGAACAATGACATCCATCTGCTATCCTAGGCTGCCGACCCGGAACCTAAACCAAGACTGAAGAAGAAGAAGAAAGAACTCCAAACAATGATCATCGCTCTCACGTCAAGACATCGTAAACCTACACCTGCAACTGTTGTTGTAGTATCTGTGAGCCACGAGGACTCAGCAATCCTATAACCATGGGTAACAAGACTATCAAAGCTTAATAGGTAGGAAGAGGTAAAGTGGTGAGGTTGCAGCAGCGGCTAAGCAATATATATGGTGGCTAACTTACGAGTACAAGAATAAGATGAGCATCTACGCAAATGGTCGCAAACTAGTAATGATCGCTAAAGATCCTGAACTACCGACGAGTCGAACATAACCCCACCGTGTTCTCTTCTCAAAGTGAAAAGAGACAGTCACGGTTACTCACACAGTTGTGTGTTTTTATTCCGGATCCTCTGTCAAGTTTTCTATAACCGGACATTAACAAATTCCAATCTGCCACATAACCGCGGGCACGACTTTCGAAAGATCATAACCCTGCAGGGGTGTCCCAACTTAGCCCATCACAAGCTCTCACGATCAGCAGAAGTAATAATAATATTATCACCCCTTATCTTAGGGACAATCCGATCAGGCTCAGAATCCCGGTGCACAAGACATTTCAACAATGGTAAAACAAGTCCAGCAAGACCTCCCGGTGTGTCGACACCCTGATATTAGCCGCGCGTATCTAGTCTCAGGCCACGACCGGATGGGTGATCCTACGAGTAAAACCAGCCCTCGGGTTTCCACAAGTTGGCCCTGCATAACCCCCGTTTGGGACCAACACCATCCGCACTGCCCCCCTGCTATGTAGAAAAGAATCCCGAGGGTGCGACCCCCTATGCAAATTTAATTAATTAAGTTGTTATTATGAGGCAAATTAAAACCAATGTTGGGCCTTGCTGGAGGAGTTTTATTCAAAGACGAAGTATCAAGGGGTCCCCATATACCCAACCGTGTAAGGAACGCAAAATCAAGGAGCATAATGCCGGTTTATCGGCTCCTAAGTTGGCATGAGTGGAACAAAACACCGAGAAAAAGGCCAAGCCTTCCACCCATGCCCAGTATATAGATGTGTTAATATAAATAAGACATATTGTGATATTCCCAAAGCATCAAGTTCCAACATGAAACGATCTTCATCTTCACCTGCAACTAACAATGCTATAAGAGGGGCTGAGCAAGCGGGTATCATAGCCAAACAACGGTTTGCTAGGAAGGTGTCAAGGTTAGAGGTTTCATGGCAACAAGGAGAGGGGCTGACAATAAGATGGGTAGCGCGACATATAACGATAGCATCGAGACAACTAAGCAAAGGCCATGATAGTAAAGGTATCCAAGGTGATGATCATCTTGCCTGAGATCCCGCAAGAAAGAAGAACAATCCCAAGAAGAAGACGAAGAAGAAGCTTTGAAGTCGAACCACGAGTAGACGAACGAATCCTCACGATCGCAACGGAAAAGAACTAGCGAGAAGAAAGCACGTAACAAGGTAAACACACAACACAAGAACAAGACATGATGCTCAACCAAGTATGAAGCAAGACAAGTCTATATGATGCGGAACATGGCAAGGGATGAAGCACACAAGAACAACACAAGCCAACAAGTTTAAATGAGGCCGGAATCAACACATAACAAATCCGATAAGTCCTCATATGCATAATTTGAAATGGGTCCAGATCTGAACAAACCTTAAGTTAAAGTTGTTAAACATCAATTTAAAATGCACCATGATGATATACATGAAATTCTAGTCAAGTTTCATATAAAGTTTATTTAATTCAGAGCTACGACCTAGAAGATATGAGCAAAACAAGACAAGCATGGCAACGGTGCAAGATGCACCCAAACATCAAGCAAACACGCTCCAAACATGTAAACAACATGATATTATGATTCTACATGCAAAACCACACAATTTTCATATAGAGCACGCTCAAAACGGAGCAACGGTTCAACACATACACACGAAGCAAGATATAACAACAAGCTGAAGTTAACAGCCACATAGCAACTTTGGAGCAATGTAAAAATATGATACAACACCCAAAGAAGATAACAAGAGGCATGGATGTGAAAGAGACATGATACTTAACAAGCATGAACTTAGAACACACCCAAAAGCTTGCTGGAACACAATTTAACAAGCATGGCAAGTTGCAATAAAATTATCCACACTTAGCCAAAATCTGGGAAGGCCAAAACATCATCACGATGCTGCCTTCGGAGGCACAAAACAACAAGTATATCAACTCTAATAAGTACATTAAGATCATGGACATTTAGTAGACATAGCATACATCAAAAAACTCCATTGGAGAAACTCCATAGGAGGCATGTATCGATAGCAACAAGCTTCACCAAATTGATCATGCTGATAAAAGGCTGACAGGTTAATTTTATGGCAACTTGAGTGCAAGAAATAAATAAGCTACATCAGGCCATATGTGCAAGTAAGGGCATAAATGGATAGGCAATAACATGGACAACAAGGCATGATCATTGGCCACTCCAAAACAAGCATGGATTTGACTAGGGCATCAAGCAAACATAGCATCTGGTTATAACAGATTCCAGAGTTATCAGTTTTTCACTAAGTATAAAGCAGCAACAACAACATGGCATGTTTACAAGCTTGTTTAAATCCCCTCATCGCATATCATGGAAATTGGATTGCACCACAGCAAATACCATATGATTGTGCTTCTAAAACAATAGACATGAGGCATGAAAGACAAACACATCAATAGCAATGAGCAGGTGAAATCAGCATCTCATAACAAGTTTCAGCACTTAACAGCCAAATGCACTTTTGCAACAGAGATTAACATGGCAAGATGGCACGTAACATGAATGCTACAGTAACCATCATGTAGAGCACTTCACAATGAACATTTTGACATATCATATGCATCATTTGGATAAACATGCACAAAGTTACAAGCATCACAAGTATGCAACAAAATTATAGTTAACAGCAGTTTAAAACTAATAGCACTCTTGCGACAGAGATTAGGGTATCAAGATGAACTCAAACAAGCATGCACAATGGAACAAAGTATAGAGCATATCACCACGATCATTTTGACATATCATTCACTCAAATTGGATAAGCACGCAAAAAGTTACAGCCACATGAACATAGCAACATAACATGTATGAAATTCATGGACTTAGTCATTTTAGCACCAGGGAAAAAAACAGAGCGAGCGCCGTTTTACTTAACGATGCTCGGGCGCAAGATTGCGGGCTGGCTGGGGCTCACCTAGGGCTCATGGGCCGGATCGGAGAGGAAGCAGAGGTGGGCCGATTGGCGCTCAGGTGGGCCGGCTGCAGTGGCCCACGACTCGCACGGGCGGGGTGACACGGCCTAGGCGATGCGCCCGTCTCCATCATGCTCGCGCACGGAGCTAGGGAGACCGGCGGCGCGAAGAATTCCGGCGAGGGAGGCAGCGCAATGCGGGACGACCCGGTGCTGGCCCGATCTGGAGGAGATCGGCCGGATCCGTTGGCCGCCGAGGCCGACGGGGCCTCCGGCGGCGCGCTGCGCATGGGGCGGTGGCGAGGAGGCGCAGAGGCGGCGAGGCAGGTGGAGCTCGCGGCGGCGGCGGCGTCTAGCTCCAGTGACGCTCCGGCGACCGGAGCGAGCAACACACGGAGGCGGCAGCGGCGCTCGGGCCCGCGCGGGCCCTGGATGGGCTCCGCGGGCCGTGTCGGAGTGGAGGCGTGGGGAGGACACGTGACATTGCGTGGTTGGCCGGATCGGCGGCGCTGCTGAGGTGGCGGGCTAGGATTGGTCCGGTGATGTGGCTGCGGGGTGGACATGTCCGGGCGGAGTGGACATGTCCGCCGCGCGGTGGGAGCGGGGCTAGGGTTCATCTGCGAGAAATTTCGGGGGGATACACATATTTATAGGTAGAGAGAGCTAGGAGTGTCCAAATGAGGAGCGTTCGTGGCCACGCGATCGTGATCGAACGGCCAAGAGCATGGAGGGGGTTAGAATGGGCTTGGGGCTGTGGTGGAGGGTTGTTGGGCCAAAAGGGAAAAGGCCTCCGGCGGTTAACACGGTTAACCGTTGGGCTATCAAACAAACTCCGAACGCGACGAAACTTGACAGGCGGTCTACCTATGCTATAATAAGACCACATGCCAAGTTTCAACTCATTCCGAGTATGTTTTCCGGCCACACATAAAATAAATATTCGGAGGTCCGCGGGCACGTGCGAGTGTGTCTGGGCTCAGAACGGACAACGGAAAGGACGAGGGGGCTCGGACGGATGCAAGTTTTGAAAACATGTTGATGCAACACACATGATGACATGGCAAGATGCAACACGCAAGCAGATGACATGGCAATGAAGACGAATAACTGGCTGACACCTGGCGCACCGGTCTCGGGGTGTCACAAGGTGTTCGCTTGTCTAAATTTGAAGCTAGAGCTCATGAGGGCATATTTGTTGGTTATGCTACAAACTCTCATGCTTACTGTGTCCTCAACAAGTCCAATGGACTCATTGAGGAGACGTGTAACGTAGAGTTTGATGAGAATAATGGCTCCAAAGTGGAGCAAAGTGGTACTTGTGATGTAGGTGATGAAATTCCTCCTCAAGTCATAAGAATAATGGGAGTTAGTCATTTCCTACCCATTGAGGAACCCCTTGTGGCCGAAGGAGAAGGACAATGTTCCACTCAAGTGGAACCATCACCAACCCAAGACCCACACGCTTCCGAAGAACAAAGTGAAGGCCCTCAACCCGATGAACAAGGCCAAGTGCAAGATCAACCGCAAGATGGTGGTGATCCACCAAGTGATGCACAAGGCCAAGTTCCCTCTCCCGAGCATGTTCAAGATCAAGAGCAAGCTCAAGATCAAGATCAAGCTCGTGACGACGCTCAAGATGATCAACTCATAGCTCCTCAACTATCACTTGAAGAACAATTGGAGCGTCGTGCTGCTAAAGTTGCTTCTAGGCTCGCTTCTAGAGAGCATCACATGGAGAATATACTTGGAAGCATCACAAAGGGGGTAAGCACTCGTAGACAATTATCAAATTATTGTGCTCATAGCATTTGTCTCTTGTGTTGAACCTCAAAAGGTCTATGAGGCACTCGAAGACCCCGATTGGCTCAATGCCATTCATGAAGAACTCCATAACTCCGAGCGCAACAAGGTGTGGCGTCTGGTGCCAAGGCCGAAGGAGAACCATAATGTCATTAGAACCAAGTGGATCTTTAAGAACAAGCAAGATGCTCACAGAATTTTCATCCGCAACAAGGCTTTGGTGTCTCAAGGCTACTCCCAAGTAGAGGGTATCGACTACGGTGAAACCTTTGCCCCCGTTGGTCGCCTTGAATCTATTTGTTTGTTGCTTGCCTATGCTTCTCATCATAACTTTAAATTGCAACAAATGGATGTGAAGAGTGATTTTCTAAATGGTCCTCTTAATGAGTTGGTGTTTGTCAAACAACCCCTGAGGTTTGAGGATCCTAAATTCCCCAATCACATGTATCAACTCGATAAGGCACTCTATGGCCTTAAACAAGCCCCACGTGCATGGTATGAGCATCTTACCAAGTTGTTGCAAGATCGTGGGTTGGAAATTGGGAAAACCGACCCCACTCTTTTTACCAAGAAGGTCAAAGGGGAGTTGTTTGTATGCCAACTATATGTTGATGATATTATCTTTGGTTCACCTAACAAAGATTTCAATGATGAGTTTTCCGCACTCATGACCGCGGAGTTTGAGATGTCCATGATGGGAGAGTTGAAGTTCTTCCTTGGGTTCGAGATCAAACAAAGAAGAGAAGGAATCTTCATCAAACAAGCCAAATACACTCAAGACATGCTCAAGAGGTTCAATCTAAGTGATGTCAAGCCGGCTACTACTCCAATGCCCACCAAGTGCCAACTTGACATTGATCCCAATGGTAGAGCGGTGGATCAAAAGGTATATCATTCTATGATTGGATCCTTGCTTTAACTTTGTGCATCTAGACCGGATATCATGTTGAGTGTGGGAATTTGTGCACGGTTTCAAGCCTCACCTAAGGAAAGTCACTTTGTGGCAGTCAAACGAATCTTTCGATATTTAGCTCATACCCCAAACTTTGGCTTATGGTACCCAAGAGGAGCAAACTTCAACCTTGTAGGTTTCTCGGATTCAGATTGGGCGGGAGAAAAAGTGGATAGGAAGTCCACTTCCGGACGGTGCTAATTCCTTGGTTGCTCTTTGGTGAGTTGGTCTTCTAAGAAGCAAAGTTGTGTGTCTCTCTCGTCCACCGAAGCGGAGTATGTGGCGGCTGGTAGTTGTTGTGCACAACTTGTATGGATGAGGCAAACTTTAAAGGATTACGGTGTCACTTGTGACAAAGTGCCTCTTTGGTGTGACAATGAAAGTGCCATCAAGATTTCTCTCAACGCGGTGCAACACTTCAAGACGTGCATATTGAGATTCGGTATCACTTCATTTGGGAACATATTCAACGAGGAGAAATTGATCTTCATTATGTCAACACTCATGATAACATTGCAGATATCTTCACGAAGCCTTTGGATGAAGCAAGATGTTGCGAGTTAAGGCATGAGCTAAATATCATAAATTTGAGCAATGTGGATTGAAACTATGCACACCTCCTCACACTCATCATATTATCTTGTTTAGGTGTAGGCATGGACATAGGGGTAGTAGTGTTCTCTCAATGAACTCTTCCTCCCCCCCCCATTATGCATAAATCGATCAAGTCTTTCATGTTTGCCATTTTAGATGGTATTAGTGCTTCAAGATGAGTGTTGGTCATGGGCCCAAGTATAATTCTTCATGGTGCCATACCAAGTAACTCAAACATAGGTGGCTCCAGCCACCGCCCTCCTTTCGAGAAGGGTGTCTCATGTTTTCTTTGTTGTCTTTTGTTCGTTCTTGTTACCAAGTCTGTGTGTAGGTTACCTCGTTTGTTAGCTTGTTAGTGTGTTCTTTTGTTTGGAGGTTGCTTTGCTTAAGCCTCTTTCCGAAACTTGCATTTTCTTGGGGGAACAGCACTACCACGGCTTGCCACGGTACTACCTCAAGAGATCCGCACGGTACTACCGCAACCAACACGGCAGTAAAAAAATTCTACCGCTGAGAGCAGTACTACCGCCCAGTGCGCGGTACTACCACTCGGGCGGTACTACCACGATGACACGCGGTACTACCATGTCGTTATGAGCGGGTGGGGGTTAAAAGCGGGCAGGGGGAGTTCTAACTCCCCCATACCCATTCAACACTTTTTTTCCCACGTCGTCTCTCTCTCTCTCTCGCCCAAGAATGGCGCCGGAGGAACTCGCCGGATCTCCGTCTCCGGCCACTCTCCTCGCATTCCGACTGGTGGGATCGTTCCCCACCTCGCCCTCTTGCCATGGAACAAGGTTTCTCCCCAAATCCCTCTTCTTTTGCCTTGTTGTTTGTTTCTAGGTCTTTGGGGAGATGCATGTTGTTCTTGAGATCTTTAGGCCTTATCCATGCAAGAATACGGTGTAGGAGAGTAGTTGTGCAGTAGAGATGCTAGTTGGTATGTTTCTACTCAGGAGTTGTGATCAACCGTAGTACCGCTCTTTTGTCTCACGTGTTCATAGATTGGATCCGCTTTTGGATCTGACCCCGAGCGGTACTACCGCAGCTCGCGTGTGGTACTACCGCTCTAGCGCGTTTGTCACGTGCGGTACAACTGCTCCTCTGGAGCGGTACTACCGCGCTCGGTGCGGCAGCAAAATTTCAGTACCGCTCCAGGCGCGGTACTACCGTGCCATTCCGGTGCGGTACTATCACAGCTAGGGTGGCACTAAAATTTTAGTACCGCAACTTGGAGCAGTACTACCGCTAACTTCACACCTTCTTCGTAGCCACTACTTATTATCATTTCTACGTGTTTCTCGTGCTTTGATGTGGTCTTTGCATTGATCCTTTTTGCTTTTCTTGCGTGTTCTTGTGTTTGTGTCATAGGTGGTGGCTCCAGTTCAAATGTTCATCGCTCGAATCCCAGCCGTGACACAGGGTCGAAGCATCTGCGCAACCAAGAGGATGCTCCTGAGGGATCCAATGCCCCCCAACGCAGAACCAAGTCCACCGCCACCAAGCAGAAGGAGCCAATAATGGGCATGGACGAGATTCCTTTGGCTGAGTTTGTCTCTAGGAGGAAGATCAATCCCTATGTGAATCCCCGTGCATACTTCAGAGGTGATGATCTGTTCTGGACCAAGCAGCAACATCTTATCTTCATGGACATGCTCAAGGGCAAGCACAAATTTTGCGTGGATGTTCGCTGGATTGACATGGCTCATATGAGGAAGGAGCAACACCGGGCCTATTTTGCTGAGGCTCTGGACATGGTGGAGCAGTTTGGCGTTGAACACTTGATGTCTTTTCACATGGACTTTTGAAAGTGCAAGTTATCGACTAGAGGGGGTGCATAGGCGATTTTTACGAAAGTCTTCAAAACATGATTTCTTTTGAAGACAGACAGATGAAATGAACCTATATGATTAGCAGTGGATGATAAACGAGTCCAGGCACACAGTAGTCAAGTAAGCATCATGAAGATAACATGAAGACTATTGATAGCAAGGTAACACGGATCGAGATGGAAGATATAAACGAAGCTAAACAGGGAACAGTCTTCACACAGTGAAGTCAAACTGATCAGACAAACCAGCAATGACTTCATAAAGACAGACTGGAATGTAAATGAGATGGAAGATTGAACCAGTTGTTTGGAGACGCAGGGCATTTGGTAGACCAGTTCCAGTTGCTTTGACAACTGTACATCTGGTTAGGGAGGCTGAGATTGAACTTTGAAGACTGTGTCTTCACCTTATTCCCCTTGAGCTAAGGACACCCAGTCCTCGCCCAATCACTCTGGTAAGTATTCAAGGTAGACTTCCAAACCTTTACAGACTTCGTTCACCGGCGATCCGCAATCACTCTTGGATGCTCAGAACGTGACGCCTAACCAGCTGGAGGATACACAGTCCTCAAGTGTAACAAGTCTTCAGGTCACACAGACAGAAAGACTTCAGTGATGCCTAACACTCTTTGGCTCTGGGTGTTTTGGGCTTTGTCCTCGCAGGGATATTTTCTCTCAAAGGCTTCGGAGGTGGGTTGCTCTCAAACGACAAAAGCCATGCACTAACTATGAGCAACCACCAATTTATGGTGTAGGGGTGGGCTATTTATAGCCATGAGGCAACCTGACATGATATGTCCGAAATGACCCTTGGTCACTAAGGAACTATGATGGCCTGGCTTATTAGGGATGATAGACTACTCATATAAATAAGGAATTCCTTCTTTTCCGGGAGCCCATTCGGATAGAACTCCAAAGTTAAGCGTGCTCAGCTTGGAGTAGTTTCAGGATGGGTGACCGACCGGGAAGTTTCTCCCGGGTGCGCACGAGTGAGGACAAAGTGCGCGGAAAAGACTAGTATTGATATGTGAGGCCAGTCTAGATCCCGCCAGGAGTAACGACCACCGGCGGGTGTGTCCGGGGCGTTACAAGTTGGTATCAGAGCCGACCCTCGCGGTTACACGGATGTTTGCGGACAGTTTGCAGTCATGTTGTGCATGACGTTTGTGACCCGTCGTGGCACACGGCATGGCACATGTGCTGTCCTGGAAGCACAGACGGTTGTGCCAAGAGGGAACGTTCCTGTGGCCCGACGAGGACGTCGGTTCCTCTGAGTGAGGGTGTATGTGATGGCCTGTCTTATTAGGGACGATAGACTACTCATATAAATAAGGAATTCCTTCTTTTCCGGGAGCCCATTCGGATAGAACTCCAAAGTTAAGCGTGCTCAGCTTGGAGTAGTTTCAGGATGGGTGACCGACCGGGAAGTTGCTCCCGGGTGCGCACGAGTGAGGACAAAGTGCGCAGAAAAGACTAGTATTGATATGTGAGGCCAGTCTAGATCCCGCCAGGAGTAACGACCACCGGCGGGTGTGTCCGGGGCGTTACAGGAACTGACACATGTCCAATGGTCGGATTATGAACACACGCGACAACTTTGCTTGAGCTCCAAGTAAAGCTGACTTGTCCAGCTCTGGATAAGATTTGCTCTCATTTGTCTTCGCTCGGAGACATAGGTGTTTTGGTTGAGCATCACTTCAGTCATCTGACTATGTTCACTTGGACCCCACTTAACAGTACGGTGGTTACTATGACTCAAGAAAGAATAAAAAGAACTACGAAAGAAACTATGTCTTCGCATTCTATAGTCTTCAATGAATGTCTTTATAGGTCATTATCTTCACGTGAATGTCTTCACGAGCCACCATTGTCTTCAATGTCTTCACACATTTTTACGGGTCATCTCTAGAAGTTAAACCGAATCAGTGAGGGACTATTACCTGTGTTATCCTGCAATTCTCACAAACACGTTAGTCCCTCAACCACGTTTGTCGTCAATACTCCAAAACCAACTAGGGGGCACTAGATGCACTTACAATCTCCCCCTTTTTGGTGATTGATGACAAACAGGTTGAAGTTTTCAATGGGGATAAAATATGTGAAACTATAGATAACACGGTCATTGTCTTCATGAGATTGAGAGGGCTCCCCCTGAAGATGTGCATATATGAAATTTGCTTTTGAATGCAGAGGCACATGGTAGGTTTTGCTTTTGTGGAGATCTCCTTCAATCTCGTGAAGAAAATTCATCATGCATACAAAGATGTGGTGAAGATAATGTTATGCATAATGGAAAATGGGCGTCTGCAAAATGACTTCATGCGCATAGGATAGATATTTAACCAAGCAGAATAAACAACAGGAAATGTAGCAGACGACCATCAAGTTAAAGTGTTACAACTCAAGAGCCAAATGTTTCAAAACGAGAGTTGTACGAACTTAGCAAAAATTATGCACCCGACCCATATATGGACCCGCTTGAAGACTATCAACTCAGATGCTTCTCCCCCTTTTGTCAGTAAGGACCAAAACGGTTTGAAGACATAGAGTATCTATGCATTCCCAGGTGGTGATGATGCTGGTGTAGTCGGGTCGACATTGGAGTTGGGTGGTGCATTAGGGCCTGACGAAGAGTCGTGATGCAGTGAAGCGACTGCTGGAGAAGTGGTGTCGTCTTCTTCATCAATGGCACGGGCACCAATAGTTGCAGCCGAAGATGAATACTCAGAATCTTCAATGGAGGGAGTTGGACACCAAGTGGCAGCTTGTGGAGGCCTGGAGTCAAACTTGAAGCGCTCGGTGAAGCCATCTGCTTGAAGATCATCTTCAGAGTAGAGCAATGTAAGGCTCTTCCAGGACCGCCGACAGGCTTGATGAGCAACAAAGGAGTTCTTGGTAGCCAAGTTGCGAATTCGATTCACATCAGTGAGAACACTCTGCATCTGCCTCTTCAACCAATCATGGTGCTTATCCTGCTTCTGGTGAAGCGAAACTAGAAGTTCGCAGTCATTGAGGACATGGGAACGCTTCTTAGGCCTTTGAGCAATAGTGCTACCAGTGCCATCAGTGTTGGCATGATGCGGGAGGCGCATATTTCCAGCTAGAGGATAAGCAGTGACATTTGCATTTGGCACATAAACACTTTCAACTTGCTGTGTGAAGTTTTGGTGATCAACATTGAGCAGTTGAAGTGGTTGCTTGGCAGGCTCAGGATAGACGGCTTCATAAGACATATCAACCTCAGGCAAAAAGACAACATGATTGCGTGCAGAGGCTTGATAGTTGACATTTGAGTGAAGCTTAATGAGCCGCATTATCCAAGGAGCATAGAGCTTGAGGCCAAACAGATCAATACCAGATGCAGCCAGTTGACGAATGAAGAAGTCATGGGTATTGAATCTGATGCCATTGAGAATATAGAATACCAAAGTCTTCATGACACCTTCCAGTGTAGCTTCACACGAGTGTCCCTTGACAGGCCAGAGAGTACGCCTCAGAATATGATTTATGGTGCGATGCAGATACTCGAGGTTCTTGATGAAGAATTCCTTTGGATGATCAGCGTCAGGGGGTAATGGCTTCATTATGCTGAGCATTTCACTCATGTTGGGCTCAGCCTTCTTGAAGATGCTTTCAAGCTCCTTTTGATACAGGGAACAACCTGGTTCGTACAACTCACCAGGAGTGGGCAGGGAAGTGAGCTCAAGTAGAGTCTGAGCTTTGGCTTCAAGATGAATGTCACCTGTCATCCACTCAAGGACCCATGTCTTCGGATCCCTGTTGTATCCTCTGATATGAAGAGTAGCATAGAATTGCAGGAGAAGCTCTTCATTCCAGTGTTCCTTTGCAGTGATGAATGGAAGCAATCCAACATCTCTGAAGTAGTCAAGGGCTTCTTCAAGGCATGGCAGTCCAGCAATGACATCACAATAAAGACGCTGGTGTGGAAAAATCTTGTCCTGATTGTACATAATGCAAGAGTAATAGCTGCATAGCTGAAAGCTCCAGAACCTATCAGAAGAGATCCTTGGCTTCTTGAATGGGTTCTTGTTAGTGTCAAATAAAGTGTTGTTCTCTCTAAAGTTGTTCACACTAAATGAGCCTTGTGTCGTTGCAGTGCTTGGAAGCCTGGGCAATCTGGGCTTTGGCTTCTGCGTATGAGGCCGCCGCTCCACATGATATTCATATTGTGGTCCGGGAGCAGGAGGCGTCAGAGTTGGCAACTTAACAGTGACAAGCTCTCCATCACGATTGTAGACTTGGGGCATGGTGTGAGGCACAGGAGAAGGAGCAGTCACTTCAGGGGCATCAAGGACTTCATGCTGCACATTGTGTTCAACCATGACAGTGTCATTGGCTTCGGTGTTCATTGAAGGGGCAGCCACATTTGCTTCAATTTCAGTGGCTTCAGGGAGATTGGACTCATGCACAACAACATCTTGGGGAGTGGATTCTTGCATGACGGGCACTTCATCTTCTTGTACAACAGTTTCTTGGGGAGGGGGTGACTTCAGTCGCCTTGGCTTCAGATTCAGGAGCAGACGCTGAAGGAATGGCATCAGGAAACGCTTGACGTGCCACTGAGATTGAGTTTTGTACTTCATCTTCAGGTATTGCTAGACATGGAGGATTGAGGCCTGAGACCTTTGCGAAGCCTTCGAAACTTGGGCGACGCAATTGGTGAAGCATTGGTCAGCTCCATGTCTTCTTCAGGTGTTGCTGTGGAGGTCTCAAGTACCGGAGTGGTAACAAGAGACGTCGGAGTACGAGGAGTGTCTTCATGTAAGGGGGTGTTTGGGGGTTGCTCTTCCCAAATATCATCTTGAGCAATTGGCGTTATGGGACGACCAATGCTTATGAGCTCACTTCTCATTTGAGAAGGTGACTGAGCAGGCTGGGGTTTGAGCTGAGGAAGGACTTCATCATCACCAACATTGTCGTCATGACCAATGTCTTTAGCTGCAGGGGAGTCAACAGCTGGAATCTCTTCAGTCTGATGAGCCCATAAGGGAGCAGGCTCATGGATAACCAGACGACACTCTCGGTTGGAGAGGCGGGCAGGGCAATAGAAATGGGTTCAACAACCAGCGGTTCTATGGAGGAGCCACGAGGCTAATGTGAAGCCTTTGAAGCTTTTATATTCTGCTTCTTCTTGGAAGGAGTAGCATCAGAGGTATCAAGGTGCTTGTGTTTCTTAGCTTCAGCTTCAGCCTACCTCGTCTTCTTTTGATCAGAAGCTGCTGATGGGACATTTGGCTTTGAGCTAGTCATGCTGTCAGGGAAGACAATGCTGGGTCTTTCCTGCCTTGGAGATTCGGCGTCTTCAGCAACAGGCTTCTTTGGCTTCTTGGCTGCCAGCTTGGGGTCAATGCCTGGATGGCCAAGAGCTTTCCTATTCACAGCTTCATTGTGGGCTTGGACGCACTTCTTAGCATAGTGCTTGAGACATTCCCTAGAGACCTTTGCAACATCACGATGCTTGGAAAATTCAGCCTTGAGGTCTGTCATCATGGTCTTGAAGTTTTGAACTTCTTGTGCACTGAGGCTTGCCATATGCTTCTTGAACAGAGCCTTCTCATGATCAATTTTGTTCTTTTGCTCGATAACCTTCTGTGCAACAGTCAGTTCTTGAGCAATGTAGCCTTGAAAGGTCACACTGATATCCATGGGAAGCTGAAGATCATCAAGTGAAAGAGATGTATCCTAAAACCATTCATCGATGAAGTTGTTGATGATATCAGCGTCAAAGAGAGACAAATCATTGAAGATTTTGTCCTGTTGCTTGCTCTTAATTAGCATTTCAAGGGCATCATCAGCAAGATCTTCATCACTGGATAGATCTATGATGTTATCATCATTGCGCAGTATGCTACTAGGAGTGAGTCCTTGGCCAGATGGCTTCACTAGCTGCTCAGACCGCTGAGAGATGCGAGAGTGATCCTCAGACTACACATTGGGTTCAGGAGGTACAATTTTCAAGGGCTTCACACTTGAAGCTTTTGGTGCAGCAGTAGGTTTAGAAGCTTTTGTCTTCTTCTTGGGCTTCACAGACTCAGGAACAGATGTAGGTTCCATGTCTTCGGCAACATCTTCCACAGTTGCCCTTTGAGCAGCAATGTGGGATAGTAGTCCATCAAGGCCATTGAAGGGGCCAACGCGATTTTCATTGGCTTCACGTGTTCCATCAGACCGGGGCCGAGATGGGCCAGGATTGAAGTTAATGTCGAGTTCCTTCCTGTTCTGGGTTGCAGAGTTCTTGGCAAATTTGTAGTTTTCTTCAAATAATTCATCGTCACGGCACCATCGAAGAATGGATGGATCAGCATCAGAAGGCAGTTGTCCTCTGACCATGTATGGATAAAAGTTCTTAGCAATGGCTTCAGACATTGTCTTGGGTTGAAGCTTCTTGTAGAAGATATAGCCCCATGGTGGGCGAATGGCGTTCTTGGAAGCATACTCAGGAGTCACAAATCTGTACAGAAACCACTGTTCTGCCGAATATCTTCGTATCCATTGGATTCGAGACTTGCACTCTCCATAGGTCTTCTGGGTCAGACTTGTACATGGTGAACATATCTAGAGGAAGATCTTTGGCAGTGTCAGTACATCGCTGCATGCCACCTTTCTTGGATTGTTTTTTCGGAAGCCATTGGGTTCAGACAGAAGGGCTTCACAAAGCATTTTCTCTTCCGACGACTGGTCAGACAAGAGCTGGCTTCAGAAGATTCAATGTGACGTTGTAAGAATTCTGCAAATGAATGCAGACTATGAGAACCAAGGGATTCTCCCACGGACATGTACCTGTGACAGCATTAGAGGTGCGAGGGAAGGGGAAGAGGTCATATGCATTTTTAGAAGATTTTGAAGATTAAATATGGTTTGAAGACATTGACCTCATAGTGTGAAGACATTCACTTATATGGAGTGTGTTGGTTCTAGATTTGTACGAATCCAAGAATAGGTACAAGTGAGGAATCTAACTAGCAGTTAATCATATGTGAATATATTTGCATCATATGAGAGAAGAATATAGAAATAAACAACTCTCAGATGTACAGAAACCACTTGTGGTGAAGTTGTATGACTTTAATGGATCCAAACGACGGTAAAAATAGAGATATATTTACCGCACTGAAGAACTGCTAGACGGGAAGAGATGGATGCCGAGCAGATCGATCTTCCGTGCCCTAACTTGGCGGCGGAAGACGCCTACGGGGGCGGCGGAGAGACGAAGTCCACGACCGGCGGGAAGACGGCGTCGAAGAAGTCGCAGCAGCTAAGCGCTTCGTCTCCGGCGTCGACTGGAGCTAGCGGAGGCGCTAGGGTTGAGCGAGACGGCGAGAGGTGGGAGAGGAAATTATGACCGCGAGGGTGGAGTATTTATAAGGAGGGGTGATGGTGCAGTGCAATTACGCAGGTGCCCCTGGCGGTTCACATCTGAATGACACATGGCTGGCATGCAACTTATGGAGAGTTGAGCCACGATCCCACGCATGCCAGATTTGTTGGATGGACGTTTCAGTTTCTCCGGTTTTTGGGCAAAAAAGATACGGCATTGAAAACAGTTTTAAATGAGTGACTCTATATCTTCAGCTGACAAGGACATATTGAAGACATTTAACAAGTGTCAATAGAATGCATATGAAGAGATAGAGAGAGTTGGAGAGATAAAGCATAGAGAGGATTAGGTTCCGATCACATTCACTTAGATTAAAAGGTTTGAAGACATAGCTATAAGTGATTGATGTAGAGGACAGAACACACACACACACACACACACACACACACACACACACACACATATATATATATATATATATATATATATATATATATATATATATATATATATATATATATATATATATATATATATATATCAGAGAAATCAAACAAATCAACTTGAGACAATGAGTCTTGAAGACAAACAATGTTGAAGCAAAACCAAGTAAGAAGATAATGCAGTCATGACGCCAAATGAAAACATTGTTGGGGAACATAGTATTCAAAATTTTCCTACGATCACGCAAGATCTATCTACTAGATGCATAGCAACGAGAGGGGAGAGTGTGTCTACGTACCATCGTAGACCGAAAGCAGAAGCGTCTAGTGACGCGGTTGATGTAGTCGAACGTCTTCGCGATCCAACCAATCCAAGCACCGAACATACGGTGCTACTTCTCAAGATTGTGTTGTATTCCCTCGAAGAGGAAAGGGTGATGCATCACAGTAGCGTAAGTATTTCCCTCAGTTTTTGAGAACCAATGTATCAATCTAGTAGGAGACCACGCGCGAGTCCCTCACACCTGCACAAACAAATAAGAACTTCGCAGCCAACGCGATAAGGGGTTGTCAATCCCTTTACGGTCACTTACGAAAGTGAGATCTGCTAGATAGGATAGTTTGATATTTTTGGTATTTTTTGGATATAAGAACAGAAAGTAATAACAGTGAAGTAAAGTAGATTGTAGATTGATATGTTGAGAATAGACCCGGGGGCCATAGGTTTCACTAGTGGCTTCTCTCATGATAGCAGACTTCTACGGTGGGTGAACGAATTACTGTCGAGCAATTGATAGAAAAGCGCATAGTTATGAGAATATCTAGGCGTGATCATTATATATAGGCATCACGTTCGTGCCAAGTAGACCGAAACGATTCTGCATCTACTACTATTACTCCACACATCGACCGCTATCCAGCATGCATCTAGAGTATTGAGTTCATAAGAACAAAGTAACGCCTTAAGTAAGATGACATGATGTAGAGGGATAAACTCAAGCAATATGATATAAAGTCCATCTTTTTATCCTCGATGGCAACAATACTATACGTGCCTTGCTGCCCCTGCTGTGACTGGGAAAGGACACTGCAAGATTGAACCCAAAGCCAAGCACTTCTCCCATTGCAAGAACTATAGATCTAGTAGGCCAAAGCAAACCAATAATTCGAAGAGACTTGCAAGGATATTATAATCATACATAAAAGAATTCATAAAAGAACCAAATATTTATCATAGATAATCTTGATCATAAACCCACAATTCATCAGATCTTGACAAACACATCGCAAAAAGATTACATCGAATAGATCTCCTCGAAGACCAAGGAGAACTTGGTATTGAGATCCAAAAAGAGAGAAGAAGCCATCTAGGTACTAACTATGGACCCGAAGGTCTGTGGTAAACTACTCACAACTCATGGTGAGGCGATGGTGTTGATGTAGAAGCACTTCGTGGAAGACCCCCCTCAGGCGGAGCTCCGAAACAGGCCCCAAGATGGGATCTCACGGGAACAGAAGGTTGCGGCAGTGGAATTAGGGTTTTCTCTGTTGCTTCGATGTTTTCAGGGTACATGGGTATATATAGGAGGAAGGAGTACGTGAGTGGAGCAACATGGGGCCCACGAGGGTGGGGGCCGTGCCCAGGGGAAGGGGGCGCGCCCTAGACCCTCGTGGGCACCACGTGTCCCCTCTGCCTTGGTTCTCAAGTGTCTCGTGAAGATATTGTTCCAAAAATAACTCTCCCGAAGGTTTCATTCCGTTTGGACTCCGTTTGATATTCCTTTTCTGCGAAACCCTGAAATAGGCAAAAAACAGCAATCTGGACTGGGCCTTTGGGTTAATAGGTTAGTCCAAAAAATAATATAAAATTGTATAATAAAGCCCATTAAACATCCAAAACATCATATATAATAGCATGGAACAATAAAAAATTATAGATACGTTGGAGACGTATCAAGCATCCCCAAGCTTAATTCCTGCTCGTCCTCGAGTAGGTAAATGATAAAAAACAGAATTTTTGATGTGGAATGCTAACCAACATAATTTTCAATGTAATTCTCTTTATTGTGGCATGAATGTTCAGATCCGAAAGATTTAAGACAAAAGTCTATATTGACATAAGAAATCATAATACTTCAAGCATACTAACAAAGCAATCATGTCTTCTCAAAATAACATGGCCAAAGAAAGTTATCCCTACAAAATCATATAGTCTGGCTATGCTCCCTCTTCATCACACAAAATATTCACATCATGCACAACCCCGATTTCATCCAAGCACTTGTTTTCATACTCAACTTTTTCAAACCTTTCAACTTTCACACAATACATGAGCGTGAGCCATGGATATAGCACTATGGGTGGAATAGAGTGGTGGTTGTGGAGAAGACAAAAAGGAGGAAGATAGTTTCACATTGACTAGGCGTATCAACGGGCTATGGAGATGCCCATAAATAGATATCAATGTGAGTGAGTAGGGATTTCCATGCAACGTGAGTAGGGATTGCCATGCAACGGATGCACTAGAGCTAAAAATGTATGGAAGCTCAACAAAAGAAACTAAGTGGGTGTGCATCCAACTTGCTTGCTCACGAAGACCTAGGGCATTTGAGGAATCCCATCGTTGGAATATACAAGCCAAGTTATATAATGAAAATTCCCACTAGTATATGAAAGTGACTAAACATGAGACTCTCTATGAAAGTGTTTCCACTATCCCACAACGCAAGCTCGGGAAGTAGCAGGCGCGCCCAGGGGGAGGGGGCGCGCCCTGGACCCTCGTGGGCATCACGTGTCCCCTCTGCCTTGGTTCTCAAGTCTCTCGTGAAGATATCGTTCCAAAAATAACTCTCCCAAAGGTTTCATTCCGTTTGGACTCTGTTTGATATTACTTTTCTGTGAAACCCTGAAATAGGCAAAAACCAGCAATCTGGACTGGGCCTTTGGGTCAATAGGTTAGTCCCAAAAATAATATAAAGGTGTATAATAAATCCCATTAAACATACAAAACATCGTATATAACACCATGGAACAATAAAAAAATATAGATACATTGGAGACGTATCATACGGCACCTCCGCATTCAGCACACGTTCAGCTTGATGACGTCCCACGAGCTCTTGATCCAGTTGAGCTTCACGGGAGAGTTTCGTCAGCACGACGGCATGGTGACAAAGATGATGAAGCAACCGGTGCAGGGCTTCGCCAAAGCACTGCAACGACATGACCGAGGTGTGTTTCTGTGGAGGGGGCACCGCACACGGCTAAAACAATGTTGCTTGTGTGTCTTTGGGTGCCCCCTGCCCTTGTATATAAAGGAGCAAGGGGGGAGGTGCGGCTGGCCAAGTATGGCGCGCCCGGAGTAGGATTCCTACTGCTAGTAGGAATAGGAATCCCCCTTCCTATTCCTACTAGGAGTAGGAAAGGAAGGAGGAGAGGAGAAGGAACAAGAGGGGCGCCTCCCCCCTTTCCTAGTCCAACTAGGATTCCTTGGGGGAGGGTGCGGCCAGCACTATGGGCTGCCTCTCTCTATTTCCTCAAGGCCCACTATGGCCCATACTCCCTCGGGGGGTTCCGGTAACCCCCTCCGGCACTCCGGTTATATCCGATAACACCCGGAACACTTCCGGTGTCGGAATATAGTCATCCAATATATTAATCTTTATGTCTCAGACATTCCGAGACTCATCGTCATGTCCGTGATCTCATCCGGGACTCCAAACTACCTTCAGTACATCAAAATTCATAAACTCATAATACTGATCATCATCGAACGTTAAGCGTGCGGACCCTACGGGTTTGAGAACTATGTAGACATGACCGAGACTCATCTCTGGTCAATAACCAATGGTGGGACCTGTATGCTCATATTGGCTCCTACATATTCTACGAAGATCTTTATCGGTCAAACCGCATAACAACATACGTTGTTCCCTTTATCATCGTATGTTACTTGCCCGAGATTCGATCGTCGGTATCATCATACCTAGTTCAATCTCGTTACCGGCAAGTCTCTTTACTCGTTTTGTAATGTATCATCCCACAACTAACTCATTAGTCACATTTCTTGCAAGGCTTATAGTGATGTGCATTACCGAGAGGGCCCAGAGATACCTCTCCGACACTCAGAGTGACAAATCCTATTCTTGATCTATGCCAACACCACGAACACTTTCAGAGACACCTGTAGAGCATCTTTATAATCACCCAGTTACGTGGTGACGTTTGAAAGCACACAAGGTGTTCCTCTGATATTCGGGAGTTGCATAATCTCATAGTCATAGGAACATGTATAAGTCATGTAGAAAGCAATAGCAGTAAAACTAAATGATCAAGTTGCTAAGCTAACGGATGGGTCTTGTCCATCACATCATTCTCCTAATGATGTGATCCCGTTGATCAAATTACAACTCATGTCTATGGCTAGGAAACATAACCATCTTTGATCAATGAGCTAGTCTAGTAGAGGCATACTAGGGACACTTTGTTTTGTCTATGTATTCGCACATGTACTAAGTTTCCGGTTAATACAATTCTAGCATGAATAAAAGACATTTATCATGATATAAGGAAATACAAATAACAACTTTATTATTGCCTCTAGGGCATATTTCCTTCAGTCTCCCACTTTCACTAGAGTCAATAATCTAGTTCACATCACCGTGTGATTTAACACCAATAGTTCACATCCTCATGTGATTTAACACTTTATAGTTCACATCGCCATGTGACCAATACCCAAAAAGGTTTACTAGAGTCATTAATATAGTTCACATCGCCATGTGCTTAACACCAAAAGAGTACTAAGGTGTGATCATGTTTTACTTGTGAGAGAGGTTTAGTCAATGGGTCTGCCACATTCAGATCCGTATGTATTTTGCAAATTTCTATGTCTGCAATGCTCTGCACTGAGCTACTCTAGCTAGATGCTCCCACTTTCAATATGTATCCAAATCAAGACTCAGAGTCATCCAGATCGGTGTCAAATCTTGCATCGACGTAACTCTTTACGACGAACTCTTTATCACCTCCATAACCAAGAAATATTTCCTTAGTCATCCAGTAACTAAGGATAATTTTGACCGATGTCCAGTGATCTACTCCTGGATCACTTTTGTACCTCCTTGCCAAACTCATGGCAAGGTACACAACAGGTTTGGTACACAACATGGCATACTTTATAGAACCTATGGCTGAGGCATAGGGTATGACTTTCATTCTTTCTCTATCTTCTGCCATGGTCGGGTTTTGAGTCTTACTCAACTTCATACCTTGTAACACAGGCAACAACTCTTTCTTTGACTGTTCCATTTTGAACTATTTCAAAACTTGTCAAGGTATGTACTCACTGGAAAAAAAATCAAGCGTCTTGATCTATCTATAGATCTTGATGCTCAATATGTAAGCAGCTTCACCGAGGTCTTTCTTTAAAAAACTCCTTTCAAACACTCCTTTATGCTTTCCAGAAAATTCTACATCATTTCTGATCGACAATATGTCATTCACATATACTTATCAGAAAGGCTGTAGTGCTCCCACTCACTTTCTTGTAAATACAAGCTTCACCGCAAGTCTGTATAAAACTATATGCTTTGATCAACTTATCAAAGCGTATATTCCAACTCCGAGATGCTTGCACCAGTCCATAGATGGATGGCTGGAGCTTGCACATTTTGTTTGCACCTTTAGGATTGACAAAACCTTCTGGTTGCATCATATACAACTCTTCTTTAATAAATCCATTAAAGAACGTAGTTTTTTATCCATTTGCCAGATTTCATTAAATGCGGTAATTGCTAACATGATTCGGACAGACTTAAGCATCGCTACGAGTAAGACAATCTCATCGTAGTCAACACCTTGAACTTGTTGAAAACCTTTCGCAACAAGTCGAGCTTTGTAGATAGTAACATTACCATCGGCGTCAGTCTTCCTCTTAAAGATGCATTTATTTTCAATGGCTTGCCGATCATCCGGCAAGTCAACCAAAGTCCATACTTTGTTCTCATACATGGATCCCATCTCAGATTTCATGGCCTCAAGCCATTTTTCGGAATCTGGGCTCATCATCGCTTCCTCATAGTTCGTAGGTTCATCATGGTCTAGTAACACGACTTCCAAAACTGGGTTGCCGTACCACTCTTGTGCGGAACATACTCTGAATGACCTATGAGGTTCAATAGTAACTTGATCTGAAGTTTCATGATCATCATCATTAGCTTCCTCGCTGATTGGTGTAGGAATCACTTGAACTAGTTTCTATGATGTACTACTTTCCAGTTCGGGAGAAGGTACAATTACCTCATCAAGTTCCACTTTCCTCCCACTCACTTCTTTCGAGAGAAACTCCTTCTCTAGAAAGGATCCATTCTTAGCAACGAATATCTTGCCTTCAGATATGTGATACAAGGTGTACCCAACAGTTCCTTTGGGTATCCTATGAAGACACATTTCTCCGACTTGGGTTCGAGCTTACCAGGTTGAAGCTTTTTCACATAAGCATCGCAGCCCCAAACTTTAAGAAACAACAACTTTGGTTTCTTGCCAAACCACAGTTTATAAGGCGTTGTCTCAACGGATTTTGATGGTGCCCTTATTTAACGTGAATGCAACTGTCTCTAATGCATAACCGAAAATGATATTGGTAAATCGGTAAGAGACATCATAGATCGCACCATATCTAATAAAGTACGGTTACGACGTTCGGACACACCATTACGCTGTGGTGTTCCGGGTGGCGTGAGATGTGAAACTATTCCACATTGTTTTAAATGAAGACCAAACTGGTAACTCAAATATTCTCCTCCGCGATCAGATCGTAGAAACTTAATTTTCTTGTTACAATGATTCTCTACTTCACTCTGAAATTCTTTCAACTTTTCAAATGTTTCAGACTTGTGCTTCATCAAGTAGATATACCTATATCTGCTCAAATCCTAAGTGAAGGTCAGAAAGTAACGATATCCGCCGCGAGCCTCAACACTCATCGGTCCACATACATCAGTATGTATGATTTCCAATAAATCAGTTGCTCGCTCCATTGTTCCGGAGAATAGAGTTTTAGTCATCTTGCCCATGAGGCATGTTTCGCAAGCACCAAGTGATTCATAATCAAGTGATTCCAAAAGCCCATCAGCATGGTGTTTCTTCATGCGCTTTACACCAATATGACCTAAACGGCAGTGCCACAAATAAGTTGCACTATCATTATCAAGTTTGCATCTTTTGGCTTCAATATTAAGAACATGTGTATTACTACGTTCGAGATCCAACAAACCTGTCGGTGTACTAGAGTAGGGGTACCCTAGTATCCCGAACTTGTGCACGGGCAGTCGCAGCACCCCGCGGCAAGGCTTGCCGGGTGACCGCCAAGGTCCTCCGTGGTTCCTTTTGAGCCATTCAAGAACAAAGTATTCAAGCCAAGGAGACAAGGCCCCGGCAAGAGGAGCTTGCCGGGAAGGCCACTCAAGGCACAAGACCCCGGCGAGAGGAGCTTGCCGGGAAGGCCAACCAAGGCATCTCAAGGAACTTGCCGCGACGCGGCACGCGTCCCGGCAAGGCCCGGTGAGCGGCAAGCTCCCGGACGCGACAAAGCAACAACCACGGGAAGGCGTTTGCCGCGACAAGCTACCACTCTGTACCCGCGCTCCAGCGCATCCACCAACGTGTCGCTCTGGGACCCTCCCAGGCGTACGTGGCGGGAGGCTGTGCAGCCAGTGGTACGCGGTGGCAAGCGGCGCTGACAAGATTGCTGCCGTGGCGAGCGGTGGCGTCCCTGACGGTCCCTTTTTGCACTGTTTGGGCGACGCCGATGAGCATTTAATGCCCTTGTCCCCTGCCGTCAGGGTTAGGTATGATACACTGTACAGGTAGTTGTACCGACCACAACACCTTTCCATTTTTACCCTTGTCTACGTTGCCACCTGTCGGTGACCCCTTGAGCATATAAAAGGAGGCCCATGCGCAACGTAGGGGGGGGGGTTCGAAGCAGAAGGACACCCACGCTCGGTCTCGCTAGCCGCTGGAGTGTACTGTAGCACTCAGCGCTCCCGAGCAAGAACTCAATACAAACCACAAAGCAGGAGTAGGGTTTTACGCATCCGTGCGGCCCGAACCTGGGTAAACTGCTCGTGTGCTTCGCCTCGATCTGCTCTTCGTGCGATCTCCGCCCCCGCCGAACCGAAGGGGGCTCGGTCCGCCGGTCCCCATAGGTGCTCGTGGATCAGTTTCCCCGACATCTTTGGCGCGCCAGGTAGGGGGCGTCGAGGTTGTGTGAACCTGATCCGGCGTTCGCACGAGCTAGATCTTCATCGAATTCATCAACATGCCGCCGAAGAAGAAGGCTTCGGAGGCAGCTGCTCCGTCCGCGCCGAACCCACCACCGCCGGAGCAAACGGCTGGTGGGATAGACGCCGGCAGAAGAACGGGCGTCGACGAGGGAGCTCACGATGCTGCCAGGTCCAAGGACAAGGCTGCGCCGCCCATCGGCGGCGTAGTCGGCTCCCACGACGACCGGGCGCACTCCAAGACCTCGGCATACGTGCATGCACCGCGCCCATCTCAGGAGGCGTGGAACCGGCAGCGTCATGGTACTCATGGTACCATACGTTTGCTGGGCCAAGATCGAGCTGGTGGGTCTCGGAATCCTCAAGACCAGCGTGCACGCCAACATGCTGGCACGAGCGAGGCACGGTCGCTTGGACGGGATACTGCTCCTTCTAACATAGTTAGAAGTCCGAGCATATCCCGCTCCTCACACCGTTCGCCACCGCTACCCGCCACTCCAGTGGAAGCTTTGGCGCGAGCTCAACTGCTCCTAGACTACCCTCCAACGGCAGACAAGATCGACGATTGGAGGGCCACCATTCAGAGTCTCATCGGCTTCGCCAACGGCGACACTCCGCGGCAGCCAAGTACATCGCAGCCGCGGCAAGTCAGCCAGGCGCAAGCCGGTGGCGACAAGACCGGTGGGGGTGCAACCACCGTGCACTCTCCGCCCCGAAGGCCAAGATCGCCGACTCGCCGGATCCACCTTGACAACGACTCCACCGCGTCATCAGATCCGCGGGCTCGTCGCGATCAGCGCCAAGTTCTTCATGAACGACAGCAAGAAGACGCTCGTACTCGCATCGAGTGCCGAAGAGAAGCGCGGCGTCAATCGGATCAGCGCGCTGGGCCCTTTGTCGACATGCATGCGCCAGGGGAACCAGGCGACTTTCCGTACGCGGTAGGTTGCCCTGCGTTTACTCGTGAGCTGCGGCAAGTCCAATGGCCCAGCACGAAGAATTTCAAGCCAGACGTACCAGAGAAGTACGACGGCAAGTCGCATCCGTCGGAGTTCCTCAGCATCTACACCATCGTGGTGCAGGCTGCCGGGGGGCGGGACGACAAGATCCTTGCCAACTACTTCCCGCTGGTGCTCAAGCCCAACGTCAGGTCCTGGCTCATGCACTTGCCGGACAACTCCATATCCTCCTGGGCAGACCTATGCCATCAGTTTGTAGGCGCCTTTACAGGCGGCCACAAACCTCACGGCCAAGAAAGTGACCTTCATCTGCTCGCCCAGAAGGAAGGAGAGCCCCTGCGCAAGTACATTCAGAGATTCAGCTGTGTACAACACAACATCCCAGACGTCCACCCTGCCGCGGTCATCAGCGCGTTCCATCAGAATGTGTGTAACTGCAGGATGCGGGAGGAGATGGCGATGTGCAAGATCAGAGACGTCAGTGAGCTATATGCCCTGGCCGACAAATGTGCACGTGCTGAGGAAGGGAGGAAACTCCCCGGAGAGAATACAGGAGTAGGAGGATCTGACAGCGAGGATGCTGCCCGGGCAAAGAAAAACCGGCGGCGGAACAACAGGAAGAAGACAGGCAAAGATGTGCTAGTCGTCGAGCAGTCCGGCAACGAAGGTGGCGCCAAGAAAGCCAAAGTTGGTGGCTCCGGCAAGGAGATTGCTGCATGCACCAACTGCCAGGCTATGGCGGTCGCCGATAAGCAGGACGGCACCGACAAGCAGTACTGCAAGATCCACCGCACCAAGGGCCATGATCTCCAGAGCTGCAAGAAGGTCGAGCAGCTTGTCGAGCAGCAAAAGGCTGAATACGAGCGACGCGACAAGGAGAAGGCCCAAGGAGGTGCTGGAGGATCCGGCACGAAACGCCCCGGCCGGGGAGGACGTCGCGGCAAGGCCAAGCAGCGACAAGGAGACAGACCTCCCCGCGGCCGCGTCAAGGATGAAGATGACGACGACGACGAAGACATGGATGATGTCGAGACCAGTGAGCAGGAGTTCCAGAAAGCCACAGAGGTCTTGTGCGCTGACAGCGGTGCTTCTCTGCATACTTCACACCGCCAACTCAAGCAGTGGGTGCGAGAAGTCAATGCGGCAGAACTACCTGTTGAGTCACGCAAGCTTCTGAAATGGTCCAACACGCCTATCATCTTTGATATTGAGGACCACCCTCGTCGCACAACTGCGGTCGGGTGCTTGCCGATGTTGGTTTCACCAACCATCCGCAACCTTAAGGTCACTAAGATGCTAGTTGACGGCGGGGCCGGCTTGAACCTGGTCTCCTCCGCTGTACTCCAGAAACTCCAGATCCCTGACAGCGAGCTCGAAGAGACCGGCACATTCCAAGGAATCAACCCGGGAAGGAGCAAGCCGAAGGGGAAGATCACGTTGCCAGTGACATTTGGCGGCGAGTTGAACTTCAGGATTGAGAGGGTCACCTTTGACGTTGCCGATTTTCCATTGCCTTACAAAGGGATACTCGGCCGTCCAGTACTGGCCAAGTTCATGGCAGCCTCTCACTACGCATACAACATGCTGAAGATTCCAGGCCCGATAAGTGTCATCTCTGTCCCTGGCGACAAGAAGGATGCTCTTATCTGCGCCGACAAGATATACCGGGAAGCAGCACCCACAACAGATAGCAAGTCACCTGCCGTTGAAGCTCCCGGGGGGAAGAAGAAGACCATGTCCGGCAAGAGTTCTGATGCCCACTCCGGCAAGCGCACCTCTTCGGAGTGCTGCGCTACCGTCGAGGATGCACCATCGAGCTCGACCGGCAAGTGTAAGAAGACAATGGCAGCTCCGCCAGAGACCAAGAAGGTGTCCGCCAAGGAGGACGGCACTGGTGGTACCTTCACCATCAGTGCCACTCTTGACCCTAAATAGGAAAGCGCGCTCATTGCTTTCCTGCGGGCGAACGTCGACGTGTTTGCGTGGCAACCGTCTGACATCCCCGGTGTTCCCAGGAAAGTAATTGAGAACCATCTTGCCGTCTGTCCTCATGTGCGGCCCGTCAAGCAGAAGGTCAGGAAACAAGCAGTGGAGCGCCAAGAATTCATCGCAAAAGAGATCAAGAAGTTGGAAGCAGCAGGCCTTGTCAGAGGAGTGCTCCATCCTACGTGGTTGGCCAATCCTGTAGTCGTGCGCAAGGCAAACGGGAAATGGAGGCTTTGTATCGACTTTACCGATGTCAATAAAGCTTGTCCCAAAGACCCATTTCCCTTGCCGCGCATTGACCAGATTGTTGACTCCACGGCCGGATGTGACCTGCTTTCATTTCTTGACGCATACTCAGGATACCATCAGATCTTCATGGCAGAAGAGGATGAGGAGAAGACCGCATTCATCACTCCATGTGGCACGCACTGTTTCATACGGATGCCTTTCGGTTTAAAGAATGCTGGTTCAACATTTGCAAGGGTAGTCCATGTCGCTCTTGAGCCACAAATACACAGAAATGTGGAAGCATACATGGATGACATAGTGGTCAAGAGCAAGGACAAGGCAACTCTGGTTCAAGATTTAGACGAGACCTTTGCGAATCTGCGCAAGATCAGCCTCAAGCTCAACCCTGAGAAGTGTGTGTTTGGAGTCCCTTCTGGCAAGCTTCTCGGGTTCTTTGTGTCTCAGCGGGGAATTGAAGCCAATCCCAACAAGATCAAGGCCATTGAGCATATTGAAGCACCAAAGCGCGTCAAGGATGTACGAAGACTTGCCGGTTGCGTGGCTGCTCTCAGCAGGTTTATCTCTAAGTCTGCTGAGCGCGCCCTGCCGTTTTTCAAAATATTGAAAAAGGCAGGTCCAATGAAATGGACTCCGGAAGCGGAAGCTGCGCTGCAGGACTTGAAGAGATACCTGTCCTCCACTCCAATACTTGTCGCACCTAAGCCACAAGAGAAGTTGCTGCTGTATATAGCGGCAACCAATCAAGTGGTTAGTGCTGCGTTAGTAGCGGAGAGGGAGGCAGATGATGAGCCAGCAACCGCGGCAGGCGCATCCAGCGACAAGCAGGGGGCTTACCCGACAAGCTCTGGTCCCGACAAAGATGGATCTACGCAGGAGATACAAAGGAGAATGGTGCAGCGCCCAGTTTACTTTGTCAGTTCCCTTCTGCAGGGGTCTAGGTCAAGGTACTCTGGTGTGCTGAAATTGTTTTTCGGCCTTCTCATGGCCTCGAGAAAGCTGCGCCATTACTTCCAAGCACATGAGATCACAGTTGTCACTCGCTTTCCGCTGAAGAGGATACTGCAGAATCCAGAAGCAACAGGCAGGATTGTCGAGTGGGCACTGGAACTGTCAAGCTTTGGCCTCAAGTTTGAGAGCACTTCAACTATCCAAAGCAGAGCATTGGCAGAGTTCATAGCAGAGTGGACGCCAACACCAGATGAAGAAATTCCAGAAACGAGCATCCCCTTCAAGGAAGCAAGCAAAGAGTGGCTGATGTACTTTGATGGTGCCTTCTCGCTGCAAGGCGCCGGTGCTGGCGTGCTGCTTGTTGCACCCACCGGAGAGCACCTCAAGTACGTAGTCCAGATGCACTTTCCCAAGGAGCAAGCAACAAACAATACCGCAGAGTATGAGGGTTTGCTTGCCGGTCTTAGGATCGCGGCAGACCTTGGGATCAAGAAGCTCATTGTCAGGGGTGACTCGCAGCTTGTCGTCCGCCAAGTGAACAAGAGTTAACAGAGTCCGTTGATGGAAGCCTACGTTGATGAAGTGAGAAAGCAAGAAGAGCACTTTGACGGCCTACAGATGGAGCATGTTCCAAGAGCTCAGAACGACATTGCCGATGGCCTGTCGAAGTGCGCCACACTTAAGTTACCTGTGGAACCAGGGATCTTTGTGCTCAAGCTGACCCAACCGTCCGTAACGCCATCAACTGGACAGAGCAAGAAGAGGAAGTTGATTTCTGGTGACTATTTTCTGGCAGAGCTTCCCGAAGCCGCCGCCAAGAAGGTCCCCAAGATCAACACCAAGAGCGCTGAGGAGCAGTCTGCTCCGGCAAGCCCTAGGGTTTGTTCCGTTGAAGCAGACGCTCCCGACAAGTTTTGCTCCGGCGAGCTTGCCGGGGAACGTCAAGCTCCAGCTGAGCCGCAGGTTCTCGCCGTAGAAGCGGATATTCCCGCAGCAGCAGATGTGCCTTTAGTCCTTGTTGTCGAGCCACAAGCTCCGGCATGGGCACATCAGATTGTTCATTTCCTTCAGACAGGAGAACTTCCCGAAGAGCAAGAAGAAGCGAAAAGAGTAGCCCGACAGTCAAGTATGTACCAGTTTGTCGACAACACACTGTACAGAAGAAGACTCAACGGTGTGATATTGAAGTGTATTCACCGGGAAGACGGACAAAAGCTGTTGGCAGAGATACATGGAGGCATATGTGGTCACGACATTGGCGCAAGAGCACTTGCCGGCAAAGCATTCCGGCAAGGTTTCTTTTGGCCGACAGCCCTCCAGGATGCAACTGCACAAGTAACCAAGTGTGAAGCGTGCCAGTTCCATTCCAAGCAGATACACCAGCCAGCTCAAGCTCTCCAGATGATCCCTTTATCCTGGCCATTTTCGGTCTGGGGGCTCGACATCCTCGGCCCCTTTCCCCGAGCTGTCGGGGGCTTTGAGTACTTGTACGTTGCAATCGACAAGTTCACAAAGTGGCTGGAAGTGGAAGCAGTGAGGAAGGTGACAGCACAATCAGCAGTCAAGTTCTTCAGGTCGATTGTTTGCCGCTTCAGGATCCCTAACAGGATCATCACCGACAACGGTACGCAATTCACGAGCCGCACCTTCATGCAGTACGTCCAAGATCTTGGCGCCAAGGTCTGCTTCGCTTCTGTTGCTCACCCGAGAAGCAACGGTCAAGCGGAGAGGGCAAATGCTGAAGTGCTGCGCGGGCCCAAGACCAGAACTTTCGACAGGCTACACAAGTGCGGAACAAACTGGATTGAGGAGCTGCCGGTAGTTCTTTGGTCGATCAGGACGACGCCAAATCGAGCCACCGGCCAGACACCTTTCGCCCTAGTCTATGGAGCGGAGGCAGTTCTCCCCACAGAACTCGTATACGGGTCACCTCGAGTGCTCGCTTATGATGAGCTTGAGCAAGAGCAGCAGCGACAAGATGACGCGCTGCTCCTTGAGGAAGACCATCTTCAGGCTGTTGTACGAGCTGCTCGCTACCAGCAAGCTTTGCGCCGCTACCATAGCCGCAAAGTTAACGCCAGAAGTCTCGAGGAAGGCGACCTTGTTCTTCGGTGAGTTCAGTCCGCCAAGAATTCCAACAAGTTGACGCCGAAGTGGGAAGGCCCTTACCGGGTGAAACGAGTCACTAGGCCTGGCGCTGTCCACCTTGAGACCGAAGATGGCAATCCGGTGAGCAACCCCTGGAACATTGAACATCTTCGTAAGTTTTACCCGTAAGGCGCGGTTGCCGGAACCCGTTTCGGCAACCACCTTTTGTACAAGTCTTTCCGCTGTTGCATGTAATCCTTTGTACAAAGCCGGGCGTAGACCTCGTGCATAAGTAAAGCTCATGTGCTCCGCACATCTTGTCAATTTCATGCTTTCTATTTTTTTGCATGTGATAACTGACACTTTGTGCAGCACCTACCCCCGGTAAGCAATAACGAGCCGTAAGGTTCCATATCTTTATTTTCTCTTCTTTCTTTTTCTCAAGGAAAGGAAGGTTCCCTCGCCCACAAGTTTGCCGGGGGGGAAGGAGAAGATAATGGTATGGGCCAGGCGTTGTTTAAAAAAGTTTTGCCTTACCGAGAAGCAAACAACAAAAAAGCTAAGTTGCCAAAGCTTGAGCAATCAGATTTTTTTAAATTTTTAAGTTATCTTCCTTGAACGACCGTGCTTTGTATGGAAAACCTGTGCGCGGAGGAACCAGCTCGTAGCTAGTTGCGCCCTTACTTTGTTTCGAGTCCGCTCAACAACTTAAGTGAGCTGCGACTAGTTGCGACAAGGTTTCTTGTCGGTAACGGCACCGCCAGCAGGCTGCTGACGTCCCGCACTCAGCGCTCGCGGCTAAGGTGCCTGCGCCGGCAAGTTCCCTAAAAGCATAGGGCAAAAACATACAAAGGAAGGAATCAAGTAAAGGAAATAACATTGCAATCACTACCCAAAATAGAGTTATATTACAAGATAGCTTGTCGCAGCTCTAACAGATTGTTCTCATAACATGACCAGCAGCGACAAGAAAAGAAGAAAACGGGCGGCCTAGTCTACGCGATCGCCCTCAACCCTCTTGATCCCGCTCACCATGTCCACAATGGGTGCGACAAGAAAAGAAGAAAACGGGCGGCCTAGTCTACGCGATCGCCCTCAACCCTCTTGATCCCGCTCACCATGTCCACAATGGGTGCGACAAGGGCCTTGAGCGTTTCCAGATCAGCATCCTGCGACATAGACTTGAGGACGTTGGTGAGGTTGAGGCCCGGGTTGCGGAAGGCCACCTTCACCAACACCTTTTGAAGAGCTCCCGCGCAGATCTTGCGCGACTCGTCGGCAAGCTGCTTTGGGATCCTCTCCCGGAGTCGCTGGAGGGCCGTCGCCATGCCTTTGAAGAACAAGGTGAGCTTGGCGCTGGGTTGGAGGTTCTCATCAGAGGGATACCCAAGATCCTCCATCCCCAGCTGCGCCAGCTCCTTGTCAATATCTGCGGCAGCGTTCATGAGCCCCTCCGTCCAGTGCTCCACGGTCTCCCTAAAAGTGTTCTGGATGGCAGCAGCACTCGCCAGTAGCGCCTTCTCGGCCTTGATCTCCTCCCTCAAGGCCGCCTCCTGCACCCTGGCGCCGTCCAGCGTCTTGGTCAAAGTGGTCAGCTTCAACTCAAGATCTGCGTTGGAGTCCTTGGCGGCGCTAAGCTCCTTGCCCTTCTCGGCGAGACGAACCTGCAGCTCTGAGTTGCTGTGGGCGTCCTTCTCCCGCTCACACTTGAGCACGGCAATCTCCTCACCGCTCTCCTTGAGATCGGCCTCCAGCTGCGCCACCTTCGTCTCCAGCTCTTTCTTGGCGGCCTCGGCAGCTGCGGCAGCATCCTCTGCTTGCTTGAGGGCTCCGCCAAATGATTGCTCGCGCGCGGCAAGCTCCTCCTCGTGGCTGTCAAGGTTGATCTTCCACTGCGCCAGCTCGCCCTCCTGCGCAGACAGCTTCTCAGCGGCAAGCCGCTGTTGCTCTTCGACGTCAGCCTTCTCGAGGAAGAAGGCCTTCTGCTCCTCGGCGAGCTGCTCCCGCTCCTGTGCCAAGGACCGGAGAGCTTCCTGGTGAAGACCCCGGAGCTCCTCCGCGCGTTTCTCGATGTCAGCTCCCGCCTTCGCGGCAAGCGCCTCTCGGGACTCCAGCTTGGCCTGCCGAGCGCGGTAGAGCGACAACAGCTTCCGCAGCAGCCGCCCCCCCTTGGGCTCGCCGCTGCTGCTGCTTGGCGCGTCAACCAGCGTCAGCCCAGCGGAGGCGAGCACCTCTCCATCAAAGATTTCTCCTTCGACCGGTGCCCTGGAGCTTGACGTCCAGGGGAGGTTGATGAAGACGCCATCGCCGGCCTTCAAGTAGACGCCTGGCTGGGGCTCTTCGAAGCCTGACGCTGCGGCAGCGGCAGAGGGATCGGCGGTCGGCGTAGCGCCTGGCGCTCCTGCGGCCTCAGGGCCGTCATTGCGATTGCCAGACCCCCCGCCAGCTTCTGTGGCGGCAGCTTTGGCGGTCCCTTAGCCGGCGGGATCATCAGCGCCGGCTGCTTCCTCGGTGGCAGCGGCGTCGTCAGCAGCTTCGGTGGTTCTCTCTTCACCAGCGACCTCGGTCTCCATCGGCTCCGCAGCAGATGGATCTGACGGCCGGAAAAGGGAGAAGAGTCAAGCAAATTTCCAAAAAGAAGATCAAAGGAAGAAAAGCCCAAGGGAAGTTTTGAAGCGAGAGGATTACCTGTGCCGGGTTCTACAGCCGTAGTCTCCGCCGCCGGAGGGCCGCTGGTGTTGCCGCTTGCCGGCATCCCTCCTGCGCGAGCCGGCTCCTCGGCAGAGTCCCTTGCCGGAGAACTCTCCCTTGGCGGCGTAGTCGAAGCAGATGGCATGTCAGGTGCGGTCTCCAGGCGCTCCTGGTGGGGTTGCTCTGCTCCTACACAAACCAAGATCAGATGTCAGCAAAGTAAAGAGTATCCATGCGCGCCTAACAGAGGAAAGCAAACCATATACTTATGCTGGGGGCTGCGCTGGGGGCTGCTCTGGAGAACAGTTGCCGGGTCCGGCAAGGTGGCCTCCGGCAAGGTGGCCTCCTGCAAGGTGGTCTCTGGCAAGGGGGTCTCGGGCGCATCCTCTACTGTCACGGTGTATTCTTCCTCGACGATAATCACCTCCCTTGGACGCGCCGGGGCCTTAGCTCTCTTCGCTGCACTCTGGGCCAGAGTCCTGAAAAGGAACAAGTTCGGAGTAAAGCAAATAAGATACAAGACAAAACAGCAAGAATTGAAGAACTATAAGTACAACGAGGAATCTTACTCTTCTTCTTCCTCGTCGGAGCTGAGCGCGGAGAAGTCGAAGTCCGGCTCACGTTCGGCGCGAGGAGGCAGAGGAGTAGGCTCCCTTGGCCGCTTGGCGGGAGCAGTGGCGGTGGTCCGAGACGACCCCGCCCCTGCTGCCGCCGCGGCGTGAGAAGCGGCAGGAGCAGAAGCGGTGGCCCGGGAGGACCCCGCTCCAGTTGCCGCAGTAGCGTGAGACGCTCCCGCGGCAACAACACTTGCCGCGGTGGAGCGTGTCGCGCGGCGCGGCTGCTGTTGACTCGTCTGCCGCTCCGCTACGTCCCCGGCCTTGCGGAGACGCCTTCTTGATGGAGCTGGGGGCTCTGCTTGCGGCGAGCTGCCCGAAGATGAGGAGGAAGAGGAGTCGATCTCCAGCGAGCCGCTCGTATCCTCAGCGGGCTCGCTCGACTCGACGTCATGCCCGGCACGGCTTGCCGCCTCTGCAGCCTCTGCCTCCTCCTCGCCGGCAAGCTCCTCTCGCTCGGCACGGCTTGCCGCCTCTGCTGCCTCTGCCTCCTCCACGGTGAATCCAAACTCGCCCGCGGCTGCGGCTGCCATCGCCTCTTCCAGTCTAGTGGCGATGCGTTTCACCTCCGCATCGGTGGTGTCGCGGGTGAGGCCCTTCTGCTCGTCGGAGCGGATCGGCATTTCTACCAAGCCATCGAAGAACTCCTGCAAGACGTCGTCTGCAGGCTCTTGCCAAGTTGGGTCAATTTCATGCGAGTCGCACAGCGGCATCATTGCACGGATGCGGCTGAGCGAAGAATTGTTGCACAGTGGAACGACACCCTTCGGCAAGCTGAACACTTTGGGATGTTGAGGGTTGTACTTGAACAGCTCCTGGAGTATCGCGTTGAGTTCCAGAACAGTGAAGTTGAAGTTAAGGCCCGGGCGCAGCCTCATGATATCCGCCGCATTCTCGAAGTCCCAGGCGGGTCTCCTCCTCTCTTGCAGGGGGGCGATGCGGCGGTGAAGAAAATCTGTGCCAACTGCACCTACAGTGAGCCCGGCAAGCCTGAGGCGTTGGATCCGGGCGACGGCAATCTTCAGACTATCGTCTTCCGGGGCCACGTTGCTCCAGTCACTGCCGCACACTACTGGGGCTTGGCGCCGGGCGGTAAACGGCTGCGGGTTCTCCTCGACAATCCAGCACCAGTTTGCTCTCCATTCCTCCCACTTGCTGCGGAGCTCTCCCTCCAGATAAGCGTCCTTCTTGCCGGCCCTCGAGATCCAGGCAATTCCGCCGGATAAAGGCTCTCCTCTCTCAACTCGAGGCATAAAGAAGTGGTGGAAAAGGACTACATTTGGATAGACTCCAACAAAGTTTTTGCAGAGATGCGCGAAAACTGCCATGGTCAGAATAGCATTGGGGTGAAGTCAAGGAGGCAGAACCCGTAGGTGTTCATGATATCGCAGAAAAACTCAGAGAAAGGCGGGCAGAGCGCGCAATAGAAGAACAAGGCGAAGAAGGGATATCCAGTTGGGGCCATTTTCCAAGCGACGGCTGGAAGTACCTTCGTGCGCGGATGCGCTCGCGTCTCCCCCGACCAGAAGAGGTAGTAATACTCCCTCAGCTCCTTCGCGGCGAGCTTGGGGGGGAAGATCGCCCGCTCCTTTCGCAGCACCGTGAGCCGCTGCACCTCGGCCGACTTCACGCCCTTCCCCTTTTCGGCTTTCGGAGCCATGGCGGAAGCGGTGGGGGAGGTCGACGGCGTTGGTGGTGCTGGTGGCGATGGGGGGCAGGGCGCTGCTCTCTTTCAGTTTTGGGAAGAGGGGGAGCAGCGGAGGAATCGCACCGGCGAATGGGCGAACTGCCCCTGTTTCCCCTGCTTATAAGGAGGGAGGGGGCGGACGTTCCGCCTTTCCGAATAAAGAAACCACCCACGATCTCTCCCACGACGCCGCAATCAACGCGTGCCATTCGGGGAGGGCGCGGTGGATACGGAGTGAGATACGGCGTAACGCAGGCCGCGCGTGCCCGTGCCCTGTTTTGGGCCTGGCCCAACAGCGCTCGGCACCGTGTATGGCCCAGGCCCGGGGGCTCCTGTCGGTGTACTAGAGTAGGGGTACCCTAGTATCCCAAACTTGTGCACGGGCAGTCGCAGCACCCCGCGGCAAGGCTTGCCGGGTGACCGCCAAGGTCCTCCGTGGTTCCTTTTGAGCCATTCAAGAACAAAGTATTCAAGCCAAGGAGACAAGGCCCCGGCAAGAGGAGCTTGCCGGGAAGGCCACTCAAGGCACAAGACCCTGGCGAGAGGAGCTTGCCGGGAAGGCCAACCAAGCCATCTCAAGGAACTTGTCGCGACGCGCCATGCGTCCCGGCAAGGCCCGGTGAGCGGCAAGCTCCCGGACGCGACAAAGCAACAACCACGGCAAGGCGTTTGCCGCGACAAGCTACCACTCTGTACCCGTGCTCCAGCGCATCCACCAACGTGTTGCTCTGGGACCCTCCCAGGCATACGTGGCGGGAGGCTGTGCAGCCAGCGATACGCGGTGGCAAGCGGCGCTGACAAGATTGCCGCCGTGGCGAGCGGTGGCATCCCTGACGGTCCCTTTTTGCACTGTTTGGGCGACGCCGATGGGCATTTAATGCCCTTGTCCCCTGCTGTCAGGTTTAGGTATGATACACTGTACAGGTAGTTGTACCAACCACAACACCTTTCCATTTTTACCCTTGTCTACGTTGCCACCTGTCGGTGACCCCTTGAGCATATAAAAGGAGGCCCATGCGCAACGTAGGGGGGGGGGGGTCGAAGCAGAAGGACACCCACGCTCGGTCTCGCTAGCCGCTGGAGTGTACTGTAGCACTCAGCGCTCCCGAGCAAGAACTCAATACAAACCACAAAGCAGGAGTAGGGTTTTACGCGTCCGTGCGGCCCGAACCTGGGTAAACTGCTCGTGTACTTCGCCTCGATCTGCTCTTCGTGCGATCTCCGCCCCCGCCGAACCGAAGGGGGCTCGGTCCGCCGGTCCCCATAGGTGCTCGTGGATTAGTTTCCCCGACACTATTTTCATTGGGTGTATGACCATCGAAGGTTTTATTCATGTAAACAGAACAACAATTATTCAATGACTTTAAATGAATAACAGTATTGCAACAAACATGATCAAATCATATTCATGCTCAACGCAAATGCCAAATAACATTTATTTAGGTTTTACACTAATCCCAAAAGTATAGGGAGTGTGCGATGATGATCATATCAATCTTGGAACCACTTCCAACACACATCGTCACTTCATCTTTAACTAGTCTCTATTCATTCTGCAACTCTCGTTTCGAGTTACTAATTTTAGCAACCGAACCTGTATCAAATACCCAGGGGTTACTATGAACACTAGTAAAGTACACATCAATAATCTGTATATCAAATATACCTTTGTTCACTTTGCCATCCTTCTGATCCGCCAAGTATCTAGGGCAGTTCCACTTCCAGTGACCATTTCCTTTGCAGTAGAAGCACTTAGTTTCAGGCTTGAGTTTAGCTTTGGGTTTCTTCACGGGAGTGACAACTTGCTTGTCATTCTTCTTGAAGTTCCCCTTCTATCCCTTTGCCCTTTACTTTTAACAAGTGGTCTTGTTAACCATCAACACTTGATGCTCTTTCTTGATTTCTACCTTCGCCAATTTTAGCATCGCAAAGAGCTCGGGAATTACTTTCGTCATCCCTTGCATATTATAGTTCATCATGAAGTTCTAGTAACTTAGAGATAGTGACTAGAGAACTTTGTCAATTACTATCTTATCTGGAAGATTAACTCCCACTTGATTCACGCAATTGTAGTACCCAGACAATCTGAGCACATGCTCACTGGTTGAGCTATTCTCCTCCATCTTGTAGGCAACGTACTGTCAGAGGTCTCATACCTCTCGACACGGGCATGAGTATGAAATACTAATTTCAACTCTTGGAACATCTTATATGCTCTGTGGAATTCAAAACGTTTTTGAAGTCCTGGTTCTAAGCCGTAAAGCATGGTGCACTAAACTATCAAGTAGTCATCATACCAAGCTTCTGTCAAAACGTTCATAACGTCTGCATCTGCTCCTGCAATAGGTCTGTCACCTAACGGTGCATCAAGGACATAATTATTCTATGAAATAATGATGATAATCCTCAGATCATGGACTTAGTCTGCATCATTGCTACTAACATCTTTCAACTTAGTTTTCTCTAGGAACATATAAAAATTAAACGGGGAGCAACATCGCGAGCTATTGATATACAACATAGATATGCTAATACTACCAGGACTAAGTTCATGATAAATTAAAGTTCAATTAATCATATTACTAAAGAACTCTGTCGGGGAAACTGGTCGCCCACGAACACCTATGGGACCGGAGCCCCTTCTACGGTACGGCAAGGGTGCGGAGGGAGCACGAAGAGCGGATCGAGGGGCACACGTGGGCAGTTTACCCAGGTTCGGGCCGCGCGGACGCGTAAAACCCTACTCCTGCCTTGGTTGTATTGAGTTCTTGGGCTCGGGAGCTTGAAGATCTACAGTACTAGCTACACCGAGCGTGGGGATGATCAAGTTCCTGGGATCGAACCCCCTCTACGTTGTGCATGGGCCTCCTTTTATAGCTCAAAGGGGTCACCGACAGGTGCCGACGAAGAGGAGGGTAAAAATGTAAAACTGGTGGTAGTTGTAACAGTGCATGAACACTGTGTGAACAGTGGTCTTCACCTAACTCTGACGGTGGGGGACAAGTGTCAGAACCCCGATCCTAAGTCACACCGATCTAGCTGTAACACGTCATATCACTTTGCGGCCTCACGCACGGTAACCCCACGGGTGCCACCTTACCTGGCCCGGGACCGTTTGCGCATTTTGGCACACGTATATGACAGTGTCGCTAGCATCCATATGACAGAGAACCCGGGCCTACATGGCTAGTTATAAACCAAAAGTGGCACTAGATTACAGAGACAGGCATCCATGACCCAGCAACGAACGTGTCGGTCATCAACGTATGAACCCAAGTCGTAGCAAGCTACATGGACTTAAAGGAACAACGCGTGACATTTCCCCTAAGGGACAGACACAGGAACGAAGAAGGACACATGCCGGCCAGCCTACGTGTTCCGAGCAGCAGCAAGCTACCAAGGCTCATTGGAATCACTAGGAGGCATTTCCCTGTAAGGTAGGCTACCAAAGGAAAACAACTAGGTGTCGGATCCCACACATACCAAGCATTTCAAACATACACGCAATATGCTCAATATGTGCAAATACAACATTGCATCACAACAGAACTCTATGACTCAAAGTACTTTATTTAAAAGGCTCCAAGAGCCATACATAACATATCCATACAGGTAGGGGTCACATGACCCAACACTCAAGTCATACAGTCATACAAGCACAAGCGGAAGCTACATGTCTGAGTACAGACAACTTAGAAAATAAAACAGGCTTGGTGTAGCCTGACTATCTACAAGGCCCTTCACAAGCTCCAGATCTCCGTCTGGGTGTCAAGCTACTCGTCGACGTCAACGTCTATGTAGAACCCATCAGCAGGGGCAGGGTTCTCCTCTGCAACAGTTATTAAGCAAACATGAGTACAAAGGTACTCAGCAAGTCTTACCACAGAACCTATCATACATGCAACATTATCAAAGGGGGTAGTGGAGTTCATTGCAGAAAGCCAGCTTTGACTCCTGACTAACCTATACTACAACTCTCAACAGATTGCAAGATGTTATTACGAACACGAGTCCTCTACTCACCACATCAATACACTACCAAGGATCCTCTTCCGTCATCCTACGGAAGGGCCATCCACGGCACTCACACTTATCTTGAGGCTTTTAGTAGTATCCATCAACTTGTCTATGAACTGTTAGAGTAACCAAGTAGTTCGTACCGCGAACAACGGCTATTCGAATAGTTTGATAACCCTGCAGGGTGTACTTCTTCACACATGTTTTCACCACTTAGCGTCTGCTCATGACATGTGCTCGGCAGACTTAGAGCGAAAGCCGACGTGGGTGTAGACCACGACCTAACCAACCACTCAAGTCTCTCGTCCAGGTTTATCGCCTATTTGGGTTCCATCCGCGGGGAGATCCGGCCGGGGTGTCGCTCACGGCCCCAAACGATGTGTACAGGGTTCCTGAGTCACCAAACGGGCAACCGGTACACCGTGCCACGTACCTGTCGCATCACAGCCCACCCCGAGGGTCAGCGTTGTGCACGACCTCCAGTAAGCTATGAACACCAGAAACTAGTTGCAACTCCTGGACAGAGTACAAGGGCAGTCAATAAGTCGAGCGGGGTCATATTTCAGGGCCCAATGTGTGGTAGTAACTGTAACTTGAATCACACACACAGATCTCAGGTCCTATGGACGATTCCAATGAAACAACCCACCATGTACTCCTACATGGCCTTTCATCGATACCTTTACCAAGCGTGTTCCACACTTCCCTCTCTTTATCGGTATGATCATTTCACTCTGATCCATCACCCAGATGAACCAGACCAGACACAACTCTAAGCATAGCAGGCAACATAAACAAATAGCATGGTGGATCACACATCACATGGCTCAATCAACTCCTACACATGCTAGTGGGTTTCAACTATTTACTGTGGCAATGACAGGTCATGCAAGGGATAGGGTTCAACTACCGCCGCAAGTAGCAGTTCAGACGCTGTTGCCTTAATGCAGTAAAAGAGAGCAGGAGCGAGAAGATTGGGTTTGTATCGGAATGATCAATGATTGCTTGCCTGACAAAGTGGTTGTCGGGTACTGCTCTTCAACTGGATACGCAGCGGTATCCTCGGGAGCAGAACCTAACACAGAGAATACCGGCGATACAATCATTAACAAACAAATGCAATAATATGATGCATGCCCATGACATGGCAAGATGCATGTGTGTTTGCTAATGCAACTAAAACCAGAAGGGTTTGGGCCTATTTGAATTAAAGATTCAAATTGGCATTTTAACTATTATTTAAATAAGTGCATTATCATGTTTTAAAGTATACAGCAAGGTTAACTTGCTCAAACATGCATGAAACCAGTGCCATTGGAAATATTGGACTTTTCTGATCATTTTTCATATATAAATCTTTTCCATCTGAGCTATGGTTGATTTTATATGATTTTTAGAAGTTTTGGGTATTTTCTGGAATTTCCTGAATTATTTTTAAATCTAAAAATCCCAGAAAATCCTTTACTGCGTCAGCATGACATCATGCTGACGTCACGCAGTCAACAGGGCCAGTCCAAGTCAAACCTGACTAGTGGGACCCACTGGTCAATGTCACAGTTAACTAATTAACTAATTAGAATTAGATTAACACCTAAACTAGGTTTGACTTGCGGGCAGGGCCCACATGTCAGTGACCCAGGGGGGTCAAACCCGTGGTCAAACAGGTCCATCTCGCCGGCGTTTAGCCGCCGGCGAGGACAAACACGGCGGTGGGGTGCGGGTTTCGTGCTCCGGCTGCCAAATCGACGGCGGAGCACATCTACGGGTAGCTGGAAGCAAACCGCATCGAGTGGAGGTGGTGGCTGGCCTCGGGGTCGCCGGAGATGACGCCGGCGACGAGTCCAGCGGCAGCCGGAGTTCGGCGAAGTCGAAAACGACGGTGCGGTGCTCGTTGAGGAGCGTGAAGTAGTCCTACAGCATCTACGTGTGATGGTGAAACTGATAGGCACGGTGGCCGGACCAATGGATGGCCGGAGCCTCGTCGGCGACGAGCTCCGCGGCGGTGCGTGCAGGTGAGCTTCGTGCGGTGCATTCCAGGGCAGAAGAGAGCCAACGGAGAGGGGGAGGACGAAGCTGGGCTCACAGGGGTTGCAGCAGGCGCCGGAGCGAGCTCGGGGGTGGTCGGAGCCGAGCGGGACGGCGAGGGGGATCTCCGCGGCCGGAGTTGGGGAAGAAGAGGTCGGGGGCGTCTCCAGGGCGGGCGAGCGCTCGGGGCTCGGCCTGTTCGAAGTAGTCGAGGACGGCGGAGACGACGAACACCAAGGCGGGGCTCAGGGACGACGGTGGGTGTGGCTTCTACGACGGTGCGAGCACGACGGCGTCGGCCATGGCGCGGGAAGGGCGAGAGAGGGTAGCTGGGGAGAGGGGAAGGTGTCTGCGAGGTCGGGGACGACGTGTACGACCGATCCAGGCTTCCAGGGCGGCGAGGGGAGGAAGCAGGGCGGCGGGCAGCTGCGTGGCGCGCGGTGCGGTCGTCGTCGAGCACCTGCCTGCCTGCCTGGCCGAGCCAAGCAGCTCGCTGGAGCGGCAGCTGGGCTGGGCCGGCAGCTGGGCTGGGCCGGCAGCTGGGCTGGGCCGGCAGCTGGGCCGGGTGGGGCGCCAGGTAAACTTCTTCTCTCTCTCTTTTTTTCTATTTCTTTTCTGTTTCATTTGTTTTGGAACTTTGTTTAATAAAATAAAATGCCAGAGCATTTTTATAATTCATAACACTTGTCATGCCTACTGTATATAATATGAACAGTAGGAAACATTATAGTTTATGATTATTTGAGCATTTAAAATATTTTATAGCATTTAAATGCCCAAATTCAAATACCATATGATTTAATCCAGTGACCTTGGATGTCCTAGAAAATTGTGCACCATTTTTAGCAAAGGTTTGAGACCAAGGCAGAAATGATGAACATTTTTGAAGGGCATTTTGGGTACATTGGAAAATATTTTATCAAACCCTAGTTGTTAGAAGAGGGGTGATGGGGTTTCTGTCATTCCCATTTCAAATTTCTTTGAAAAGTAAACATGATGCACACACCAACTAACCCTAATGCAAGTGCTAACTAGGGATGTGACAACTCACCCCCACTTAAAAGAATCGCGTCCCGAGATTCGGGTTCCTCCGGAAAGAGGGTGGGGTACTCATGTCGAAGACGATCCTCCCTTTCCCAAGTAGCTTCACTCTCGGAATGATGTGACCATTGAACCTTGAGAAATTTGATATTGTGGCGTCGAGTGGTGCGCTCGGTTTGATCAAGAATACGAACGGGGTATTCTCGATATGTGAGATTGTCCTGGAGATCAAGCGTTTCGTGGTCCACTCCGCGGATAGGATCCGAGAAGCAACGCCTGAGTTGAGAAACGTGGAACACGTCATGAACTCTGGATAGGTGCGGAGGTAGTTCCAGTTGGTAGGCAACTTCTCCTCGTTTGACAAGAATGCGAAAAGGACCGATATAACGAGGGGCCAATTTGCCTTTGATACCGAAGCGATGGGTTCCCTTAAGAGGAGTAACCCGAAGGTAAGCCTTATTGCCGACTTCAAAAGTCACAGCCTTATGATGACTATCATATTGACTCTTCTGGCGAGACTGGGCTGTTTTCAGTCTCTCAGGAACGATGCGAACTTGTTCTTCTGCTTCCTGAATCATATCCGGGCCAAAGAATTGTCTTTCCCCGGTCTCTGACCAGTTAAGAGGTGTTCGACACCTTCGTCCATATAGAACTTCGAAGGGAGCTTTGCCCAAGCTGGCTTGATAACTATTGTTATAAGCGAATTCGGCAAATGGAAGACATTTTTCCCACTCCATACCGAAAGAAATGACAGAGGCTCAAAGCATGTCTTCCAGAATTTGATTGACTCGTTCCACTTGACCACTTGACTGGGGATGGAAGGCGGTACTGAAGGAGAGATGAGTTCCCATAGCATTCTGGAAACTTTCCCAAAATCGTGAGGTGAAAAGACTTCCACGGTCTGAGTTAATCTCCAACGGTACACCATGAAGTGATACTATCCGAGAGACATACAAATCTGCTAGATGGCTAGCGGTAATACTCTCTCGAACAGGCAGGAAATGAGCTACTTTAGAGAGGCGGTCGATAACGATGAAGATAGCATTATTCCCTTTCCTGGTCCTGGGAAATCCGGTAATGAAGTCCATACCGACTTTGTCCCATTTCCATTCAGGAATAGCTAAAGGTTGAAGGGTGCCAGCAGGCCGTTGATGCTCTGCTTTGACTCGACGACAAACGTCGCAGTTAGCAATAAATTGAGCGATTTCTATCTTCATCCTAGTCCACCAGAATCTCTGGAGTAGATCCTGATACATTTTGGTACTACCGGGATGAATCGTGAGAGGAGATTCATGAGCCTCCTTAAGGATTAACTGCCGTAGATGGTGGTTCTTGGGAACCACTACACGGTTCTCAAAGAAAACAACACCTCGATCATCCATAGAGAAACTTTTAGCGAGTCCGCTAGCAATGTTCTCTTGGAGTCGGGATATACCTTTATCACGCTTCTGGGCAGCTATAACTTGATCCATAAGGGTAGGTTTCGCCACCAAGGTGGAAAGGAATCCTCGAGGAACAATGTGAAGGTTAAGCTTACGAAATTCCTCGTGGAGAAGTGGTTGACCTTGTTGTAACATTAAGTTGTTACAATATGACTTACGACTTAGTGCATCAGCCATGACATTGGCCTTTCCAGGGGTATAAGTGATTCCTATGTCGTAGTCGGTGAGCAACTCAACCCAACGTCTTTGCCTGAGATTCAAATCCGGTTGGGTGAAGATATACGTCAAACTTTGATGATCAGTGAAGATTTCACAGCGATTACCAAGGAGGTAATGTCGCCACGTTTTGAGTGCATGGACTACAGCTGCAAGCTCTAAATCATGAGTAGGATAGTTATCCTCATGTGGACGCAACTGTCGGGATGCGTATGCAATCACTTGACGATCTTGCATGAGAATGCAACCTAGTCCTTGTCGCGAGGCGTCGCAATAGATTATAAAATCCTTGGAAAAATCTGGTGGTAACAGTACAGGTGCAGATGTCAGGCGTCTTTTCAGTTCCTGAAAACTGGACTCGCACTGTGGGGTCCACTCAAACTTTTTATCTTTCTTGAGGAGTTCAGTTAGAGGTTTGGCAACCTTGGAGAAATTCTCGACGAAGCGTCGGCAATAGCTCGCTAAGCCAAGAAAGCTCCTAACTTGCTTGACCGATTCAGGAGGAGTCCAATCAAGTACGGCTTGAACTCGCTCGGGATTGACAGCAATACCCTTGCCAGAGATCACATGACCTAGATAGGTTACTTCTGGCAACCAAAATTCACATTTAGAGAATTTGGCATAAAGGCGGTGCTCTCGAAGTTTCGTCAATACCAGCCTTAAATGCTCGGCATGATCTTCCTTGTTCTTGGAATAGATGAGTATATCATCGAGGTATACCACGACGAATTTATCCAAATACTCCATGAATATAGAACTCATTAACCGAGAAAAGGTAGCTGGGGCATTGGTTAATCCGAAGGACATGACGGTGTACTCATATTGGCCATAACGAGTAACAAAAGCCGTTTTAGGAATGTCCCCGTTCTTGATTTTGATTTGATGGTAGCCCAACCTCAAATCCATCTTAGAGAAGACTGAGGATCCAGCGAGCTGATCATACAGGTCGTTGATCCTGGGGAGCGGATACTTATTCTTTATGGTGACCATATTGACAGGTCGGTAATCTACAACCATCCGCTCTGTTCCATCCTTCTTCTTGACGAAGAGGACAGGGCAAGCCCAGGGGGAAGAACTAGGACGGATGAAACCTTTTTGCAAGGACTCATCAAGTTGTTTCTTTAGCTTAGCTAATTCTAGTGGTGCCATCTTATAAGGTCTCCTAGAGATTGGGACAGTTCCTGGGATAAGATCTATCACGAACTCGACATCTCTGTCAGGTGGGATTCCTGGCAGTTCTTCTGGAAAAACATCCGGGAAGTCACGGACTACCGGGATATCTTCGAGTTCTGGTAGAGGGCTGGCATTAAGAGAGTAGAGCTGACGCTCAGCCATTCGAGTCAAGACATTGACTATCTTGCCGGATGGATGTGTAAGTTGAACGGTCCTAGTATAGCAATCAATTTTGGCGTAATAAGTTGTCATCCAATCCATACCCAAAATGATGTTTATGTCCGAGGACTTGAGGGCGATTAAAGATGCTAGGAAAACAAGTCTATCGACAAGGATTTCATTTCCATGGCTTACCCTAGAAGTTTGCCACTTTGAACCAGGAGTTTGAATAACCATGGAAGTAGGCATGTCACAAAAAGTCATGTTGTGCAATCGAGCATAGCTCTCAGATATGAACGAATGTGATGCTCCAGTATCGAAAAGAAAAGATGCCGGATGGCAGTTTACGAGAAGCATACCAAGGACGACGTTAGGATCCTCATAAGCTTCCTCGGCGGAGACATAGTTGACATGACCACGTGTAGTGGGGATTGGCTTGACATAATTCACCTTGCCGGTTGGTTTACCATGGCCAACGGGTTTTCCTGGTTGGTTCTGAGGACACTCACGCATGTAGTGCCCCGGTTCTCCACACTTGAAACATGTCACAGTGGTAGTGCGTGGAGCAAAGTTGGAAGGTGGTCCTCCATAGGTCTTAGCAGGTGCAAATTGTTGAGTTGGGCGAGGCGCCTCATAGGATGGCCTCGGTGTGTACTTGGGTGGCAGAGCAGTGTTAGGAACCCACACACGGCGCTTGTGAGAGCCAGAGCCGGAAGAGGAACCAAAGTCTCGAGTATGCTTGCGGGTGGCCTCGAAGTCGGTCTGGCCTGTTTCAGCACTGATAGCCTTGTTTACCAACTTCTGAAAGGAAGTGCACTCGTGCAGACGTAGATCTCGGCGGAGTTCAGGGCTGAGTCCCTTGCGGAACCTTGCCTGTTTCTTGGCATCGGTGGATACTTCCTCAGGTGCATAGCGTGCCAAGTTGCCAAACTCGCGGCTGTAGCCATCCACAGTTAACCGGCCCTGGGTGAAATTGCAGAATTCCTCCCGCTTGTGATCCATGAGACCTTCCGGAATGTGATGTCCACGGAATGCCTCACTGAACTCAACCCAGGTAGTGACTTGGCCAGCAGGACGCATAGCTTCAAAGTTTTCCCACCAAAGACTGGCAGGGCCCTCAAGATGGTAGGCGGCGTAGATAACCTTGTCAGCTTCGGCCACACGGGCAGAGTGTAGCTTGTGGGTGATACTACGTAGCCAGTCATCAGCATCCAGAGGTTCAGTGGAGTGATGGAACTTCGGTGGACACATCTTGATAAAATCGTGGATTGACACCACGTCATTCCTCTGACGGAACCCAGTGTTCTGCTCTATGCGTTCGAGCAGACGGTTGGTCTCTCTCTTGTTCCGTTCTGCTTCAAGCATAACTTCCGCCAAGGAGGGTGGCTGGGGCAGATTCCCATCTCTAGCCCCACTAGCCTCACCCTGCTCCTGAGCAGCAGGAGTGTTGCGAGTGTTGACCATCCTAGGAAAACAAAACAACGGTTTAGACAAGGATGGCAAAAAATTGACATAGAAGTGCAGAATGTAATGGATGACCCGGAATGCAAGGATGTTCATCCGTACGACATGGTAATATAGAAACTGCTATATATACACCAGTGGTCATACACATCATACAAAGTTCAGTACAAGCCAAGGCTAAAGTACAACTGCGGTGAAAGACGATACATCCCATCAGAGGCATTCCAAGCTCCTATACATTATTTAACTACACCTCCGGAACTCAGTACACACTAAGTCATATTCCACAAGACGCGCAGGAGTGTGGAAATACAACTACTACAATACTACTACTACCACGGTCTAGCTCAGACATTCGCGTAGTAATCCTCATAAAGATTACCACCGTAGCCTGGAAGTGGAACAGATGGATCTTGAAACTCGCGAGCACTCGAAGGCTGTGGACCATAGGGACATGGATGTGGCCTCGGTCCCAATGCTGGTGGTAACCGACGCCCACGTGGAGGTGTAATACCCCCAACGTCACGCCAATCCATGCGATCAGGCAGACGAGTCCGCACGGGGTACAAATCCCGCATGTCCAGATATCCGGCATGCACAGCAGGTGCAAGCCGTGTCAAAGTAGTCCAATGAGCGGATCGAGTGTTATACAGCTCCATTCGGAGGGCACGGACCTCACGGTCCTGACCCTCCAGCATCTGAACAGTGGTCTGAAGCAGTGGCTCTTCATGAGCAGCATCAGTATACAAACCAGTGTAGTAGCCTTCCTCTCCGGGAAGTGAGGCTGGCATGTAACAGAACTCAGTGTTCAGCAACATGGCATGCCTAGCACGGAGAATGGTCATCATCGAATAAGCGGCATCCTGCACTGCCATCTCGATGGTAACCCCGAGTCCATAAGACCAATGGATGGGGTCGTTAGCTCCAGGATATGAGGGGTATATCCGGACTATGCAGAAATACTGACTCTGATTGAAATCCCGGTACTGTTCCTCCACGGTGTACTCAGGATACCAGCGATAACCGGTCTCAGTCAGCACACGGACTAGCATGGCCGTGTGACCGGGCACATTAATGCACCAAGTCAAACGAACCACTTGGTGAGGGATGCGGCCAGACATCTGAAACACGGAATAATGCAAGGCATTAGTGTTTCTGGAAGAAATCGGGCAGCATAACAACTGTAAATGCTCAAACAAAGATTTGAGACATCATACAAATGATAGCATAGCCACTCAACAATCCATATCAAGGTTCCGGTCCAACAATCATCATACTAAAAGGATAGAAACTGAACTGAGGCTTGAAACCAACAATCCTAAGAGTCTACGGATTAGTAACACGTGAACCTAGAAAGGATAAGAGGCCTAGTCCTAAATCCCCGTAGAAAGAATAGACTGACTCAGATCAGAAGGCATAAGGTAAAGGAGTAAAAAGAGCCTTACGTTCCCTCCCACAATCAATTCCCCTACATATAACTAAGAATTTTTCTAGACTCAACATCGACCAGTTTGGCTTGAGAAACCTACAGGCAGTCCAGCTCTGATGCAAACACTGTCAGAACCCCGATCCTAAGTCACACCGATCTAGCTGTAACACGTCATATCACTTTGCGGCCTCACGCACGGTAACCCCACGGGTGCCACCTTACCTGGCCCGGGACCGTTTGCGCATTTTGGCACACGTATATGACAGTGTCGCTAGCATCCATATGACAGAGAACCCGGGCCGACATGGCTAGTTATAAACCAAAAGTGGCACTAGATTACAGAGACAGGCATCCATGACCCAGCAACGAACGTGTCGGTCATCAACGTATGAACCCAAGTCGTAGCAAGCTACATGGACTTAAAGGAACAACGCGTGACATTTCCCCTAAGGGACAGACACAGGAACGAAGAAGGACACATGCCGGCCAGCCTACGTGTTTCGAGCAGCAGCAAGCTACCAAGGCTCATTGGAATCACTAGGAGGCATTTCCCTGTAAGGTAGGCTACCAAAGGAAAACAACTAGGTGTCGGATCCCACACATACCAAGCATTTCAAACATACACGCAATATGCTCAATATGTGCAAATACAACATTGCATCACAACAGAACTCTATGACTCCAAGTACTTTATTTAAAAGGCTCCAAGAGCCATACATAACATATCCATACAGGTAGGGGTCACATGACCCAACACTCAAGTCATACAGTCATACAAGCACAAGCGGAAGCTACATGTCTGAGTATAGACAACTTAGAAAATAAAACAGGCTTGGTGTAGCCTGACTATCTACAAGGCCCTTCACAAGCTCCAGATCTCCGTCTGGGTGTCAAGCTACTCGTCGACGTCAACGTCTATGTAGAACCCATCAGCAGGGGCAGGGTTCTCCTCTGCAACAGTTATTAAGCAAACATGAGTATAAAGGTACTCAGCAAGTCTTACCACAGAACCTATCATACATGCAACATTATCAAAGGGGGTAGTGGAGTTCATTGCAGAAAGCCAGCTTTGACTCTTGGCTAACCTATACTACAACTCTCAACAGATTGCAAGATGTTATTACGAACACGAGTCCTCTACTCACCACATCAATACACTACCGAGGATCCTCTTCCGTCATCCTACGGAAGGGCCATCCACGACACTCACACTTATCTTGAGGCTTTTAGTAGTATCCATCAACTTGTCTATGAACTGTAAGAGTAACCAAGTAGTCCGTACCGCGAACAACGGCTATTCGAATAGTTTGATAACCCTGCAGGGGTGTACTTCTTCACACATGTTTTCACCACTTAGCGTCTGCACACGACATGTGCTCGGCAGACTTCAAGCGAAAGCTGGCGTGGGTGTAGACCACGACCTAACCAACCACTCAAGTCTCTCGTCCAGGTTTATCGCCTATTTGGGTTCCATCCGTGGGGAGATCCGGCCGGGGTGTCGCTCACGGCCCCAAATGATGTGTACAGGGTTCCTGAGTCACCAAACGAGCAACCGGTACACCGTGCCACGTACCTGTCGCATCACAGCCCACCCCGAGGGTCAGCGCTGTGCACGACCTCCAGTAAGCTATAAACACCAGAAACTAGTTGCAACTCCTGGACAGAGTACAGGGGCATTCAATAAGTCGAGCGGGGTCATATTTCAGGGCCCAATGTGTGGTAGTAACTGTAACTTGAATCACACACACAAATCTCGGGTCCTATGGACGATTCCAATGAAAGAACCCACCATGTACTCCTACATGGCCTTTCATCGATACCTTTACCAAGCGTGTTCCACACTTCCCTCTCTTTATCGGTATGATCATTTCACTCTGATCCATCACCCAGATGAACCGGACCAGACACAACTCTAAGCATAGCAGGCAACATAAACAAATAGCATGGTGGATCACACATCACATGGCTCAATCAACTCCTACACATGCTAGTGGGTTTCAACTATTTACTGTGGCAATGACAGGTCATGCAAGGGATAGGGTCCAACTACCGCAGTAAGTAGCAGTTCACACGATGTTGCCTTAATGCAGTAAAAGAGACCAGGAGCGAGAAGATTGGGTTTGTATCGGAATGATCAATGCTTGCTTGCCTGACAAAGTGGTTGTCGGGTACTGCTCTTCAACTGGATTCGCAGCGGTATCCTCGGGAGCAGAACCTAACACAGAGAATACCGGCGATACAATCATTAACAAACAAATGCAACAATATGATGCATGCTCATGACATGGCAAGATGCATGTGTGTTTGCTAATGCAACTAAAACCAGAAGGGTTTGGGCCTATTTGAATCAAAGATTCAAATTGGCATTTTAACTATTATTTAAATAAGTGCATTATCATGTTTTAAAGTATGCAGCAAGGTTAAGTTGCTCAAACATGCATGAAACCAGTGCCATTGGAAAGATTGGACTTTTCTGATCATTTTTCATATATAAATCTTTTCCATCTGAGCTACGGTTGATTTTATATGATTTTTAAAAGTTTTGGGTATTTTCTGGAATTTCCTGAATTATTTTTAAATCTAAAAATCCCAGAAAATCCTTTACTGCATCTGCATGACATCATGCTGACGTCAGGCAGTCAACAGGGCCAGTCCAAGTCAAACCTGACCAGTGGGACCCACTGGTCAGTGTCACAGTTAACTAATTAACTAATTAGAATTAAATTAACACCTAAACTAGGTTTGACTTGCGGGCAGGGCCCACATGTCAGTGACCCAGGGGGGTCAAACCCGTGGTCAAACAGGTCCATCTCGCCGGCATTTAGCCGCCGGCGAGGCCAAACACGGCGGTAGGGTGCGGGTTTCGTGCTCTGGCTGCCAAATCGACGACGGAGCACATCTACGGGTAGCTGGAAGCAAACAGCATCGAGTGGAGGTGGTGGCTGGCCTCGGGGTCGCCGGAGATGACGCCGGCGACGAGTCCCGCGGCGGCCGGAGTTCGGCGAAGTCGAAAACGACGGTGCGGTGCTCGTTGAGGAGCGTGAAGTAGTCCTACAGCATCTACGTGTGATGGTGAAACTGATAGGCACGGTGGCCGGACCAATGGATGGCCGGAGCCTCGTCGGCGACGAGCTCCGCGGCGGTGCATGCAGGTGAGCTTCGTGCGGTGCGTTCCAGGGCAGAAGAAAGCCAACGGAGAGGGGGAGGACGAAGCTGGGCTCACAGGGGTTGCAGCAGGCGCCGGAGCGAGCTCGGGGGTGGTCGGAGCCGAGCGGGACGGCGAGGGGGATCTCCGCGGACGGAGTTGGGGAAGAAGAGGTCGGGGGCGTCTCCAGGGCGGGCGAGCGCTCGGGGCTAGGCCTGTTCGAAGTAGTCGAGGACGGCGTAGACGACGGACACCAAGGCGGGGCTCAGGGACGACGGTGGGCGCGGCTTCTACGATGGTGCGAGCACGATGGCGTCGGCCATGGCGCGGGGAGGGCGAGAGAGGGCAGCTGGGGAGAGGGGAAGGTGTCTGCGAGGTCGGGGACGACGTGTACGACCGATCCAGGCATCCAGGGCGGCGAGGGGAGGAAGCAGGGCGGCGGGCAGCTGCGTGGCGCGCGGTGCGGTCGTCGTCAAGCACCTGCCTGGCTGCTTGGCCGAGCCAAGCAGCTCGCTGGAGCGGCAGCTGGGCTGGGCCGGTAGGTGGGTCGGGTGGGGCGCCAGGTAAACTTCTTCTCTCTCTCTTTTTTCTATTTCTTTTCCGTTTCATTTGTTTTGCAACTTTTTTTAATTAAATAAAATGCCAGAGCATTTTTATAATTCATAACAATTGTCATGCCTACTGTATATAATATGAACAGTAGGAAACATTATAGTTTATGATTATTTGAGCATTTAAAATATTTTATAGCATTTAAATGCCCAAATTCAAATACCATATGATTTAATCCAGTGACCTTGGATGTCCTAGAAAATTGTGCACCATTTTTAGCAAAGGTTTGAGACCAAGGCAGAAATGATGAACATTTTTTGAAGGGCATTTTGGGTACACTGGAAATTATTTTATCAAACCCTAGTTGTTAGAAGAGGGGTGCTGGGGTTTCTGTCATTCCCATTTCAAATTTCTTTGAAAAGTAAACATTATGCACACACCAACTAACCCTAATGCAAGTGCTAACTAGGGATGTGACAACAAGGGCAATGAATGCCCGTCGCCGTCGCCCCAAAAGCGTCTGTCCATGCGTCTCCGTTCGCCACGGCGATAGCCTCGTCACCGCGGCTCGCCACCGTGTACCCCAGGCTGCACAGCCATCTGCCACGTGCCCCTGGAAGGGCCCCAGGGCGACGCGTGGCCAGATGAGCTGGAGTGCAGGCACACAGTAAGCTTCCCCCGGCAAGCACCTTGCCGGGGTCGCGATCTTGCCGGGCCCGGAAGCTTGTCGCTCTCCGGGTCCTGCCGGGGCGCATGATGCGCCACGATATACCTTCTTGAGGTGCCGTTCTTTGGCCTTCCTGGCAATCTACTCTTGCCAGGGTCTTGCGCTGGAATGATAACCTTGAGCCTGGTGCGGTCTTCCCGGCAAGCTCCTCTTGCCAGGGTCTTGTCTCTTAACTCGAATACTTTGTTCTTGAATGGCTTCAAGGGGTCTAGAGTGGGCTTTGGCGGGCGCGTGGTGAGCCAGACCATGGGACGCTGCTACTGCCCGTGCACAAGTCGGGATACTAAGGTACCCCTACTTTAGTACACCGACAGGAGCCCCCGGGCCTAGGCCACACACGGTGCCGAGCGCTGTTGGGCCAGGCCCAGAACAGTGCACGGGCACACGCGGCCCACGGCGCGCCGTTTCCCACTCCAGATTCGCCGCATCCCTCCCTAACGGCACGCGTCGATTGCGGCGTCGTGGGAGAGATCGTGGCCTGTTTCTTTAATGGGGAAATGCGGAACGTCCCCCACTTCCCCCTTAAAAGCAGAGGAAGCAGGGGCAGTTTCCCCCATTGCTTTCATTGTGTCTTGAATCTCCAGAAACCCCCGCCGCTCCCTGCCTCTGCCCTTCTTCCGCCGTCTTCATCACCCGCAGCGCCGTCGACCTCCGTCGCCGTCCCCGCCATGGCCCCGAAGACCGACAAGGCGAAGAGCGACAAGGTGAAGAGCGACAAGGCGAAGAGCGACCAGGCGAAGAAGGAGAAGTCCGACAAGGCGGCGAAGCTGGCAGCCATGCGGAGAAGAATGGTGGTCTTCCCGCCGAGGCTCGGCGCGAGGGAGCTACGGGACAAGTACTACTTGTTCTGGGCGAGGGAGACGAAGGCTCACCCGCGCACCAGAGTCCTCCCCGCCGCAGCCATCGACCTGTACCCGGGAGGTTACCACTACTTCGCTTCGTTTTTCCATTGCGGCATGTGTCCTCCGTATTCAGAGTTCTTCTGCGATGTGATGAACACATACTGATTCCACCTCTTAGATTTCACCCCGAACGCTATCCTCACTTTGGCCGTTTTCGCACATCTGTGCGAAAACTACGTCGGGGTCCACCCAAATGTAGCTCTCTTCCGCCACTTCTTCACGCCTAGAGTAGAGTCCGGATCTCCACCTTCCGGCGGCATCTCCTGGATCTTCAGGCTCGGCAAGAAGGAGGCGTACTTGATTGGGGAGCTCCGCGGCAAGTGGGAGGAGTGGAGGGTTGATTGGTGTTGGGTCATGGAAGATGAGCCCGAGCAGTTCACCTCGCCGCGCCAGACTGCAATAGTGCGCGGTAGGGATTGGAGTGATTTGGCCCCGGAGGACGACAAGCTGCAGATTGCCCTTACTAGGATCCTTCGTCTCCGGGCCGCCAACCTTACTGTAGGTGAAGTTGAGGCTGATTTCCTCCGCCGCCGCATTGCCCCTCTGCAGGAAAGGAAGAGACCTGCCTGGGAGTTCGGCAACGCGGCAGACCGCATGAGGCTGCGCCCCGGATTGAATTACAACTTCACTGTCTTGGAACTCAAGGGGATGGTCCGGGAGCTGTTCAAACATGACCCCAAGCACAAGGAGTGGTTCACCCCGTCCCGGGGAGTAGTTCCGTTGTGCAATAACACTGCTCTTAGTGCCATCCGCGCGGCAATGCCTGAGTGTGATTCCCACGGGGTCGTCCCCACTTGGCTGATGCCTTCAGAGGAGACCGTGCAGGCCTTCTTCGACAGCCTGGTCGAACGGTCACACAACCCCGAGGAGAGAAAGGGCCTCACCCGGGAGACCACCGAACGGGATGTGGCATATATAGCCAACAGGATGGAGGAGGCCGCCGCAGCGGCGGCCACAGGGGAGTTTGGGTACACCGTGGAAGAAGCGGAAGCGGCGGACGCGGTGAGCCAGGCCGAGGAGGAGGAAATCCTCAGGCTGTTGAAGATTGCGCCCGAGGAGTTTGCCGGGGAGCCTGCCAGGGAGCCTGCCGGGATGAGCGAGGCCACCGGGCAAGGCACTGAGTCGAGTGAGCCCGCCGAGGAGGATGCCGAATCCGGCGATTCTGATGAAGACTCCGGCGGGTCACTGAACCTCGACGACGCCTCTTCATCCTCGGAAAACTCTCCGCCACCACCAAGTCCTCCTCCGCCGCAGAAGAAGCGCCTCCGCAAGACCGCTGAGACGGCGAAGCCACTGGCGCCCCGACAACAGCCGAAGCGTCGTGCGACGCGCGCCACCACGACGAGCAAGGTCGTCGATGAGGCGCCCCGTGTCCCAGCAGCAAGCGGAGGGGGGTCTTCCCGGAGCGGCTCTGGTGTTCCTTCCGCCCCTCGGTCCTCGGGGACGACCGGAGCGGGGTCTTCACAACCCAAGGCTCCGGAGCCCGCCAAGCGCACGAGGGAGCCTTCTCCTCCAGCTCCTCGCGCTGGAGCGCGCGAGGCGGAGTTTGACTTCTTCGCCCTCAGCTCCGATGAAGAGGAGGAAGAGTAAGCACTTGCAATTACTATTTTCTTTGATTTTTGTTGCTTGGTTCTGATCTTGTTTGGCTTCCAGGACGTTGACCCAGAGGATGGCGAAGAGGGCCAAAATCTCTGTAGTTGACCTCGAGGACGACGAGCCTGTCGGAGCGACGGGGGATGCGCCAGCGACAAACTTGCCGGACCAGCCTGCAGCTCCGGAGAGCAGCCCCCAGCGCAGCCCCCAGCGTAAGTCCTTGTGTTAATTTTTCTGCTTGACGGGCGCGCTTGAGGTTGTTATCCTTACTAACGTCTTGTTTATTTGTTGCCTTCCGCAGAAGTGGAGCCGCAGCCGTAGGAGCACCGAGAGGCCGCCCCCGACGAGCCGCTTGTTCCACCCTCCCCGCCAAGGATGAGCTCCCCGGCGAGGGACAGCGCTCCGCCAAGGGTGGGTACTCCGCCAAGGGCGAGTACCCCGCTGAGGGCGAGCAGCCCGACAAGGGTGAGCACCCCGCCAAGGGAAGGCGCCAGCGGCCCTCCGCCGGCAGGGGCTTTTACTACGCCGCCGAGGGAGAATTCCCCGGCGAGGGACCCCGTTACTGAAGAGGCCCGCGAAGGTAAACCCTTGTAATTTCTTCTTCTTAGATTCTTCTTTTTGGATCTTTGCTTGATGATTCTTTCTTTTCTTTTTCTTCTGTTAGATCCGTCCGCCCCGGAGCCGATGGAGACGGAGACCATCGCCAAGGAGGAAGTGCGCGGCGACGCCGGCAACGCCACCACCGCTGAAGGAATGACCGGCGCCGACGAGCCAACCGCTGAGGAGACTGTCCCGACCGCTGACGCGGCAGCTGGGGAAGGGACCGGCGACCGCACTGCTGGCCCTGAGGCCGCAGGAGCGCCGGACGCTGCGCCGGCCACCGACCCCTCCGCCCCCGCGGCTGGGTCAGGCGTCTATCTGGAGGCCGCCAACGGGGTCTTTATCCAAGTCCCGTGGGCGTCCTCATCAAGGGCAGCCGCGGAGGGGGAGACCTTCGACGGAGAAGTTCTCTCCTCCGCCGGGCTGAAGATTGTCGACGCGCCCGGCAGCAGCGACGAGCCCGAAGAGGAGCAACTCCTACGCCGGCTTCTGGCCTTGTACTGGGCCAGGCAGGCTAAGTTGGAGTCTCGGGAGGCTCTGGCTGCCAAGGCTGGTGCTGATCTGGAGAAGCGTGCCGCGGAGCTCTGTGCCGCCAACCAGGCGGCCCTCCGGAACTTGGCGGAGGAGCGCGAAGAGCTTGCCGGAGCACACCAAGCATTCCTCCTCGAGAAGGCCGAGGTGGAGGAGCAGCAGCGACTGGCCACCGAGGACCTGTCTCGGCGGGAGGGAGAGCTCAACCAGCGGAAGGTCGACCTCGATAGCCACGAGGACGACCTCACCGCTCGTGAGCAGGCCATTGGCGGGGCTCTGCAGGAAGCGAGGGACGCCGCTGCTGCCGCAGAGACCGCCAAGAGGGATCTGGAGGCCCGGGTGGCGCAGATGGAGACGAACTTGAAGGCGAGCGAGGACAGGGTCGCCGCGCTCAACGTGGCGCGGGAGAAGGACGCCCACACCAACTCGGAGCTACAAGTCCGCCTCTCTGAGAAAGGCAAAGAGCTCAACGACGCCAAGGACTCCATCGCAGACTTGGAGCTGAAGGTCTCCACCCTCAACGACTCACTTGACGCCGCCCGGGACCGTGAAACGAAGCTGAAAGAAGATCTCTGGTCTGAAAGGGCGCTGTTGGACAGCGCCGCCCTGTCGCAGAACAACTTCCAGCGGACGGTGGAGCAGTGGACCGAGGAGCTCGTTACCTCCGCCGCCAACATCGACAAGGAGATGGTGGCGCTGAGGGCGGAGCACCTCGTGTACTCCCCCGACGAGAGCCTCCCCCACAGCGCCAAGCTGAGCCTGTTCTTCAGGGGAGTGGCGCCGGCTCTCGCGCGGCTACGGGAGAGGATCCCCGAGCAGCTGGCTGACGAGGCGCGCCGGCTTTGCACGGGTACTATGGAGCGAGTGTTGTCGAAGATCGTCTACCGCAACCCCGGGATCAACCTCGTCAACGTCCTCCGGACCCTACCGCCCGAAGCTGACCAGGAGGCGTTGAAGGCCCAAGTTGCCCACATCGTAGCCAAGGCGGGCAAGATCAAGAGGGTCGACGGAGACCGAAGAGACTAGGCTCCCTTCTTTCTGCTTCCTTCGTCGCTGTCGATTAAGTCATAGGTAGTAGTTGGTTAGAACAGCGGCAAGCTATCTTGTAATATAACTTTATTTTGGATAATCAATGCAGTGTTATCTCCCTTGTTTAGTCCCTTCACTTTGTATGTTTTCCACCCTACGCTTTTAGGGAACTTGCCGGCAAAGGGACCCTCGCCGCGAGCGCTGAGTGCGGGACTCTTAGCAGCCTGCTAGCAATGCCCTTGCCGACAAGAAACCTTGCCGCTGCTAGTCGCAGCACACTTAGCTTGCTGAGCGAACTCGAAAACGAGGTAAGGGCGCGACACTTGTCGCAGCTCACTTAAGCCGTTGAGCGTACTCGAAACAAAGTAAGGGCGCGGCTAGTCGCGGGTAGGTTCCTCCGCGCACAGGTTTTCCATACAAAGTGTGGTTGTTCAAGGAAGACAACTAAAATTTTAAAAATTTGAATTGCTCAAACTCTGGCAACTTAGCTTTTATGGATTGTTTGCTTCCCGGCAAGGCTTCCCTTTCTTGAACAGCACTTGGTCCATATCTCTACCTCCTTCCCCCCCGGCAAACTTGTGCGCGAGGAACACTTCTTCTGTTTAAGAGAGAAAGGCAAAGAGGAGGAAACACAAGCGTGGAGCCTTGCGGCTTGCTATTGCTTACCGGGGGTGTGTGCTGCACAAAGTGTCAGATGATACATGCAAGTAAAAGGAAAGGCATGAAATGACAAATGGTGCGAAGCACAAAAGTTTTACTGATGCACGGGGTCTGCGCCCGGCTTTGTACAAAGGTTTACATGCAACAGCGGCAAGACTTGTACAGAAGGTGGTTGCCGGAGCGGATCACGGCAACCGCGCCTTATGGGTGAAACTTGTGAAGATGCTCTATGTTCCAGGAGTTGCTCACCGGTAAGCCTTCTTCGGTCTCAAGGCGGACAGTGCCGGGCCTTGTGACTTGTCTCACCCGATAAGGGCCTTCCCACTTCGGCGTCAACTTGTTGGAGTTCTTGGCGGACTGAACTCGCCGAAGAACAAGGTCGCCTTCCTCGAGACTCCTGGCCCTGACCTTGCGGCTGTGGTAGAGACGCAAGGCTTGCTGGTATCGAGCAGCTCGTACAGCAGCCTGGAGACGGTCCTCCTCGAGGAGCAATGCATCATCTTGCCGCAACTGCTCTTGCTCAAGCTCATCGTAAGCGAGCACTCGAGGAGACCCGTATACGAGTTCCGTGGGGAGAACTGCCTCTGCTCCATAGACAAGAGCAAAGGGTGTCTGCCCGGTGGCTCGATTTGGTGTCGTTCTGATTGACCAAAGAGCCGCCGGCAACTCCTCGATCTAGTTTCTTCCGCACTTGTGCAGCCTGTCGAAGGTTCTTGTCTTGAGTCCGCGCAGCACTTCAGCGTTTGCCTTCTCCGCTTGACCATTGCTCCTCGGGTGAGAAACAGAAGCGAAGCAGACCTTGGCGCCAAGGTCTTGGACGTATTGCATGAAGGTGCGACTTGTGAACTGTGTGCCGTTGTCGGTGATGATCCTGTTAGGGATTCCGAAATGGCAAACAATTGATCTGAAGAACTTCACTGCTGACTGTGCTGTCACCTTCCTCACTGGTTCCACTTCTGGCCACTTTGTGAACTTGTCGATTGCAACGTACAAGTACTCAAAGCCCCCTACAGCACGGGGAAAGGGGCCGAGGATGTCGAGCCCCCAGACCGAGAAGGGCCAGGACAAAGGGATCATCCGGAGAGCTTGAGCTGGCTGGTGTATTTGCTTGGCATGGAACTGGCACGCTTCACACTTGGTTACTTGTGCAGTCGCGTCTTGGAGGGCTTCTGGCCAGAAGAAACCTTGCCGGAACGCCTTCCCGGCAAGTGCTCTTGCGCCAATGTGGTGACCACAGATGCCTCCATGTATTTCTCCCAACAGCTTTTGTCCATCTTCCCGAGAAATGCACTTCAATCTGACACCATTGAGTCTTCTTCTGTATAGCTCGTTGCCGATGAACTGATACATACTTGACTGCCTGGTAATCCTCTCTATCTCCTCTGGTTCTTCGGGAAGTTCCCCAGTTTGAAGAAAACGGACGATTTGTTGTGCCCACGCTGGAGCCTGAGGCTCAACAACGAGGACTAAAGGCATCAGTGCTGCTGTGGGAACGTCAGCTTCCACGGCAAAGTCCTGCGGCTCTACCGGAGCTGAACATTTCCCGGCAAGCCTGCCGGGGCAAGTCTTGTCGGGAATGCCTGCTTCAACTGTACAGACCCTTGGGTCTGCAGGAGCAAACTGTTCCTCAGCAACTTGATCGTTGATCTTGGGGACCTTGGCGGCGGTTTCGGGAAGATCCGCCGGCAAGTAGTCGCCGGAGACCAACTTACTCTTCTTGCTCTGCCCAACTGATGGTGTAACGGATGGTTGAGTTAGCTTGAGCATGAAGGTCCCTGGTTCCACAGGTAACTTCATTGCAGCACACTTTGAGAGGCCATCTGCGATATCATTCTGAGCTCTTGGGACATGCTCCATCTACAGGCCTTCAAAGTGTTCTTCAAGCTTCCTCACTTCATCGACATAAGCTTCCATCAAAGGACTCTGGTAACTCTTGTTTACTTGTCGGACCACCAATTGTGAATCCCCCCGCACAATCAGCTTCTTGATCCCAAGTTCGGCCGCAATTCTGAGGCTGGCAAGCAAACCTTCATACTCAGTAGTATTGTTTGTCGCTTGCTCCTTGGGAAAGTGCATTTGAACAACGTACTTGAGGTGCTCTCCGGTGGGCGCTATGAGTAACACGCCGGCGCCGGCGCCTTGCAGCGAGAAGGCACCGTCGAAGTACATTATCCACTCTTTGCTTGCTTCTTGGATGGGGATGCTTGTCTCTGGAACCTCTTCATCTGGTGTTGGGGTCCATTCTGCTATGAATTCTGCCAATGCTCGACTCTGTATAGTTGAAGTACTCTCAAACTTGAGACCAAAGCTTGACAGCTCTAGTGCCCACTCGACGATCCTGCCTGTTGCTTCTAGATTTTGCAGTATCCTCTTCAACGGAAAGCGAGTGACCACTGTTATCTCGTGCGCTTGGAAGTAATGGCGCGGCTTCCTTGAGGCCATGAGAAGGCCGAAAAGGAACTTCTGCACCCCAGAGTATCTTGACCTAGCCCCCTGCAAGAGGGAGCTTACAAAATAAACTGGGCGCTGTACCATCTTCTTCCGCACTTCTCCTTGTTCCTGCGCAGGCTTGTCCTTGTCGGGGCCAGAGCTTGTCGGGGAAGCCCCCTGCTTGTCGCTGGACGTGCTTGCCGGGGCTGTGGACTCCTCTTCTGCCTCCCTCTCCGCTACTAACGCAGCACTAACCACTTGATTGGTTGCTGCTAAGTATAGCAACAACTTCTCTTGTGGCCTAGGTGCGACAAGTATTGGAGTAGAGGACAGGTACCCTTTCAAGTCACGCAGCGCTGCCTCCGCTTCCGGAGTCCATTTCATAGGACCTGCCTTTTTCAAGATTTTGAAGAAAGGCAGGGCGCGTTCTGCAGACTTTGAAATGAACCTGCTGAGGGCAGCCACACAACCCGCGAGCCTCCGTACATCCTTGACGCGCTTCGAGGCTTCGATCTGCTCGATGGCTTTAATCTTGTCGGGATTGGCTTCAATCCCCCTCTGGGACACAAAGAACCCGAGAAGCTTGCCGGAGGGGACTCCGAAGACGCACTTCTCGGGGTTCAACTTGAGCTGTATCTTGCGCAGATTCTCAAAGGTTTCTTCTAGGTCTTGAACTAGGGTATCCTTGCTCTTGCTCTTGACCACTATATCATCCATGTAGGCTTCTACATTTCTCTGTATCTGTGGCTCAAAGGCAGTGTGGACCACCCTTGCAAATGTTGAGCCCGCATTCTTCAATCCAAAGGGCATGTGTACGAAGCAATATGTGCCACATGGAGTAATAAATGCGGTCTTCTCTTCATCTTCCTCAGCCATGAATATTTGGTGGTATCCGGAGTATGCATCAAGAAATGAAAGCAACTCGCACCCGGCCGTGGAGTCAACAATCTGGTCAATGCGCGGCAAGGGAAATGGATCCTTAGGACAAGCTTTATTCACATCAGTGAAGTCTATACAAAGTCTCCACTTCCCATTAGCCTTGTGCACGACAACTGGATTGGCCAACCACGTGGGATGTAATACACCTCTAACAAGGCCTGCTGCTTCCACTTCTTGATTTCTTCGGCTATGAACTCTTGGCGCTCCACCGCTTGCTTCCTGACCTTCTGTTTGACGGGCTGCGCGTGTGGACAAACAGCAAGCTTGTGCTCAATTACCTTCCTGGGAATGCCGGGGATGTCAGATGGTTGCCATGCAAACACATCAACATTCGCCCGTAGGAAGGCAACGAGCGCGCTCTCCTATTTGGGGTCGAGCGTAGCACTGATGGTGAAAGTACCACCAGTGCCGTCCTCCTTGGTGGACACCTTCTTGGTTACCGGTGGAGGTGCCATTCCTTTCTTGCACTTGCCGGTGGAGCTCGATGGTGCGTCCTCGACGGCAGCGCAGCACTCCGAAGAGGTGCATTTGCCGGAGTGGGCCCCAGAGCTCTTGCCGGACTTGGTCTTGGTCTTCCCCCCGGGAGCTTCAGCGGCAAGTGTGTTGCTGTCTGCCGCGGCTGCTGCGTCCCGGTAAATCTTGTCGGCGCAAATAAGCGCGTCCTTCTTGTTGCCGGGGACAGAGATGACGCTTATTGGCCCCGACATCTTGAGCATGTTGTAAGCATAGTGGGAGGCCGCCATGAACTTGGCGAGCGCAGGACGGCCAAGTATCCCATTGTATGGCAATGGGATATCGGCGACGTCGAAGGTGATCCTCTCCGTCCTGAAGTTAAGCTCTCCGCCAAAGGTCATCGGCAGCGTGATCTTCCCCTTCGGCTTGCTCCTTCCCGGGTTGATCCCTTGGAACGTCCCGGTTTCCTCAAGCTCGCTGTCGGGGATTTGCAGCTTCTTGATCACAGCGGAGAAGATCAAGTTGAGGCCGGCCCCTCCATCAACCAACATCTTGGTGACCTTGAGGTTGCGGATAGTTGGTGAAACCAACATCGGCAAGCACCCGACCGCAGTTGTGCGGTCAGGGTGGTCCTCAAGGTCGAAGATGATGGGCGTGCCGGACCATTTCAGCAGCCTGCGTGACTCGACAGGTGGCTCAGCTGCATTTACTTCCCGCACCCATTGTTTGAGTTGGCGGTGGGAAGTATGCAGGGAGGCACCTCCATCGACGCACAGAACTTCTGTGGCCTTCTGGAACTCCTGCTCGCTGTTATCTCCGTCATCCATGTCCTCGTCATCGTCTTCGTCTTCATCCTTGTCGCGGCCCCGGGGAGGTATGCCTCCTTGCCGCTGCTTGGCCTTGCCGCGGCGTCCTCCCCGGCCATTGAACGGGCGCTTCTTGCTGGGCTCTCCCCCGCCTCCTTGGGCCTTCTCCTTGTCGCGACGCTCGTACTCAGCCTTCTGCTGTTCTACGAGGTATTCTACCCTTTTGCAGTTCTAGAGATCGTGGCCCTTGGTGCGGTGGATCTTACAGTACTGTTTGTCGGAGCCGCCCTGCTTGTCGGCTGCCGCTACAGGGGCGGCCTCCTTGCCGGAGCCACCAGCCTGTGTCTTCTTGGCGGCAGCCTCCTTGTCGGACTGCTCGACAACTAGTACCTCCTTGTTCTTCTTCTTCTTGTTGTTCCGCCGCTGGTTTTTCCTTGCCGGGGCGGCATCCTCGCTGTCCGTTCCTCCTGCTCCATTATCCTCTCCGGGGAGTCTCCTCCCCTCTTCGGCACGCGCACACTTGTCAGCCAGAGCATAAAGCTCGCTGACGTCCCGGATCTTGGTCATCGCCATCTCCTCCCTCATCCGGCAGTTACGCACGTTCTGGTGGAACGTGCTGATAACCGCGGCAGGGTGGACATCGGGGATATTGTGTTGAACGCGGCTGAACCTTTGGATGTACTTGCGCAGGGACTCTCCCTCCTTCTGGGCAAGAATGTGTAGATCGCTCTCTTGGCCGTGGGGTTTGTGGCCGCCCGTGAAGGCGCCGACAAACTGGTGGCACGGATCTGCCCAAGAGGAGATGGAGTTCTCCGGCAAGTGCATAAGCCAAGACCTGACGTTTGGCTTAAGCACGAGCGGGAAGTAGTTTGCTAAGATCTTCTCGTCACGTCCCCCGGCAGCCTGCACCGCAATGGTGTAAATGCTGAGGAACTCGGAGGGGTGTGTCTTGCCGTCGTACTTCTCGGGTACGTCGGGCTTAAAGTTCTTCATGCTGGGCCACTGGACTTGCTGCAACTCTCGGGGTGAACGCAGGGCAACCTGCCGCGTACGGCAAGTCGCCTGGTTCACCGGGCGCGTGCATGTCGACAGCGGTCCCAGCACGCTGATCAGACTGTCTTCTGGCTTCTCTTCGACGCTCGATACGAGTTCGAGCGTCTTCTTGTCGCCTGTCGTCAAGGACTTGGCGCTGATCGCGGCGAGCCCGCGGATCCGACGACGCCGTGGAGTCGTCGTCGATGTTGATCCGGCGGGTCGGCGATTTCTCCTTTCGCGGCGGGGAGTGCACGGTAGTTGCACCCCCGGCGGTCTTGTCTCCATCGGCCTTCGCTTGGTCGACTTGCCGCGACCGTGATGTTGCCGGCTGCTGCGACGTGTCGTTATTGGCGAAGGCGATGAGGCTCTGGATTGTAGCCCTCCAGTCTTCGGCCTTGTCCGCCGCTGGAGGGAAGTCGAGGAGCAGCTGGGCTCTGGCGAGAGCTTCAGCCGGAGTAGAAGGGAGCGGTGGCGAGCGGTGCGAGGAGCGAGATATGCTCGGACTTCTAACAACGTTAGAAGGAGCAGGTTCTCGCCTCGGCGACCGCGCCCTGCTCGTGCCAGCACGCTGGCCTTGAGCGTCCCGTGACCCGCCAGTTTGGCCTTGTCCCAGCAGGCGGATGGTACCGTGGGTACCACGCCGCTGCTGGGCCGGCACCTCCTGAGAGGGACGGGGAGCGTGCACGGACGTCGACGCCTTGGAGTTCGCCCGGTCATCCGTCTTGTCCTTGGACTTTGCGGCGCCGTGAGTGTCCTCACCGGCGTCTACCCTTCCGCCAGCGTCTACCCCACCAACCGTTGGTTCTGGTGGTGGTGGGATTGACGCGGACGGGCCTCCGACCTTCGAAGCCTTCTTCTTCGGAGGCATGTTGATGTAGCCGATGAGGTTGATGAAGCTGGAAAGGTTGTTGAAGATTGCGCCCGCGTGAGCGCCGGATCAGGTTCGCACAACCTCGACGCCCCCCTACCTGGCGCGCCAAAGATGTCGGGGAAACTGGTCGCCCACGAACACCTATGGGACCGGAGCCCCTTCTACGGTACGGCAAGGGTGCGGAGGGAGCACGAAGAGCGGATCGAGGGGCACACGTGGGCAGTTTACCCAGGTTCGGGCCGCGCGGACGCGTAAAACCGTACTCCTGCCTTGGTTGTATTGAGTTCTTGGGCTCGGGAGCTTGAAGATCTACAGTACTAGCTACACCGAGCGTGGGGATGATCAAGTTCCTGGGATCGAACCCCCTCTACGTTGTGCATTGGCCTCTTTTTATAGCTCAAAGGGGTCACCGACATGTGCCGACGAAGAGGAGGGTAAAAATGTAAAACTGGTGGTAGTTGTAACAGTGCATGAACAGTGTGTGAACAGTGGTCTTCACCTAACTCTGACGGTGGGGGACAAGGGCATTGAATGCCCATCGCCGTCGCCCCAAAAGCGTCCGTCCATGCATCTCCGTTCGCCACGGCGATAGCCTCGTCACCGCGGCTCGCCACCGTGTACCCCAGGCTGCACAGCCATCTGCCACGTGCCCCTGGAAGGGCCCCAGGGCGACGCATGGCCAGATGAGCTGGAGCGCAGGCACACAGCGTAAGCTTCCCCCGGCAAGCACCTTGCCGGGGTCGCGATCTTGCCGGGCCCAGAAGCTTGTCGCTCTCCGGGTCCTGCCGGGGCGCATGATGCGCCACGATATACCTTCTTGAGGTGCCGTTCTTTGGCCTTCCTGGCAAGCTCCTCTTGCCAGGGTCTTGCGCTGGAATGATAACCTTGAGCCTGGTGCGGCCTTCCCGGCAAGCTCCTCTTGCCGGGGTCTTGTCTCTTAACTCGAATACTTTGTTCTTGAATGGCTTAAAGGGGTCTAGAGTGGGCTTTGGCGGGCGCGTGGTGAGCCAGACCATGGGACGCTGCTACTGCCCATGCACAAGTCGGGATACTAAGGTACCCCTACTTTAGTACACCGACAAACTCCCACTTAGATAGACATCCCTCTAGTCATCTAAATGATCACGTGATCCAAATCAACTAAACCATGTCCGGTCATCACATGAGATGGAGTAGTTTTCAATGGTGAATATCTTATGTTGATCATATCTACTATATGATTCACGCTCAACCTTTCGGTCTCCAGTGTTCCGAGGCCATGTCTGTACATGCTAGGCTCGTCAAGTTTAACCCGAGTATTCTGCGTATGCAAAACTGGCTTGCACCCATTGTATGTGAACGTAGATCTTATCACACCCGATCATCACGTGGTGTCTCGGCATGACGAACTTTCGCAATGGTGCATACTCAGGGAGAACACTTGTACCTTGAAATTTTGCAAGGGATCATCTTATAATGCTACTGCCGTACTAAGCAAAATAAGAAGCATAATAAGATAAACATCACACGCAATCAAAATATGTGACATGATATGGCCATCATCATCTTGTGCTTTTTATCTCCATCGCCAAGGCACCGTCATGATCACCATCGTCACCGGTGCGACACCTTGATCTCCATCGTAGCATCGTTGTTGTCTCGCCAACTATTGCTTCCACGACTATTGCTACCGCTTAGTGATAAAGTAAAGCAATTACATGGCGATTGTATTTCATACAATAAAGCGACAACCATATGGCTCCTGCCAGTTGCCGATAACTTTACAAGACATGATCATCTCATACAATAACGTATAACTCATCACGTCTTGACCATATCACATCACAACATGCCCTGCAAAAACAAGTTAGACGTCCTCTACTTTGTTGTTTCAAGTTTTACGTGGCTTCTACGGGCTTAGCAAGAACCGTTCTTACCTATGCATACAAAAACTAGAACGATTTTTCATCAAGTATGTGCTGTTCTAACCTTCATAAGGACCGGGCGTAGCCATACTCGATTCAGCTAAAGTGAGAGAGACAGACACCCGCCAGTCACCTTTAAGCAACGAGTGCTCGTAATGGTAAAACCAGTCTCGCGTAAGCGTACGCGTAATGTCGGTCTGGGACGCTTCATCTCACAATACCGCCGAATCAAAGTATGACATGATGGTAAGCAGTATGACTATTATCGCCCACAACTCATTATGTTCTACTCGTGCATATCATCTACGCATAGACCTGGCTCATAATGCCACTGTTGGGGAACGTAGTATTTCAAAATTTTCCTACGATCACGCAAGATCTATCTACCAGATGCATAGAAACGAGAGGGGACAGTGTGTCTACGTACCCTCGTTGACCGAAAGCGGAAGCGTCTAGTGACGCGATTGATGTAGTCGAACGTCTTCGCGATCCAACCGATCCAAGCACCGAACGTATGGCACCTCCGTGTTCAGCACATGTTTAGCTCAATGAAGTCCCATGAGCTCTTGATCCAGTTGAGGTTCACGGGAGAGTTTCGTCAGCACGTCGGCGTGGTGACGAAGATGATGAAGCTACCGGCGCAGGGCATCGCCAAAGCACTTCAACGATATGACCGAGGTGTGTTTTTGTGGAGGGGGGCACCGCACACGGCTAAAACAATGTTGCTTGTGTGTCTTTGGGTGACCCCTACCCCCGTATATAAAAGGAGCAAGGGGGGAGGTGCGGCTGGCCAAGTATGGCGCGCCAGGGGTAGGATTCCTACTCCTACTAGGAATAGGAATTCCCCTTCCTATTCCTACTAGGAGTAGGAAAGGAAGGAGGAGAGGAGAAGGAAGAAGAGGGGCGCTTCCCCCCTTTCGTAGTCCAACTAGGATTCCTAGGGGGAGGGTGCGGCCAGCTCTATGGGCTGCCTCTCTCTATTTCCTCAAGGCCCACTATGGCCCATACTCCCTCGGGAGGTTTCGGTAACCCCCTCCGGCACTCCGGTTATATCCGATAACACAAGGAACACTTCCGGTGTCCGAATATAGTCATCCAATATATTAATATTTATGTCTCAGACATTCCGAGACTCCTCGTCATGTCCGTGATCTCATCCGGGACTCCGAACTACCTTCGGTACATCAAAACTCATAAACTCATAATACCGATCGTCATCGAACGTTAAGCGTGCGGACCCTACGGGTTCGAGAACTATGTAGACATGACCGAGACTCATCTCTGGTCAGTAACCAATAGCAGAACCTGGATGCTCATATTGGCTCCTACATATTCTACGAAGATCTTTATCGGTCAAACCGCATAACAACATATGTTGTTCCCTTTGCCATCGGTATGTTAATTGCCCGAGATTCGATCGTCGGTATCATCATACCTAGTTCAATCTCGTTACCGGCAAGTCTCTTTACTCGTTTTGTAATATATAATCCCACAACTAACTCATTAGTCAAATTGCTTGCAAGGCTTATAGTGATGTGCATTACCGAGAGGGCCCAGAGATACCTCTCCGACACTCGGAGTGATAAATCCTATTCTTGATCTATGCCAACACCACAAACACTTTCGGAGACACCTGTAGAGCATCTTTATAATCACCTAGTTACGTTGTGACGTTTCATAGCACACAAGGTGTTCCTCCGGTATTCGGGAGTTGCATAATCTCATAGTCATAGGAACATGTATAAGTCATGAAGAAAGCAATAGCAGTAAAACTAAACGATCAAGTTGCTAAGCTAATAGATGGGTCTTGTCCATCACATCATTCTCCTAATGATGTGATCTCGTAGGTCAAATGACAACTCATGTCTATGGCTAGGAAACATAACCATCTTTGATCAATAAGCTAGTCTAGTAGAGGCATACTAGGGACACTCTGTTTTGTCTATGTATTCACACATGTACTAAGTTTCTGGTTAATACAATTCTAGCATGAATAAAAGACATTTATCTTGATATAAGGAAATACAAATAACAACTTTATTATTGCCTCTAGGGCATATTTCCTTCAAACATCAAGAAGGTTTGGTGGTGGCGTTACCCACCGTATAGGAAGTATTAGACCAGGACATGGCGCACAATTATCGTGGCGCTCCAGAGTCGAATTACAAATTAATGTATTCACACTCAGAGTGTAAGTCTTCATGAGTTGAAGACATACATTACTTAGTGTGTTGCACATCTAAGTCATCAAAATGCATAAGCGTTAGGATGTGTGTCAAATCACATGACATTTGAGGATTCTAGGATATTTAGCTCACACTACAGCTTGCAAAACCTTTTCTCATCCAAGGGCTTAGTGAAGATATCTACTAGTTGCTCTTCAGTGTTGATATGTATATTTCAATGTCCTTCTTGATCATATGATCCCTGAGAAAGTGTTGATGAATCTCAATGTGCTTTGTCTTCGAGTGCTGAACGGGATTGTGAGCAATCTTGATGGCGCTCTCGTTATCGTAGAAGAGAGGCACCTTTTCCATGTTGATGCCATAATCCTTAAGGGTTTGCTTCATCCAGAGAAGCTGAGCGCAACAAGATCTAGCAGCAATGTATTCAGCTTCATCGGTGGAGAGAGACACTGAGTTATGCTTCTTTGAAGACCAACAGACAAGAGATCGTCCAAGAAAGTGACATGTGCCTGAGGTGGACTTGCGATCAACTTTGTCACCAGCATAGTCAGCATCTGAGAATCCAACAAGATCAAACATAGAGCCCTTGGGATACCATAATCCTAGTGTGGGGGTGTGAGCCAAGTATCGAAGAATCCGCTTCACAGCGAGGTGATGTGATTCCTTTGGTGCCGCTTGGAATCGGGCACACATGCAAACGCTAAGCATTGTATCAGGCGTAGATGCACATAAATAGAGTAAAGAACCAATCATGTAGCTTTATACCTTTTGATCGAACTCTTTACCATTGACGTCGGAGTCCAATTGACCTTTGGTTGGCATTGGCGTCATGTACCCTTTGCAATCTTGCATTCCAAACTTCTTCAGGCAATCTTTGAGGGTATTTCTCTTGAGATATGAAGATGCCATTCTTCTGTTGGCGAATTTGAAGACCAAGGAAGACCTTTAGCTCACCCATCATGGACATCTGATATTGCTCTTGCATCATGTATCCAAACTCACCACTGTATCTTTTGTCAGTGCATCCGAAGATAATGTCATCCACATAGATCTGACATACGAACAGCTCTCCATCATATGTCTTCGTGAAGAGTGTGGGATCCAGTGATCCAGGTTTGAAGCCTTTGCTCTTCAAGAAGTCTTTGAGTGTGTCATACCATGCACGAGGAGCTTGTTTGAGGCCATACAGTGCCTTGTTGAGCTTGTAAACCATGTCAGGATGCTTTGGGTCTTCAAAGCCTAGAGGTTGTGCAACATACACTTCTTCTTCAATTTTCCCATTTAGAAAGGCGCTCTTCACATCAATTTGATATAGAAATATTTTATGATGGTTGGCGTATGCTAGCAGTATGCGAATGGCTTCAAGTCTAGCAACAGGATCAAAGGTTTCATCAAAGTCAATTCCTTCTACTTAAGTATAGCCTTGAGCAACGAGATGAGCCTTGTTTCTGACGACTTGACCATGCTCATCTTGTTTGTTGCGATAGATCCATTTGGTGCCAATGATGTTATGCTTCTATGGATCAGGACGCTTTACAAGTTCCCATACATTATTCAGCTCAAACCGTTGAAGCTCTTCTTGCACTACTTGAATCCATTCTGATTCCATAAAGGCTTCATCAACTTTCTTGGGTTCAGATATTGAGACAAATGTAGAGTGACCACATAAGTTGGCTAGCTGAGTTGCTTTTGAGCGAGTAAGTGGACCAGTTGCATTGAGGCCATCAAGAATCTTTTCAACTTGGACTTCATTAGCTACCAGAGGATGAACTGGGCGAAGACTTTGCTCATGTTGTTGATCTTCTTCTCGTTCAGGATTGGCTTCAGGCTGAGCATTGTCTTCAGGATGACTAGGTGGAGAGATGATAATTTCTTCTTCAGTTGGTTCCTCGGTGGGTATAATTTCTCCTGTACCCATTTGTTTGATAGATTCACTGGGATAAGCTACATCTAGCACATTTGACAGGTGCTCTCTTTGTGAGCCGTTAGTTTCATTGAACTGCACATCTACGGTTTCAACCACTTTATAGTGAAAGAGATTGAAGACCCGGTAGGTGTGCAAATCCTTTCCTTAACCAAGCATAAAAGCTTCATGTGCTTTCGGTGCAAATTTGAAAGTGTGATGCGGATCCTTGATCTAGCACTTAGCACCAAAGACTTTGAAATAACTGACGTTTGGCTTCTTACCAGTCAGAAGTTCATATGATGTTTTCTTGAAGAACTTGTGAAGATAAACTCTGTTGATGATGTGACATTCAGTATCAATGGCTTCAGGCCAGAACCTTCTTGGTGTCTTGTATTCATCAAGCATAGTGCATGCCATCTCAATGAGAGTTCGGTTCTTGCGCTCAACGACGCCATTCTTTTGAGGTGTGTATGGAGCGGAGAACTCATGTGTGATGCCCAATGTATCAAGATAGGTGTCGAGCCCAATATTCTTGAAATCAGTTCCATTGTCACTTCTGATGTGCTTGATCTTGATGCCATAGTTGTTCATGGCATGATTTGTGAAGCGTCTGAAGACATCCTGCACTTCACTCTTAAAGAGGATTATATGCACCCAAGTGTATCTAGAGTAGTCATCAACGATCACGAAACCATATAAGCAAGCAGTGGTAGTGAGAGTAGAGTAGTGAGTAGGGCCAAATAAGTCCATGTGAAGCAGCTCGAAGGGACGAGATGTAGTCATGATTGTCTTTGAGGGATGCTTGGCCCTAGTCATCTTCCCATCTTCACAAGCACCACACAGATGATCTTTCTTGAACTTGACGCCCTCGATGCCTATGACGTGTTTCTTCTTGACGAGAGTGTGTAGGTTCCTCATGCCTGCATGACCTAGTCTTCGATGCCAAAGCCAGCATTCTGAAGCTTTTGCAAGAAGACAAACGGCAAGTTGTGGCCCTGCAGAGAAATCTACCATATACAAATCACCTTTTCGATGTCCTTCGAAGACTAGAGATTTTTCAGATTCCATAAGCACAAGGCAACGATATTTTCCAAATATCACAATCATGTTTATATCACATAGCATGGAGACTGACATTAAGCTGTATCCAAGGGATTCAACAAGCATTACTTTGTCCATGTGTTGATCCTTTGAGATAGCAACTCTGCCAAGTCCCAGTACCTTGCTTTTACCAGTGTCAGCGAATGTGATGTGACTTTTGGGAGAAGGACGTAGAGTTGAGTCCATGAGAAAACGTCGATCACCAGTCATGTGGTTGGTACATCCACTGTCAATTATACATTCAGTGGCTTCCGAAGCAGTACCCTACAGATCAGATAGCAGCATAGTCTTCGCAAAGAGCATTGTGAAACAGAAACATTTGACGAACAAGCGGGTTATTGAAGTTTAGGTCCTTGTTAGGCAAGATAGGAAGCTTTTCAAGAATCCATGGAATGAAATACATGGTTAGACCATGTGGACATTTGATCTTGCGTCCCACAAGATGTTTAAGGTCCCCAGCATTGGCGTCAGAAGATAATTTTTGATTGGAGACGCTTCCCTGCAAGAGAATTTAACTTTTCTTAACCACCCACATCTTTAGGGGTGGCTTAGAAGCAATAAGTCTAAGTGCAGCAATCGAGAATTTTGGCTTAGGAGGCCTAGCAAATAGTTTGGCAGGAGAGGAATAGTACTCAAATGAATATGCAGAGAAGTTCTTTGTCTTACGAACAAAGTGGTTAGATGAAACATGCTCGTATTCATGAGTCTAATGATAATCTCCCTGCAAAGCATTTGCGTTAGAGTGACCCATTGTGGTCCTTTGTCTGTATGAAGTCTTTGGACCATATGAAGCTTTTGGTCTGGGGTTGATCTTCTTTCCTGGTGGTGTCATGATGACATTCACATGAAGGTTTTAGATAAGACTTCTCCCAGATCTTCTTCATAGGTGATCCACTCCTGCAGTTAGTTCCAATGAACCTGGGAAACACTTTGCCATTCTGATCCCTAAACAGTTTATAGTTTGAGGCAAATGACTCGTCAATGATAACAGGGTTAGCACAAGTGAAGACAGATAAAGTAGATGGATCTACTGGTGGACCCTTTGCAGCAGCCCATGTGGTTTTGGGATACTGCTCAGGCTTCCAGTAAGAACCATCAACATTCATTTTCCTTTCGAACCCAACACCCTCTTTCCTAGGGCTTCGGTTCAAAAGTTGTTTCTTGAGAACATCGCACATTGTCTGATGCCCTTTGAGGCTTTTGTAAACACTTGTTTCAAGCAATGTCTTCAACCTAGCATTCTCATCAGCAATAGCAGTGGTTTCCTCAGCAGAGGGGTTAGTTTCCACATCAACTGTGACGCCACCGTTTTGACCGTACACTAATCATGCACGCAAATGTGTACGACCAAGATCAGGGACTCACTGGAAGATATCACAACACAACTCTAAAAGTAAAATAAGTCATACAAGCTTCATATTACAAGCCAGGGGCCTCGCGGGCTCAAATACAAGTGCTCAATCATAGACGAGTCAGCGGAAGCAACAAATATCTGAGTACATACATAAAGTTAAACAAGTTGCCATAAGATGGCTAGCACAAAATGGGATATAGATCGAAAGAGGAGCAGGCCAGGGATCCTCCTAAACTACTCTTGGTCATCGTCGGCAGACTGCACGTAGTAGTAGGTGCCTCCGGTGTAGTAGGAGTCGTCGTAGGTGGCATCTGGCTCTTGGGCTCCACCATCTGGTTGCATCATCCGAGAAGAAGGAACGGAAGGGGGAAAAGTGGGAGCAAAGCAACCGTGAGTACTCATCCAAAGTACTCGCGAGCAAGGATATATACTACATATGCAATGGTAACAATGATAACGGTAGTATCTGTGGACTGAACTGCAGAAAGCCAGAATAACAGGGGGATAGCTAATCTTATCGAAGACTACGCTTCTGGCAGCCTCCATCTTGCAGCAGTAGAAGAGAGTAGAAGGTAAGTTCACCAAGTAACATCGTATAGCATAATCCTACTCGACGATCCTCCCGCACATCACCCTGTGAGAAAGCAACCGCCGAGTTATATCTGGAACTCATCTGGGTGTGTTTTATCAAGTATCCGGTTCTAGTTGTCATGAGGTCGGAATACAACTCCGGGTCGTCCTTTCACCGAGGGACATGGCTATTCGAATAGATTAACTTCCCTGCAGGGGTGCACCACATAACCCAGCACGCTCGATCCCATTTGGCCGGACACACTTTCCTGGGTCATGCCCGGCCTCGAAAGATCAACACGTCGCAGCCCTACCTAAGCACAATAGAGAGGTCAGCACGCTGATCTAAGTCCTAAGCACGTAGGGGTCCAGGCCCATCGCCCAACGCACACCTGCACGTTGCGTACGCGGCCGGTAAACAGACCTAGCCTATCCTAATACCAGAGTAGGCGTTCCAGTCCAATCCGGCGCGCGCCGCTAAGTCGCTAACGTCAAGAAGGCTTCGGCTGATACCATGACGTCGAGTGCCCATAACTATTCCCACATAGCTGGTTAGTGCGTATAGGCCAACGGCCTGACTCAGATCGAATATCTAAACTCGTTAAGCGTGTTATTATGAAATAACCGCGGACAACGACCAGGGCCAGGCCTACCTATCTCCTAGGTGTCTCAACATGCCCTGTCGCTCTGCAACAAAGATTCACCCAGAGGGCCCTCGGGAAAGTATGTCCTTTCAGCCCCCAATCCGTGAATCAACCGCGGGTACTCAACGAGTCGACCCGACTTTAGTCACAACATGTATCATGTATAATATGTATGAAGTATATACCCGTGATCACACTCAAAGTGATCACGGCCCGATAGAATAGCAGGGCAGACGGACAAGGGTGTAGGGCCACTGATGGAATACTAGCATCCTATACTAAGTAGTTAGGATTGCAGGTAAGGTATCAACAGTTGTAGCAACAATGACAGGCTATGCAGCAGAATAGGATCAATCGAAAGCAGTAACATGCTACAGTACTCTAATGCAAGCAGTAGAGAGAAGAATAGAAGTATGGTTGATCAAGGGGAGGGGCTTGCCTGGAAGCTCTGTTGCACAGGAAGAAGGGTCGTCCGTGATGTAGCCGTACTCAGTGGCATTAGCGTCGGTCTCGAGATCTACCGGGAAGAAGAGGGGGGAAGAAACAGTAAATACGGGGCAAACAAAGCATCACAAAATATAACAAGGCAATATGTGGTGCTAGGGGTGAGCTAACACAGGGATAGGTGATACCCGCGAAGGGGGAAACATCCGGGAACGTATTCCCGGTGTTTCGCGTTTTCGGACAGACGTGCCGGAGGGGGACGGTTGCGGGTTGGCTATGCTAGGGACATGTGGTGAATGAAAGGACTGCGTATTCAAATTCGTCTCGTCGTTCCGAGCAACTTTCATATATAAAACCTTTTCATCCGAGTTACGGTTTATTTCATATGATTTTTCAAAGTTTTATTAATATTCTGCAATTATTATTAATTCGAAAATAAATAGTAAAACGCTATGTGCACACAGCACTGTGTACACAGAAGTATACACATGTTGATATGTCGGTCCAGGGGGTCCCAGTTGACCAGTCAACGTTGATTGGTCAACAGGGGGTGGGCCCCCCGTGTCATAGACTCGTTTAACTAACATAGACTAATCAGCAGATTAATTAAGTGAATTAATCTTTTAATTATTTATTTATTTATTTATTTTTAAATAATTTATTGGCGTGGGCTCCAGACGTCATAGGCCCACAGGGGCCAAAGCGGGCGGCGGTTTTACGGGCGTGTGCGTGCAGGGCGTGGGCGCCCGTCAGGGGCCGAAACCGCCGGGCTCGGCGGGCGGAGCCCCGGGGCGCCGGCCGGCCGGGACCGTGGCTGGCAGCGGCGGTGGTGAGGCCATAGAGGGGCGGCGCCGAGGTGCGGCGCGCGAGGGCCGGCTGGAGGCATGACGGCGGCAGTGACCAGCAGAGGAGGGGAAGGGTCGCGGGCGGTGAGGCGTATGACGGCGACGGCAGAGCGATGGGGGCGACACGGAAGTGGGCGAAGGCGTAGGTCGGAGACGCAGCAGGCAGGCAGCAGAGCTGCAGCGACAGTGCGGTGCAGGAGCGGTGGCGGGCGAGGCCAGGAGGCAGGCGCGAGCGAGCCCACGGGCAGGGGGATGCGGACGTGGCGGGCAGAGGCTCGCGGTGTGGCCAGAGGGCTTGAGGTCGCGCACGGCACGGCGGCGAGCTTCGATCGCGATGAAAACGGCAGCTACGGGCAGGAATTTGAGTACTGGAGAGAGGGCTTTCAAGCGGGTTCTCACCGGAGAGCACAAGAAAGGCTCGGCGAGGGACGGGAGCACAGAGGGCGCCGTAATCGACTGCGGCGCCGCGGTGGCCGGAGATGGAAGAAGGCCTTGATCCGCTCGACTTGGCGCATTCCAGCTCGATCTGTGGACGTAGTCGAAGTAGCTGACGGCGATGAATCACAGGGACAAAGTCTCGGGTGCGCGAGAGCTCAGTGAGCGCGAGAACGGCGAAGTCCATGGCGGTGGTGGTTCGGCCTAGCGGGGGCGGGGAGGCTGATGGCAATGCGAGGAAGGGAGGGGAAAGGAACTAGGGTTGGGGGGCGTCGGGCGAAGACCTTATGGGCGGGAGCAGGGGGCGGATGGCCGCCACGCACAACCATCGCCGGCGGATGGCCGCCACGGCACCCGTGCCTCCTGTAGCGAGAGGTGGGAGGCAAGTGGGGAGGTTGGCCTGGGCTGTTTTGCTAGATGGGCCAAGGGGCCCAGTAGATTAGGTTTCTAATCCTTTTTTGCTAGTATTTTTCCAGTTACTTATCTGTTTATTTACTTAGCTACTATTTTGTACTTTCTTATTACATCAAAATACTTTTGTAAAATGTAAAACCTTGCCATATAATTACTATGCAGTATTTTGCACTGTCACAAAAAGTTTGGGTTCGAAATAACTTATTAAGTTTGAGTTTATATTTAAATGGGATAAAAAGGTGTTGTTGATCCACTGTTTTAATATCCAGGGGCAATTTTGTACGTTTCAAAAACATTAATTTTTTCATGACAATTTGTTAGTGAATATTTGCAACCTATCGAACATTTTTGTTTTACGATTTCTAGAAATAATAATTTGACTTTATTTTAAATTTGAATTTGAATCGGGTTTGGATCAAGTGAGGTTTAGCAAATTAACTGCAATGACATGGCACCATTAGGAGGGGATTACTGAAGCTTTATTATCCGGGTGTTACAATTCTCCTCCACTACAAGAAATCTCATCCCGAGATTTAGGAGGTAGATAAAAATGGGAAGGTTATGGTTACGAAATTCTAGCGAGTGTTCTTGGTCTTGGTTGCTCTTCTCGAAGAGGTTGACCCACTATGTTGATGTCTTCATTTCTCTGCTTCGGGTCATCATGATGATGTCGACATCCTTTCTTCGGGAACTCCATCGTACTTACGAAAGAATAGAGGGGATTCCGGGAGAACGGACCTCTGCAAGGTTGATTATTTGATCGATAACATTGGGGAAGGTGACGGAAAGTAACTCTTGAATTGAAACTTAAGTAAATATCAAGAACAAAGTAAGGATGTATCAATGGAAGTTTCTAGCGGCTAGGCAATCGTTCGATGCCTGAAACATGGCGTGCAAGGGGTTCACAACAAGGGGAATAAGCATTGTGTCAGATACGAGAATTGACGATCTCTATGAAGTGGCCCATGAATTACATACGAGGCCACACGCGAGGAACAACCTTGGGAACATGGTGTTTACAGGAGAGTCAGGTTTCGATCATGTGGAACTGTGGGTTATGGGCCCACCATGTGGGTTAAAAGTAGGAAGGGTGCTAACATCTTGCTAGTAATGCATGTCAAAGAATAGCTTGTCAGTTATGTTGGCAACAACGTCGGTACCAATGGCGAGGAAGGAAGGGAACCATTTTCTGTTCATTGAACGAGGCAGACCAATAGGCAAAGTTCTCGTCCATCGGTGACTACCGGAATGTCATCAACAATAGTAACAAGGTCTTACTGACAGAGTTGTACTTTGAGATGTTTACATAAGCATGGAATTATCACTGCTCGGATACGTTAGGTTACAAGAAGGTTAAATAAACCAACGGAAAGGAAAATTTGTTTAAACACAGGTAATGGGAGTATATCCTTCCCAACGATACGCAAGGCATGATATACGTGACACGAGATCAAAGTCATGACCATTTGGATAAAAGGGTTAATAGGAATCATGATATGTACCCATACACATTGTTTGGATAATTGAAGATTCCACAACATAACAAAGAATGAAATGAATGAACGAAAGCCATGACCATGCCTCCAGTAGGAAGATCGAGGAATCGGTGATGGCGCTCCTGGTTCATGGGATCCTAACCGCGATGGGGAGCTTAGGGGATCCTAAAGTGTCAGCTTATGTTGGAATTGCTTTGCTCTTTTTCAAGCAAATAAGCTTGAAAGAAAGTGCTTTTATTTGAGTTGAAATGAAAGAAGAAATCATCTATCTAGACAGAGCATGTGTATTATTCGGTCCATGCTTTGGTTCATGTCTGAGTATCACCTTCATGCTTCGAGATAGCATCGACATGGTCAGCAGGTAAAGGACGGACTTCGGAAACATAAAAGGATCTTGACGAAACTGCTAGAACGGCTCATACAATTTTATCATGGAAAAGATGAGGATGTGGCCGAAGGAATCAGCAAAAACTCATCGTGATTTCCATAATTAAGTGAACAGGGTGAAAATATTGGATATACCGAAGTATATAATGAAGTATGTTCGAGGAGAACATTCATGAGTAAACATTGATCGAAACGTGGACCTGGAAAGATGGACTAGGTAGCATGATCAATGTTAGAGTGGTGAGTTGACAATCAAAGGACCTAGAATGCAACCGGGCATTCACTTCAAAGCAATAGGTTTGCAAGAAGTTTAGAATTCACACACCGCAGTTCAATGGTCGGTATTCCGGGTAGAAACAACACGAGAACCAAGATAAGAACGGAGATGTCGAGAAGTATTACTATATCAAGATTCCTTAAGAGGTGGTGAAATTCCCACGACATTCTTGAATTAAAAGATGGTAATACTCCAAGTCAGAAGATAACTGATACGTCTCCAACGTATCTATAATTTTTTATTGTTCCATGCTATTATTTATGACGTTTTGGATGTTTAATAGGCTTTGTCATACACTTTTATAATATTTTTGGGACTAACCTACTAACCCAAAGGCCCAGTCCAGATTGCTGTTTTTTGCCAGTTTTAGGATTTTGCAGAAAAGGGATATCAAACGGAGTCCAAACGGAATGAAACCTTCGGGAGAGATATTTTTGGAGAAAATCACGCACGGGACACTTGAGAACCACGGAGTAGGGGCCACGAGGTGCCCACGAGGGTGGGGGCGCGCCCCCCTGCCCAGGGCGCGGCCTCTGCCTCGTGGGTCCCTCGTGAGGCCCCCGGTGTCCTCCTTCCTCCTATATAAGCCTAAATACCCCAAAACCATCAGAAGAGGGAAAAAAAACCCTAGTTCCACCGCTGTAACCTTCTGTTCCCGTGAGATCCCATCTTGGAGCCTGTTCCGGAGCTCCACCGGAGGGGGGGATCCATCATGGAGTGCTTCTACATCATCATCATCGCCCTCACCATGAGTTGTGAGTAGTTTACCACAGACCTTCGGGTCCATAGCTAGTATCTAGATGGCTTCTTCTCTCTCTCTGGATCTCAATACAAAGTTCTCCTCGGGCTTCGAGGAGATCTATTCGATGTAATCTCTTTTTGCGGTGTGTTTGTCAAGAAACGGTGAATTGTGATTTATGATCAAGATTACCTATGAGAAATATTTGGTTCTACTCTGAACTCTTTATGTGTGCTCATAATATCCTTGCAAGTCTCTTCGAATTATTGTTTTGGTTTGGCCTACTAGATCTATAGTTCTTGCAATGGGAGAAGTGCTTGGCTTTGGGTTCAATCTTGCGGTGTCCTTTCCGAGTGATAGTAGGGGCAGCAAGGCACGTATTGTATTGTTGCCATCGAGGATAAAAAGATGGGGTTTATATCATATTGCTTGAGTTTATCCCTCTACATCATGTCATCTTGCTTAAGGCGTTACTCTGTTCTTATGAACTCAATACACTAGATGCATGCTGGATAGCGGTCGATGTGTGGAGTAATAGTAGTAGATGCAGGCAGGAGTCGGTCTACTTGTCTCGGACGTGATGCCTATATACAATGATCATGCCTAGATAGTCTCATAATTATTCGCTTTTCTATCAATTGCTCGACAGTAATTTGTTTACCCGCCGTAGAATATCGCTATCATGAGAGAAGCCACTAGAGAACACTATGCCCCCCGGGTCTATTCTCAACATATCAATCTACATCTACTTTACTTTTATTGCTTTTACTTTCTGTTCTTATAAAAAAATACCAAAAATATAAACTATCATCTCTATCAGATCTCACTTTCGTAAGTGACCGTAAAGGGATTGACAACCCCTTATCGCGTTGGCTGCGAAGTTCTTATTTGTTTGTGCAGGTGCGAGGGACTCGCACGTGGTCACCTACTGCATTGATACCTTGGTTCTCAGAAACTGAGGGAAATACTTACGCTACTGTGATGCATCTCCCTTTCCTCTTCGAGGGAATACAACGCAAGCTCGAGAAGTAGCAAGAAGAATTTCTGGCGCCGTTGCCGGGGAGGCTTACGCAAAAGTCATATACCAAGTACCTATCACAAACCCTTATCCTTCGGATTACATTTTTGCCTCTCGTTTTCCTCTCCCCCACTTCACCCTTGCCGTTTTATTCGCCCTTTTTCCGTTCGCCTTTCTGTTTGCTTGTGTTACTATGTGCCCTCTATTAGCTTGCATCCTCGCTTGCTAAAGTATGGATCCTCATCCACTTGCTAATCTCTTTAAGAGATCCCATTATGTTGAACCTATTGCTAGTGAGCTGTGTGCACTAGATTATCTTTATTGGGTTTTGCTTGAAATTCATGAATATGAAAATTGTGAGGAATTGTTAAAAGAAAAAGTGATTCATGATATCTTGTTAAATAAAAAGCATGATTGCAATGATGTTATTGTAAATTCTCCTGATGTCAATTGCGTTAATAATATGCAGACCCCTAAGCTTGGGGATGCTAGTTTTGCTATGAACACTATTTGTTGCAATGATCATGATTGGGGTGATTCTTCTTTTGATCTTGAAAATTTATTTAAGCCCCATGATGAATATGAGATTGATAATAGTGTTTGCAATATTATTAAAAGTGGGTTTGGAGAGGTCATGACTTTAGTTAATGTTGATCCCACTATTTTGGAAGCGTGTCAACTTCGCTTGCATGTGGATCGTGTTGAGAATATGTTATGTGATAGCTATATTGTTGAATTTGCTTATGATCCTTCATGCAATTATTATTAGAGAAGAAAATATGGTCATAGAAATCTTCATGTTACTAAATTACCTCTCTCCATGTTAAGATTGATCTTGTCTCTTTCTTCTTCCTTGTATACGCTAGATTTTGCTTGCTATGATAATTTGTTTGCTTATAAAATGCCTATGCATAGGAAGTATGTTAGACTTAGATGTGTTTGTTACATATTTTATGATGCTCTCTTTGTGCATCAATTCTTATCTTTCATGTGAGCATCATTGAATTCTCAAGCCTATCTTAATGGCTATAAAGAAAGAGCTTATCGGGAGGCAACCCAATTTTATATTTTTTGTTTTTTCTGCTGTTAGGGAATAAATATTGCATCTAGCTTCTGTTTAGATGTGGTTTCATGTTTTTTAGTGTTTGTTCCAAGTAGGACCTTTGGGAAGACTTGTGTGAAGCTTATATGATCTTACTTTGAAAAACAGAATCGTTAGCGATCGCTAGAATGGTCATCATATTTTACTGGAGCGGGCTATTTAGTTGATTCTTTTTTCAGATGATTAATAGACAAATTCCTCATGTTTACCAGTTTAGTTTGAATTTTTTTTGGAGTTACAGAAGTATGCGAAACTTGCAGATTACTACAGATTGTTCTGTTTTTGACAGATTATGTTTTTCGTGTGTTGTTTGCTTATTTCAATGCATCTATGAGTAGTATTGGGAAGTATGAACCATAGAGAAATTGGAATACAGTATTTTTAACACCAATATGAACAAAGAATGAATTCATTGCAGTACCTTTGAGTAGTGGTTTGCTTTCTTATACTAACGGAGCTCGCGAGATTTTTGTCTAAGTTTTGTCTTGTGAAGTTTTCAAGTTTTGAGTATTGCTTTGATGGACTATGGAACAAAGAGTAGCAAGGGCCTAAGCTTGGGGATGCCCATGGCACCCCAAGTAAAATTCAAGGACAATCAAAAGCCTAAGCTTGGGGATGCCCCGGGTGGCATCCCCTCTTTCGTCTTCATCCATCGGTAACTATACTTGGAGCTATATTTTTATTCACCACATGATATGTGTTTTGCTTGGAGCGTCTTGTATAATTTGAGTATTTGCTTGTTAGTTTGCCACAATTGTCCTTGCTGGACACACCTATTTGATAGAGTTAAGTATGCCCTAGGAATTGATAGAACACTCTATGTGCTTCACTTATATCTTTTGAGTTGAATAATTTTTGCTCTAGTGCTTCACTTATATCTTTTAGAGCACGGTGGTGATAATATTTTGAAGAAAATTTTGAACTCCCATGCTTCAGTTATATCCATTTGAGAGTCTATTAAAACAGCATGGTAATGTGCTTAGGCTATAAAACTAGTCTTCACATGATAGACATCCAATATGAATGTAGTAAAACCTTTCACACTAAGTGCATTGAATATGATGAGAAGTTGGATGCTTGATAATTGTTTTGAGATATGAGGATAGTGATATTAGAGTCATGCTAGTGGAGTTATTATGAAATTGAGAAATACTTGTGTTAAGGTTAGTGATTCCCGTAGCATGCATGTATGGTGAACCACTATGTGACGAAGTTATAGCATGAGGTATTTGTAAAGTGCCAACCTTTGTGTGGAGGTCGGGGGCGCGCGATGGTACCTACCAACCTCCCCCCTAGGAGCATGCGTTGATTGCTTTGTTTTGATGACTCGTAGATTTTTGCAATAAGTATATGAGTTCTTATGACTAATGTTGGGTCCATGGATTATACGCACTCTCACCCTTCCACCGTTGCTAGCCTCTCTTGTATCGCGCAACTTTCGCCGGTACCATACACCCACTATATATCATTCCTCAAAACAGCCACCATATATATTCCGCAAAACAGCCACCATACCTACCTATCATGGCATTTCCATAGCCATTCCGAGATATATTGCCATGCAACATTCCAGCGTTCCATTCATATGACACCCTTCATATTGTCATATTGCCATGCATGATCATGTAGTTGACATCGTATTTGTGGCAATGCCACCATGCATAATTTTTCATACATGTCACTCTTGTTTCATTGCACATCCCGGCACACCGCCGGAGGCATTCATATAGAGTCATACTTTGTTGTAGTATCGAGTTGTAATATCGAGTTGTAATGAAAGTGTGATGATCATCATTATTAGATCATTGTCCCATGGGAGGAAAGGCTAAATCAATAAAGCCCCTCCAAAAAAAAGTAAAAAAAATAAAGGCCAAAGAAAAAAAGAAAGGCCCAAAAAAAGGGACAATTGCTACTATCTTTTTTTCCACACTTGTGCTTCAAAGTAGCACCATGTTCTTCATGATAGAGAGTCTCATGCTTAGTCACTTTATATACTACTAGGAATTTTCGTTATAGAACTTGGCTTGTATATTCCAACGATGGGCTTCCTCAAATGCCCTAGGTCTTCGTGAGCAACAAGTTGGATGCACACCCACTAGTTTCTTTTGTTGAGTTTTCATACATTTTTAGCTCTAGTGCATCCGTTGCATGGCAATCCCTACTCACTCACATTGATATCTATTGATGGGCATCTCCATAGTCCGTTGATACGCCTAGTTGATGTGAGACTGTCTCCCTCCTTTTTGTCTTCTCCACAACCACCTCTCTATTCCACCCATAGTGCTATGTCCATGGCTCACGCTCATGTATTGCGTGAAAGTTGAAAGGTTTGAAAGAATAGAGTATGAAAACAAGTGCTTGGCTGAAATCGGGGTTGTGCATGATATGAATATTTTGTGTGATGAAGAGGGAGCATAGCCAGACTATATGATTTTGTAGGGATAACTTTCTTTAGGCATAGTATTTTGAGAAGACATGATTGCTTTGTTAGTATGCTTGAAGTATTATTATTTCTAATGTCAATATAGACTTTTATCTTGAATATTTCGGATCTGAACATTCATGCCACAATTAAGAGAATTACATTGAAAAACTATGTTGGTTAGCATTCCACATCAAAAATTATATTTTTATCATTTACCTACTCGAGGACGAGCATGAATTAAGCTTGGGGATGCTTGATACGTCTCCAATGTATCTATAATTTTTTATTGTTCCATGCTATTATTTATGATGTTCTGGATGTTTAATGGGCTTTGTCATACACTTTTATATTATTTTTGGGACTAACCTACTAACCCAAAGGCCCAGTCCAGATTGCTGTTTTTTGCCTGTTTTAGGGTTTTACAGAAAAGGGATATCAAACGGAGTCCAAACGGAATGAAACCTTCGGGAGAGATATTTTTGGAGAAAATCACGCACGGGAGACTTGAGAACCACGGAGTAGGGGGCACGACGTGCCCACGAGGGTGGGGCGCCCCCCCCCCCTTCCCAGGGCGCGCCCCCGTGCCTCGTGGGTCCCTCGTGAGGCCCCCGGTGTCCTCCTTCCTCCTATATAAGCCTACGTAACCCGAATCCATCAGAAGAGGAAAAAAGAACCCTAGTTCCACCGCTGTAACCTTCTGTTCCCATGAGATCCCATCTTGGAGCCTGTTCCGGAGCTCCGCCGAAGGGGGGATCCATCACGGAGCGCTTCTACATCATCATCATCGCCCTCACCATGAGTTGTGAGTAGTTTAGCACAGACCTTCGGGTCCATAGCTAGTATCTAGATGGCTTCTTCTCTCTCTGGATCTCAATACAAAGTTCTCCTCGGTCTTCGAGGAGATCTATTCGATGTAATCTCTTTTTGCGGTGTGTTTGTCGAGATCCGATGAATTGTGAGTTTATGATCAAGATTATCTATGAGAAATATTTGGTTCTTTTCTGAACTCTTTATGTGTGGTCATAATATCCTTGCAGGTCTCTTCGAATTATTGGTTTGGTTTGGCCTACTAGATCTATAGTTCTTGCAATGGGAGAAGTGCTTGGCTTTGGGTTCAATCTTGCGGTGTCATTTCCCAGTGACAGTAGGGGCAGCAAGGCACGTATTGTATTGTTGCCATCAAGGATAAAAAGATGGGGTTTATATCATATTGCTTGAGTTTATCCCTCTACATCATGTCATCTTGCTTAAGGCGTTACTCTGTTCTTATGAACTCAATACACTAGATGCATGCTGGATAGCGGTCGATGTGTGTAGTAATAGTAGTAGATGCAGGTAGGAGTCGGTCTACTTGTCTCGGACGTGATGCCTATATACAATGATCATGCCTAGATAGTCTCATAATTATTCGCTTTTCTATCAATTGCTCGACAGTAATTTGTTTACCCGCCGTAGAATATCGCTATCATCGGAGAAGCCACTAGAGAACACTATGGCCCCCGAGTCTATTCTCAACATATCAATCTACATCTACTTTACTTTTATCGCTTTTACTTTCTGTTCTTATAAACAAAAAATACCAAAAATATAAACTATCATCTCTATCAGATCTCACTTTCGTAAGTGACCATAAAGGGATTGACAACCCCTTATCGCGTTGGCTGCGAAGTTCTTATTTGTTTGTGTAGGTGCGAGGGACTCGCGCGTGGTCTCCTACTGGATTGATACCTTGGTTCTCAAAAACTGAGGGAAATACTTACGCTACTGTGCTGCATCTCCCTTTCCTCTTCAAGGGAATACAACGCAAGCCCGAGAAGTAGCAATAACATAAGCTGGATAGCAAGGAGCTCCACAACCGGAACGAGTTTGTGTTGAAGGTAAGGTAATAATGTTGGGGATGATAACACATATCATCGAGGGTCAAGGATGGTATTTCTCAACAAAAATTCGATCAATATCCTTGAAGAGCTCAGAATGTTGTTGATGATAATCACGACACATTTGTCGAGGGGTTTCATGAGCTTATAGTCGATCATCGATGACATTAAGCAAAAGGAAGGATGAAGCAAAAAGTTATTATATCCATAGATAAGACGCAATGTCAGAATCAGAGTTGTCTCTCAAGACGATCAATAATCACGACAATATGATATGTTCCGGGAAGAAGGGCCGGGTAGCACAGTTAAAATCGGCAAGATATTGATATAACCGAGCAGGCTAGGAATGACATGATCGAGTTTAAATTCCCCATCAACAATTACCATGAGTAGTGATCCATAAAATGGACTAGAGTCACTTGTCGGAGTTCTCGAGTGACGAACGACTCAAACCCGAGGAAGAATTGAAATTGATGAGAAGTAATACTTGATGAAGAACTCATAAGGAGTAATGCAGTTATGTAATACCCTCGAGATACCAGGGGGGAATACTCGACGGCAGATCAAAGTAGATTTTGGACTAGGATATTGCTCTGCAGAAGACAAGTGCTTAAACTTACACGAGAAATGGTATTTAAAGGAGAACATGGTTGGAATCACGATTGCAAAAGGCCAGATCCCAGATATAAGATGAACTTATATCAATGGGATAATTATTTTTATGAGAAGCTTTCATGATAAGATCTGCATCGTGTCCATGGGCATGAACACAAAGTTCAAGGTCGACTCCCACTTCCCCAATGTATAACCTTCCATTCACTTCTCGTTTTTAAAATATCATTAGTGTTGAAAGTTTTACCTGGTGGAATACCAGATAAGTATGACCCGTGAAATCTTTCGGGTTCACGCGAATTTATGGGGCATAGGTTCAACCCATCAGGGCATCTTAGGAACATATACCACACACTTATAGGAGTAAGTATCACAAGCTCAAAGCAGAGCATGGTTGACGAAAGGAGGGGATACAATTTACCTAAGGCATTGTGTATCAGGGAATAACTCACAAGGTGAATGGCCATGAATGACACTATCGAATGATAATTCAACAAATGATCTGACGGTCCATAACGGAGCTGATGTGAGCATCGGCACACAACCAGAGGAAGAAACAATGCAAAGGCATTGTATTATAGAAACAACTGACTAATTCAAAGCTCAAAAGCGAAGGAATTATGAATTCCAAATCAAGGATCAGAAGCAAACGCTCTGATAAAGGATGGATAAATTGAATAGACTTATGGGTACAATCAACAACAATTTGATTGGTTGAGATCCAGCTCATCTTTAGAACAATGTCTGAGCGGGAAGGAAGAATTCTAGGACCTGATTAAGGATTGCGAGCATTCGCAATCATAACAAACCGGCGGACTCAAAAAGATAAATGACAAAGGATGTCAATAAGATTACAAGACTATGGAATTAACTATAATGCATGAAGGCAAGAATTTCAAGAGCAATAGGCTGTTGAGGATTGTCGGAAGATCGAATGGTAATTCGAAGTCTTTTGTGAAATACATGAATCAACTAGGGATGATTATATGAATGATAAGTGTACGTGGTCATTCATAGGGGTTTATCGATGAAAGGGAATTACAAAAGCAATGGCACAAAGCCTCGAGAGAACATCGGAGAGTATCTTCGGAATCTTCTGCTACAGCAAGCGATCAGCTGGATTGAGGTGCTCTTCGGGTGAAGGTGTTTTCGAGATCCTAAAATTAGATTTTAGCAAAATCATTTAACCCGGGTAGAAGAGAGATCAGAGTCCCAGAGCATAGACGAGGAATAAAAGATCCTAATACCACCCAATGGCGACGTGGGCCCGTAAGCCACACAGCCAAGTTAGTAAAAGTTTTTCAACAACTAGACTCAACTTCGGCCAAGGAGTTGGAACGGGGGATTCCTACACGCAGTCGGCTCTGATACCAACTTGTGACGCCCCCGTTTTGACCGTACACTAATCATGCACGCAAATGTGTACGACCAAGATCAGGGACTCACTGGAAGATATCACAAAACAACTCTAAAAGTAAAATAAGTCATACAAGCTTCATATTACAAGCCAGGCTCGAATACAAGTGCTCGATCATAGACAAGTCAGCGGGAGCAACAAATATCTGAGTACAGACATAAAGTTAAACAAGTTGTCATAAGATGTCTAGCGCAAACTGGGATACAGATCGAAATAGGAGCAGGCCTCCTGCCTAGGATCCTCCTAAACTACTCCTGGTCGTCGTCGGCAGACTGCACATAGTAGTAGGCGCCTCCGGTGTAGTAGGAGTCGTCGTAGGTGGCGTCTGGCTCCTGGGCTCCACCATCTGGTTGCATCATCCGAGAAGAAGGAACAGAAGGGGGAAAGGGGGAGCAACGCAACCGTGAGTACTCACCCAAAGTACTCACAAGCAAGGATCTATACTGCATATGCAATGGTAAAAATGATAATGGTAGTATCTGTGGACTGAACTACAGAAAGCCAGAATAAGAGGGGGATAGCTAATCTTATCGAAGACTACACTTCTGTCAGCCTCCATCTTGCAGCAGTAGAAGAGAGTAGAAGGTAAGTTCACCAAGTAAAATCGTATAGCATAATCCCACTCGGCGATCCTCCCGCACATCACCCTGTGAGAGAGCAACCACCGAGTTATATCTGGAACTCATCTGGGTGTGTTTTATCAAGTATCCGGTTCTAGTTGTCATGAGGTCGGAATACAACTCCGGGTCGTCCTTTTACCGAGGGACACGGCTATTTGAATAGATTAACTTCCCTGCAGGGGTGCACCACATAACACAGCACGCTCGATCCCATTAGGCCGGACACACTTTCCTGGGTCATGCCCGGCCTCGGAAGATTAACACGTCGCAGCCCTACCTAAGCACAACAGAGAGGTCAGCACGTCAGTCTAACTCCTAAGCACGTAGGGGTCTGGGCCCATCGCCCAACGCACACCTACACATTGCGTACGTGGCCGGTAAGCAGACCTAGCCTCTCCTAATACCAGAGTAGGCGTTCCAGTCCAATCTGGCGCGCGCCGCTAAGTCGCTGACGTCAAGAAGGCTTCAGTTGATACCACGATGTCGAGTGCCCATAACTATTCCCACGTAGCTGGTTAGTGCGTATAGGCCAACGGCCAGACTCAGATCAAATATCCAAACTCGTTAAGCGTATTATTATGAAATAACCGCGGACAACGACCAGGGCCAGGCCCACCTGTCTCCGCGGTCAACATGCCATGTCGCTCTGCAACAAAGATTCACCCAGAGGGCCATCGGGAAAGTATGTCCTTTCAGCCCCCAATCCGTGAATCAACTGCGGGTACTCAACGAGCCGACCCGACTTTAGTCACAACATGTATCATGTATAATATGTATGAAGTATATACCCATGATCACACCCAAAGTGATCACGGCCCGATAGAATAGCAAGGCAGACGAACAAGGGTGTAGGGCCACTGATGGAATACTAGCATCCTATACTAAGCAGTTAGGATTGCAGGTAAGGTATCAACAGTTGTAGCAACAATGACATGCTATGCAGCAGAGTAGGATCAATCGAAAGCAGTAACATGCTACACTACTCTAATGCAAGCAGTAGAGAGAAGAATAGGCAATATCAGGTTGATCAAGGGGGGCTTGCCTGGAAGCTCTGTTGCACAGGAAGAAGGGTCATCCGTGATGTAGCCGTACTCAGTGGCATCAGCGCCGGTCTCGGGGTCTACCGGGAAGAAGAGGGGGTAAGAAACAGTAAATACGGGGCAAACAAAGCATCATAAAATATAACAAGGCAATACGCGGTGCCATGGGTGAGCTAACAGGGATAAGTGATACCGGCGAAGGAGGAAAACATCTGGGAAAGTATTCCCGATGTTTCACGTTTTCGGACAGGCGGGCCGGAAGGGACGGTTGCGGATTGGCTATGCTAGGGACGTGTGGTGAACGAACAGACTGCGTATTCGGATTCGTCTCGTCGTTCCAAGCAACTTCCATATATTAAACTTTTTCATCCGAGTTACGTTTATTTTATATGATTTTTCAAGGTTTTATTAATATTCTGCAATTATTATTAATTCGAAAATAAATAGTAAAACGCTATGTGCCCACGGCACTGTGTACACAGAAGTATACACATGCTGACATGTGGGTCCAGGGGGTCCTAGTTGACCAGTCAACGTTGACTGGTCAACAGGGGGTGGGGCCCCCTGTCATAGACTCGTTTAACTAACACAAACTAATCAATAGGTTAATTAAGTTAATTAAAAATTTAATTAATTAATATTTATTTATTTTTAAATCTTTCTTTTGGCGTGGGCCCCAGACGTCATAGGCCCACAGGGGCCAAAGCGGGCGACAGTTTTACGGGCGTGTGGGTGCAGGGCGTGGGCGCCCGTCAGGCGCCGAAACCGCCGGGCGCGGCGGGCGGAGCCCCGGGGCGCCGGTCGGCCGGGACTGCGACTGGCAGCGGCGGTGGTGAGGCCATGGAGGGGCGGTGCCGAGGCGGGGCACGCGGGGGCCGGCTGGAGGCGCGACGGCGGTGGTGACCAGCAGAGGCGGGGAAGGGCCGCGGGCGGCGAGGCGTATGACAGCGACGGCGGAACAATGGGGGCGACACAGAAGTGGGCGCAGGCGTCGGCCCGAGCCGCAGCAGGCAGGTAACAGAGCTGCAACGGCAGGGCGGTGCAGGAGCGGTGGCGGGCGAGGCCAGGAGGCGAGCGCGAGCGAGCGTACGGGCAGGGGGATGCGGGCGTGGCGGGCAGAGGCTCGCGGTGTGGCCAGAGGGCTTGAGGTTGCGCACGGCACAACGGCGAGCTTCAATCGCGACGAAAACGGCAGCTACGGACATGAATTCGAGTACTAGAGAGAGGGCTTTCAAGCGGGTTCTCATCGGGGAGCACAAGAAAGGCTTGGCGAGGGACGGGAGCAGCAGAGGGCGCCGAAATTGACTGTGGCACCGCGGTGGCCGGAGGTGGAAGAAGGCCTTGATCAGCTCGACTTGGCGTGTTCCAGCTCGATCTGTGGACGTAGTCGAAGTAGCTGACGGCGATGAATCGTGGGGACAAAGTCTTGGGTGCGCGGGAGCTCAGTGAGCGCGAGAACGGCGAAGGCCATGGCGGTGGTGGCTCGGCCTAGCGAGGGCGGGGAGGCGGATGGCAACGCGAGGAAGGGAAGGGAAAGGAGCTAGGGTTGGGGCGTTGGGCGAAGACCTTATAGGCGGGGGCAGGGGCGGATGGCCGCCACGGCACCCGTGCCTCCTGTAGCGAGAGGTGGGAGGCAAGTGGGGAGGTTGGCCTGGGCCGTTTTGCTATATGGGCCAAGGGGGCCAGTAGATTAGGTTTCTAATCCTTTTACTAGTATTTTTTCCATTTACTTATCTGTTTATTTACTTAGCTACTATTTTGTACTTTCTTCTTACATCAAAATACTTTTGTAAAATGTAAAACCTTGCCATATAATTACTATGCATTATTTTGCACTGTCACAAAAAGTTTGGGTTTGAAATAATTTATTAAGTTTGAGTTTATATTTAAATGGGATAAAAAGGTGTTGTTGTTCCACTATTTTAATATCCAGGGGAAATTTTATACTTTTCAAAAACATTAATTCCTTCATGACAATTTGTTAGTGAATATTTGCAACCTACCGAACATTTTTGTTTTACGATTTCCAGAAATAATAATTTGACTTTATTTTAAATTTGAATTTGAATCGGGTTTGGATCAAGTGAGGTTTAGCAAATTAACTGCGATGACATGGCACCATTAGGAGGGGATTACTATAGCTTAATTATCCGGGCATTACATCAACAGTTGAAGATATTGCAATTTTGGAAGCAGTAGAGCATTCAGCAACCGGAACAGCATTGTCACTCTCAAGACATTTTAGAAAGGGTGGCACAAAGTCTTCCTGAGTGGAACTACTCTGTTGGGCGAGTAGTGAATCGTTCTCCTTTTGAAGATCATCATGAGACGCTCTAAGTTTCTCAAGGTCTTGCTTCCCTTGAATATCATAGGAAAGCTTCTCATGAGTAGCTGAGAGAGTTTCGTGACGACTTTCAAGTTCACTATACCTTACGTAAAGATTTTTTATGTCTTCAATTAAGGACTGAGTTCGATTCATTTCCACGTCTAACAGATCATCACTCTTGTCTAGCAACTTTTGAATATGTTCCATAGCATTTTGTTTTTTAGTTTCAATTTTAGCAAGAGTTTTATAGGTGGGTTTGGATTCACATGTAGAGTCATCTTCACTGGAGGTCTGAAAGTAGGCATCGCGTGAGTTTACCTTTGCACCAGGTGCCATGAAGCGGTAGGTAGGTGAAGAGTCGTCCTCATCATTTGCTTTGGCGCCGATGGAGTGACCATTATCGTTGGTGTTGAAGATGGACTTGGCGCCAAATGCCGAGGCTAAAGCTAGGCTAGCCACGCCAGAATCAGATTCCTCCTCAGATTCCACCTCTGCCTCCTCAGAAGCAGACTCCTCCTCTTAATCCATTTCCTTCCCAATGAATGCACGAGCCTTGCCAGATGAGCTCTTCTTGTAAGATGAAGACTTTGACGAAGACTTGTGTAACGCCCCGGACACACCCGCCGGTGGTCGTTACTCCTGGCGGGATCTAGACTGGCCTCACATATCAATACTAGTCTTTGAGTGCGCACTTTGTCCTCACTCGTGCGCACCCGGGAGCAACTTCCCGGTCGGTCACCCATCCTGAAACTACTCCAAGCTGAGCACGCTTAACTTTGGAGTTCTATCCGAATGGGCTCCCGAAAAAGAAGGAATTCCTTATTGATATGAGTAGTCTATCATCCCTAATAAGCCAGGCTATCACATACACCCTCACTCAGAGGAACCGACGTCCTCGTCGGACCACAGGAACGTTCCCTCTTGGCACAACCGTTTGTGCTTCCAGGATAGCACATGTGCCATGCCGTGTGCCACGACGGGTCACAAACGTCATGCACAACATGACTGCAAACTGTCCGCAAACATCTGTCTAACCGCGAGAGTCGGCTCTGATACCAACTTGTAACGCCCCGGACACACCCGCCGGTGGTCGTTACTCCTGGCGGGATCTAGACTGGCCTCACATATCAATACTAGTCTTTTCTGCGCACTTTGTCCTCACTCGTGCGCACCCGGGAGCAACTTCCCGGTCGGTCACCCATCCTGAAACTACTCCAAGCTGAGCACGCTTAACTTTGGAGTTCTATCCGAATGGGCTCCCGGAAAATAAGGAATTCCTTATTGATATGAGTAGTCTATCATCCCTAATAAGCCAGGCTATCACAACTTGGAAGAGGACTTTGAGGATTTCCTCTTCTTTTTGTCATCAGAGTCATATTCCTTGCTCTTCTTCTTTTTATTGGATTCATTTTCCCACTGAGGACATTCAGATATGTAGTGGCCAGGCTTTTTGCACTTGTGGCATGTTCTCTTCTTGTAATCACGAGAGGAAGCCTCATCGTTTCTTGAGCTGGATCTTGAAGACTTTCCGAAGTTTTTCTTCCTTGAGAACCTTTGAAACTTCTTCACAAGCATAGCTAGTTCTCTACCAATGTCTTCAGGATCGTCAGAGCAGCTGTCAGAGTCTTCTTCATACGAGGACACAGCTTTAGCCTTCAAGGCTCTGGATCGACCATAGTTGGGGCCATAGATATCTCTCTTCTCAGATAGCTGGAACTCATGTGTGTTGAGCCTCTCAAGTATATCAGACGGATCAAGACGTTTGAAGTCAGGACGTTCTTGAATCATCAATGCCAAGGTGTCAAACGAACTGAAATCACCAAGAGCATGAAGCTCATTGGTGATATCAGTGAGGCGATCGAATGTAAGCTGGACATTCTCATTGTCATTTCTCTTGAAGCGATTGAATAGATTGCGAAGAACGTTAATACTTGAGTCTCTCTGTGTTGAGACGCCTTCATTGACCTTGGATAGCCAGTCCCACACTTGCTTCGCTGACTCCAGGGCACTCACATGTCCATACTGTCCTTTGGTCAGATGACCACAGATGAGGTCTTGGCGGTTGAGTCCAGTTGAGAAAACTTCTTGACGTCAGCTGGGGTGACGCCTTCACCAGCCTTTGGAACATGTCAGGCCCAAGATGCGATTCTATCCCAATCACGTGACACTTACGTGATTGGGGCACAACCGCATTTCGGGCGCTTAGCAAGATGGATATCATTACATCGTACCATTACATACATACATGGGGAATACAACAATACATACAAGTCACATGAATACAACAACATCAATACAAGGTATCCGACTACGGATACAAACAGGAAAAATACACGACATCCATCTGCTATCCCAGGATGCCGACCCGGAACCAAACCCAAGACTGAAGAAGAAGAAGAACTCCAACACAATGAACAACGCTCTCACGTCAAGACATCGGAAACCTGCACCTGCAACTGTTGTTGTAGTATCTGTGAGCCACAAGGACTCAGCAATCCCATAACCATGGGTAACAAGACTATCAAAACTTAAAGGGTAGGAAGAGGTAAAGTGGTGAGGTAGTAGCAGCGGCTAAGAAAAATATGGTGGCTAACTTACGAGTACAAGAATAAGATGAGCATCTACGCAAACGGTCGTAAACTAGTAGTGATCACAAAAGATCCTGAACTACCTACGAGTCAAACATAACCCCACCGTGTTCTCTTCTCAAAGTGAAAAGAGACAGTCACGGTTACTCACGCAGTTGTGTGTTTTACTTCGGATCCTCTGTCAAGTTTTCTACAACCGGACATTAACAAATTCCAATCTGCCACATAACCGCGGGCACGGCTTTCGAAAGATCATAACCCTGCAGGGGTGTCCCAACTTAGCCCATCACAAGCTCTCACGATCAGCTGAAGTAATAATAATTATTACCCCTTATCTTAGGGAAATCCGATCAGGCTCGGTATCCCGGTGCACAAGACATTTCGACAATGGTAAAACAAGTCCAGCAAGACCTCCCGGTGTGTCAACACCCTGATAGTAGCCGCGCGTATCTCGTCTCAGGCCACGACCGGATGGGCGATGCTACAGGTAAAACCAGCCCTCGGGTTCCCCCAAGGTGGCCCTGCAGGACCCGCGTTTGGGACCAACACCATCAGCACTGGCCCCCTGCTATGTAGAAAGAAACTCGAGTAGCGCTAACTCCCTATGCAATTAATTAATTAATTAAGTTGTTATTATGAGCAAATTAAAACCAATGTTGGGCCTTGCTGGAGGAGTTTTATTCAAAGACGAAGTCTCAAGGGGTCCCCATATACCCAACCGTGTAAGGAGCGCAAAATCAAGGAACATAATGCCGGTTTATCGGTGCCTACGGTGGCATGAGTGGAACAAAACACCAAGCAAAAGGCCAAGCCTTCCACCCATGCCCAGTATATAGGTGTGTTAATAATATATAAGACATATTGTGATATTCCAACAACAAGTTCCCACCTGGAACGATCTTCACCTTCACCAGCAACTAACAACGCTATAAGAGGGGCCGAGCAAGCGGGTAACATAGCCAAACAATGGTTTTGCTAGGAAGGTGTCAAAGGTTAGAGGTTTCATGGCAACAAGGAGAGGTTGACAATAATGATGGGTAGCGCGACATATAACGATAGCATCGAGACAACTAAGCAAAGGCAATGATAGTAAAGGTATCCAAGGGTATGGTCATCTTGCCTGAGATCCCGCAAGGAAGAAGAACGGATCCATGAAGAAGACGAAGAAGAAGCCTTGAAGAAGTACCACAGGTAGACGAACAAATCCTCACGATCGCAATGGAACAAGCACTAACGAGAAGAAGCAAGCAATACGGTAAACACACAACACAAGAACATGATAATATGCTCAACCAAGTATGATGCAAAACAAGTCTACATAGGATGCACTACAAGTCTATACAGGAAGCAAAACATGGCAAGGTAGGAAGCACAGAAAAACAACACAAGTCTATATATGATGCAATGGCAAGGTAGGAAGCACAGAAAAGTAACACAAGCCAACAAGTTTAAATGAGGCCGGAAACTACTTATAACAAATCCGGTAAGTCCTCATATGCATAATTTGAAATTATTCCAGATCTGAACAAACCTTAAGTTAGAGTTGTTAAACAGCAGGTAAACATGCACCATGATGATCTACACAAAATTCTAGTCAAGTTTCATATAGAGTTTGTTTAATTCAGAGTTACGGCCTAGAAGATATGAGCAAAACAAGACAAGCAAGGCAACGGTGCAAGATGCACCCAAACATCAAGCAAACATACTCCAAACATGTAAACAAGATGATATTATGATTCTACATGCAGAATCACACAAGTTTCATATAAGGCACACCCAAAACGGAGCAACGGGCTAAAAGATACACCCAAAACAAGAAACAATGCAAAGCTGTAATTAACAGCCACATAGCAACTTTGGAGCAAGAAATATATACTCTACAGCACTCAAACATGGTGATAAGAAGCATGGACATGAAGTAGACATATCCTACAACAAACAACTCCATTGGAGCAACTCCATTGGAGGCATGGATCAATAGCAACAAGCTACAACATTTTGATCATGACACTAAAACCTGACAGTAATATTTTATAGCAACTTGGGAGCAAGAATTAAATAAGCTACAGCAAGTCATTTGAGAAAGTAAGGGCATGAATGGATAGACAACAACATATACAACAAGGAATGATCAATGGCCACCCCAAAACTAACATGGATTTGCCTAGGGCATCAAGCAAACATAGCATCAGGATATGACAGATTCCAGACTTCGTAAAATTTCACTAAGTGTTAAAACAGTAACATTAGCATGGCATGATTACAAGCATGTTTAATTCAACACAAGGCATATCATGGAAATTTAAATGCACCACCTCAAAGACCACATCATGGAGATTCTAAAACATCTAGGCATGTGGCATGGGGGCAAACACATCAATAGCAAAGAGCAATTGAAATCAGCATCTCATAACAAGTTTCAGAACATAACATCCAAATGCACTTTCGCAACAGAGATTAACATGGCAATATGAACACTAACATGCATGCTATAGCAACCAACATGTAGAGCATCTCATGATGAACATTTTGACATATCATTTGCATCATTTGGATAAACATGCACCAAGTTATCATATCTCAAACATAGCAACAAAATAACAAGTAGCAGCAGTTTATAACAAGTAGCACTCTTGCAACAGAGATTAGAGCATCTAAATGAAGTCAAACAAGCATGGCACTATGGAACAAAGTGTAGAGCATATCACCATGATCAATTTGACATATCATTCACACAATTTGGACATACACACAAAAAGATATCACCATGCAAACATAGCAACAAAATGCTGACAGAAAAAAGACTTGGCAGATTTTCAGAGAAAACACGAGCGCTAGATAACTATACTACGCCGCGGGCGAGAGATAAGGCCGGGGGTTGTCCTCACCAGAGTGAGCCTTGGGCCCAGGACGGAGGGGAAGGAGACAGCTGGGCCGGGGCGGTCGGGCCTCGAGGGATCTGGGCCCTGGGAGGCCTCGGGCCGGCGGAGCTGGCAGGCCCAGACGCTGGCGAGTGGGGAACTGACGGGGCGATGGAGCTTCGTGCTCCTCCCGATCCGCCCGACTGGATCGGGGAAGGGAGCGGCGGCGGCCGCCGCATGGCCTCCGGCGAGGGGCCGCCAGGGAGGGGGCCGGGAACGGGTTCGGGCGGCCGGTTTCGGAGTGGCTGCGGGGGCGGCGGACATGTCCGGCGGCGGAGATGAACATGTCCGGCGCGCGGTGGGAAGAGGGTTAGGGTTGGATCTGCGCGAAAAATGGAGGGGAGGCACATATTTATAGCTAGAGGGAGCTAGGAGTGTCCAAATGAGGAGCCGTTCGCGGCCACGCGATCGTGATCGAATGGCCAAGAGCATGGAGGGGTTAGAATGGGCTTGGTGGGCTATGTGAAAGGGGTGCTGGGCCAAAAGAGAAGAGGTTCCCGGCGGTTAACACGGTAAACTGTTGGGCTATCAAACGAACTCCGAACGCGACGAAACTTGGCAGGCGGCCTGTCTACACTATAATAAGACCACACGCCAAGTTTCACCCCATTCCGAGAACATTTTTCGGCCACTCATAAATTAAATATTCAGAGGCACCGCGGGCGCGTGTGAGTGCGTCTGGGCTCAGAATGGACAACGGAAAGGACGAGGGGGTTCGGGCGGATGCAAGTTTTAAAAACATGCTGATGCAACACACATGATGACATGGCAAGATGCAACACGCAAGCAGATGACATGGCAACGACAACGAATAACTAGCTGACACCTGGCGCACCGGTCTCGGGGTGTCACAACACTCCCCTACTGACAAGAGATCTCGCCCCGAGATCTTAGGAACGAGACGGAAGGGAAAAGGAAGAACAAAGTTCTCCGAGGACAAAAGAGTGAAACCAAAGTACGTTGAGAGGTTGAATAACTTGAAAGAAAAGATACAACAAAGATGAACGAAGTTGCAAAGACTTCGTTAGACAAGAGGAACAAGGAATACGACGAGAATCAAGGTGGTTGAAAGGCACGAAACAAGAGCTGAAGGAACAAGAATAAATTTGAATTCACTCTGGTTAAAAGAGATAGAAAGGACTTCAAACGAAGGAATTTGGGCACCACACCGGCTGAAAATGGAAGAAAATAGCACACCGGTTGAACATGAATGGAATATGACAAGAAATTGAAAAGAAGGAATAATACTTGACGAGAGAAACAACGCAATGCCTCCGGAAGAATTGGAATAATGGAAAGAAAAGAACGGAGAAGAAGATGACAACTTTCATCACGAATGAATTTGAAAGAGCATCTTCAGGATAAAGGTTTGAACGGAGTTGTTGAGAAAATCAACAACAAAATAATAAGCTTGTTATGGACTTATTTAAACATCTCAAGACTTGAGGTGAATTATGCCACAACCAAAATATTGAATAGATGACACGAAGGAAGAAATGCAAAACTCCACTTCAAAAGGATACGGAGAATTATTTGCACTCAAGAGGCAAGAATAAGAATGCTTGAGCTGCTCCAGAAGAATTAGATGAACGTTTGAAGAATGCATTTAATCGTGATGAACCACCATGAAGAACTCCGGTAACAAAAGGGGTGAAGATATAGAAATGACGGATGAAAGGAATAAGATTAAAGCCTTGCGATGATTAGACGGGATAGCCGAGGAAAACTTTGAACTCCGGGGAAGAAAAAGAATAAAACACCTGGAACTAGAATTTATCCATCAAGAATAAACTCCGAAGGAAGGAATAAATCCAGTTGACGAGAATGAATAAGAATTATGTTATGCTCATCCTCCACCAATTAAATTGATGAAAGCAATGGATTCACATACCACTTATTCTCGATTGAATGATTAAAGAGGGATATATCGCGAACTTGCGAAAATCTTCATGAACCACCGGTAGGATTTGAATAAAATGAATGGATTGATATGATAACACCGGAAAAGAACTCTTGAGAGAACCACTGTAAAGAATTGAAACCTGGTGAAGAAAAGAAATGAACCACCGGAAGAATTAAGCACTTGAGGAAATTTAGATATGAGAAAACGAAGAGATTGCGAACTGATTAAAGAATATTTGGACGAAGCACCGGAAAGAATGTGAGATGAACGAAGAGGCATCAAAGAAGAATATTTGGAGGACGAAGTTGAAAAGTGAGAACGAAGAAATCTTCTGAAATGATGGCCTTCGGAGGAACACAATGAAAAGAATTCATGAAATACTCCGGATGGTTGAAGAAAGGATTTGACACGAATCGGAACAAGTAAGAGGATATCATGAAGCTAGAACGACGAACAGTCGAGAGAACAGACAAGATTTAGAGGAAATCTTCGTCGGTCTTGAAATGATGACGAGAAATACCACCAAAGTTTATTGAGATACTCCGGAAGTATGAAAAGAGAGAAAAGGTTGAACCAATGATGAAAATAATTAAAAGCGATCTTGGAGAAGGCATATGACTGATGAAATCCATACTTACGTCACACTTTGAAAAGAATTTTGGAACACTCCGGAAAAAATTAGAAGAGTCAGGTAAGATCCTGGGAAAGATCTATGGGTTATGAGCCCACCGAAGAGAAAACCACCATTGGAAAGGATTGAAAGAAGATGATGCACCTGACTGATTAATGAATCGAATGAGGTGACAACCTCGGATGAATTAAAACACAAACGAATATCCTGAGATTTCTTCGGAACTCCGGGATAATTGAATGGCGAGAGGTAAACAAGCAAGGGGAATATCCGAGCCGAGATAAAAGAATATGAACAACACCGAATACTTGAGTTGAATCCACCGAAAAAGAAATAAATGAAGAAGGACGAACGAGAAGAGAATTCTCCAGTTGAAACAATTGATGAAGAAAGCAAAGACTTCACACGAGTAGGATAGATACTCGATTAAGGATTGCGACTCCGAGAAGAAAAAGGGTTGGCGGGTGGGAAAAGAAAGACCACTTCGGAAGGGGAAACAACACCGGTTGGTAGGAAAAGAACTGAGGGTTGAACTTGTAAAGAAGAAGAGGGTCGAATCCACTTGACGAGAGATGCACCAGATGAAAGACTGACAACGCAACGAACGAAACACTAACCACGCGATCCTAAAAAAATTGAAGGGGAAGAGGGGTAATTCAAAACACCTGCGTCAAGATTCCTTACCAGAGCGACGAAGGGACTGAGGAGTAAATAGAATTCCTACTCTCCGATATAACTAGACTCCGAAAAAGTTTTCTGCTAGACTCAACAACGGCCAAACTACGATCAATCAAGGGGGATCCTATGGTCGGTCGAGGCTCTGATACCAACTTGGCAGGCCCAAGATGCGATTCTATCCCGATCACGTGACACTTACGTGATTGGGGCACAACCGCATTTCGGGCGCTTAGCAAGATGGATATCATTACATCGTACCATTACATACATACATGGGGAATACAACAATACATACAAGTCACATGAATACAACAACATCAATACAAGGTATCCGACTACGGATACAAACATGAAAAACACACGACATCCATCTGCTATCCCCGGCTGCCGACCCGGAACCAAACCCAAGACTGAAGAAGAAGAAGAACTCCAACACAACGAACAACGCTCTCGTGTCAAGACATCGGAAACCTGCACCTACAACTGTTGTTGTAGTATCTGTGAGCCACGAGGACTCAGCAATCCCATAACCATGGGTAACAAGACTATCAAAGCTTAAAGGGTAGGAAGAGGTAAAGTGGTGAGGTAGCAGCAGTGGCTAAGCAAAATATGGTGGCTAACTTACGAGTACAAGAATAAGATGAACATATATGCAAACGGTCGCAAACTAGTAGTGATCGCTAAAGATCCTGAACTACCTACGAGTCAAACATAACCCCACCGTGTTCTCTTCTCAAAGTGAAAAGAGATAGTCACGGTTACTCATGCAGTTGTGTGTTTTACTTCGGATCCTCTGTCAAGTTTTCTACAACCGGACATTAACAAATTCCAATCTGCCACATAACCGCGGGCATGGCTTTCGAAAGATCATAACCCTGCAGGAGTGTCCCAACTTAGCCCATCACTAGCTCTCACGGTCAGCTGAAGTAATAATAATTATTACCCCTTATCTTAGGGAAATCCGATCAGGCTCGGTATCCCGGTGCACAAGACATTTCGACAATGGTAAAACAAGTCCAGCAAGACCTCCCGGTGTGTCGACACCCTGATAGTAGCCGCGCGTATCTCGTCTCAGGCCACGACCGGATGGGCGATGCTACAGGTAAAACCAGCCCTCGGGTTCCCCCAAGGTGGCCCTGCAGGACCCCCGTTTGGGACCAACACCATCAGCACTGGCCCCCCTGCTATGTAGAAAGAAACTCGGGTAGTGCTAACTCCCTATGCAATTAATTAATTAATTAAGTTGTTATTATGAGAAAATTAAAACCAATGTTGGGCCTTGCTGGAGGAGTTTTATTCAAAGACGAAGTGTCAAGGGGTCCCCATATACCCAACCGTGTAAGGAACGCAAAATCAAGGAACATAATGCCGGTTTATCGGCGCCTAAGGTGGCATGAGTGGAACAAAACACCGAGCAAAAGGCCAAGCCTTCCACCCATGCCCAGTATATAGGTGTGTTAATAATATATAAGACATATTGTGATATTCCAACAACAAGTTCCCACCTGGAACGATCTTCATCTTCACCTGCAACTAACAACGCTATAAGAGGGGCTGAGCAAGCGGGTAACATAGCCAAACAATGGTTTCTCTAGGAAGGTGTCAAAGGTTAGAGGTTTCGTGGCAACAAGGACAGGGCTGACAATAATGATGGGTAGCGCGACATATAACGATAGCATCAAGACAACTAAGCAAAGGCAATGATAGTAAAGGTATCCAAGGGTATGGTCATCTTGCCTGAGATCCCGCAAGGAAGAAGAACGGATCCATGAAGAAGACGAAGAAGAAGCCTTGAAGAAGAACCACGGGTAGACGAACGAATCCTCATGATCACAACGGAACAAGCACTAACGAGAAGAAGCAAGCAATACGGTAAACACACAAGACAAGAACATGACAATATGCTCAACCAAGTATGATGCAAAACAAGTCTACATAGGATGCACTACAAGTCTATACAGGAAGCAAAACATGGCAAGGTAGGAAGCACGGAAAAACAACACAAGTCTATATATGATGCAATACATGGCAAGGTAGGAAGCACAGAAAAGTAACACAAGCCAACAAGTTTAAATGAGGCCGGAAACTACTTATAACAAATCCGGTAAGTCCTCATATGCATAATTTGAAATTAGTCCAGATCTGAACAAACCTTAAGTTAGAGTTGTTAAACAGCAGGTAAAGATGCACCATGATGATCTACACGAAATTCTAGTCAAGTTTCATATAAATTTTGTTTAATTCGGAGCTACGGCCTAGAAGATATGAGCAAAACAAGACAAGCAAGGCAACGGTGCAAGATGCACCCAAACATCAAGCAAACATACTCCAAACATGTAAACAAGATTATATTATGATTCTACATGCAAAATCACACAAGTTTCATATAAGGCACACCCAAAACGGAGCAACGGGCTAAAAGATACACCCAAAACAAGAAACAATGCAAAGCTGTAATTAACAGCCACATAGCAACTTTGGAGCAAGAAATATATACTCTACAGCACTCAAACATGGTGATAAGAAGCATGGACATGAAGTAGACATATCTTACAGCAAATAACTCCATTGGAGCAACTCCATTGGAGGCATGGATCAATAGCAACAAGCTACAACATTTTGATCATGACACTAAAACCTGACAGTAATATTTTATAGCAACTTGGGAGCAAGAATTAAATAAGCTACAGCAAGTCATATGAGCAAGTAAGGGCATGAATGGATAGACAACAACATATACAACAAGGAATGATCAATGGACACCCCAAAACTAACATGGATTTGCCTAGGGCATCAAGCAAACATAGCATCAGGATATGACAGATTCCAGACTTAGTGAAATTTCACTAAGTGTTAAAACAGTAACATTAGCATGGCATGATTACAAACATGTTTAAGTCAACACAAGGCATATCATAGAAAGTTAAATGCACCACCTCAAAGACCACATCATGGAGATTCCAAAACATCTAGGCATGTGACATGAGGGCAAACACATCAATAGCAAAGAGCAATTGAAATCAGCATCTCATAACAAGTTTCAGAACATAACAGCCGAATGCACTTTTGCAACAGGGATTAACATGGAAATATGAACTCTAACATGCATGCTATAGCAACCAACATGTAGAGCATCTCATGATTAACATTTTGACATATCATTTGCATCATTTGGATAAACATGCACCAAGTTATCATATCTCAAACATAGCAACAAAATAACAAGTAGCAGCAGTTTATAACAAGTAGCACTCTTGCAACAAAGATTAGAGCATCTAAATGAAGTCAAACAAGCATGGCACAATGGAACAAAGTGTAGAGCATATCACCACGATCAATTTGACATATCATTCACACAATTTGGACATACACACAAAAAGATATCACCATGCAAACATAGCAACAAAATGCTGACAGAAAAAGGACTTGGCAGATTTTCAGAGAAAACACGAGCGCTAGATAACTATACTACGCCGCGAGCGAGAGATAAGGCCGGGGGTTGTCCTCACCAGAGTGGGCCTCGGGCCCAGGACGGAGGGGAAGGAGACAGCTGGGCCGGGGCGGTCGGGCCTCGAGGGATCTGGGCCCTAGGAGGCCTCGGGCCGGCGGAGCTGGCAGGCCCAGGCGCTAGGGAGTGGGGAACTGACGGGGCGATGGAGCTTCGTGTTCCTCCCGATCCGCCCGACTGGATCGGGGAAGGGAGCGGCGGCGGCCGCCGCATGGCCTCCGGCGAGGGGCCGCCGGGGAGGGGGCCGGGAACGGGTTCGGGCGGCCGGCTTCGGAGTGGCTGCGGGGGCGGCGGACATGTCCGGAGGCGGAGATGGACATGTCCGGCGCGCGGTGGGAAGAGGGTTAGGGTTGGATCTGCGTGAAAAATGGAGGGGAGGCACATATTTATAGCTAGAGGGAGCTAGGAGTGTCCAAATGAGGAGCCATTCGTGGCCACGCGATCGTGATCGAACGGCCAAGAGCATGGAGGGGTTAGAATGGGCTTGGTGGGCTGTGTGAAATGGGTGTTGGGCCAAAATAGAAGAGGCTCCCGGGGGTTAACACGATTAACCGTTGGGCTATCAAACGAACTCCGAACGCGACAAAACTTGGCAGGCGGCCTGTCTACACTATAATAAGACCACACGCCAAGTTTCACCCCATTCCGAGAACATTTTTCGGCCATTCATAAATTAAATATTCGGAGGCACCGCGGGCGCGTGTGAGTGCGTCTCGGCTCAGAACGGACAACGGAAAGGACGAGGGGGTTCGGGCGGATGCAAGTTTTGAAAACATGCTGATGCAACACACATGATGACATGGAAAGATGCAACACGCAAGCAGATGACATGGCAACGACGATGAATAACTAGCTGACACCTGGCGCACCGGTCTCGGGGTGTCACAACACTCCCCTACTAACAAGAGATCTCGCCCCGAGATCTTACGAACGACACGGAAGGGAAAAGGAAGAACAAAGTTCTTCGAGGACAAAAGAGTGAAACCAAAGAACGTTGAAAGGTTGAATAACTTGAAAGAAAAGATACAACAAAGATGAACGAAGTTGCAAAGACTTCGTTAGACAAGAGGAACAAGGAATACGACGAGAATCAAGGTGGTTGAAAGGCACGAAACAAGAGCTGGAGGAACAAGAATAAATTTGAAACCACTCTGGTTAAAAGAGATAGAAAGGACTTCAAACGAAGGAATTTGGGCAGCACACCGGCTGAAAATGGAAGAAAATAGCACACCGGTTGAACATGAATGGAATATGACAAGAACTTGAAAAGAAGGAATAATACTTGATGAGAGAAACAACACAATGCCTCCGGAAGAATTGGAATAATGGAAAGAAAAGAACGGAGAAGAAGATGACAACTTCCATCACGAATAAATTTGAAAGAGCATCTTCAGGATAAAGGTTTGAACGGAGTTGTTGAGAAAATCAACAACAAAAGAATAAGCTTGTTATGGACTTATTTAAACATATCAAGACTTGAGGTGAATTATGCCACAACCAAAATATTGAATAGATGACATGAAGGAAGAAATGCAAAACTCCACTTCAAAAGGATACGGAGAATTATTTGCACTCAAGAGGCAAGAATAAGAATACTTGAGCTGCTCCAGAAGAATTAGATGAACGTTTGAAGAATGCATTTAATCGTGATGAACCACCATGAAGAACTCCGGTAACAAAAGGGGTGATGATATAGAAATGACGGATGAAAGGAATAAGATTAAAGCCTTGCGATGATTAGACGGGATAGCCGAGGAAAACTTTGAACTCCAGGGAAGAAAAAGAATAAAACACCTGGAACTAGAATTTATCCATCAAGAATAAACTCCGAAGGAAGGAATAAATCCAGTTGACGAGAATGAATAAGAATATGTTATGCTTATCCTCCACCAGTTAAATTGATGAAAGCAATGGATTCACGTACCACTTATTCTCGATTGAATGATTAAAGAGGGATATATCGCGAACTTGCGAAAATCTTCATGAACCACCGGTAGGATTTGAATAAAATGAATGGATTGATATGATAACACCGAAAAAGAACACTTGAGAGAACCACTGTAAAGAATTGAAACCTGGTGAAGAAAAGAAATGAACCACCGGAAGAATTAAGCACTTGAGGAAATTTAGATATGAGAAAACGAAGAGATTGCGAACTGATTAAAGAATATTTGGACGAAGCACCGGAAAGAATGTGAGACGAACGAAGAGGCATCAAAGAAGAATATTTGGAGGACGAAGTTGAAAATAGAGAACGGAGAAATCTTCTGAAATGATAGCCTTCGGAGGAACACAATGAAAAGAATTCATGAAATACTCCGGATGGTTGAAGAAAGGATTTGACACGAATCGGAACAAGTAAGAGGATAGCATGAAGCTAGAACGATGAACAGTCGATAGAACAGACAAGATTTAGAGGAACTCTTCGTCGGTCTTGAAATGATGACGAGAAATACCACCAAAATTTATTGAGATACTCCGGAAGTATGAAAAGAGAGAAAAGGTTGAACCAATGATGAAAATAATTAAAAGCAATCTTTGAGAAGGCATATAACTGATGAAATCCATACTTACGTCACAATTTGAAAAAAAAATTGGAACACTCCGGAAAAAATTAGAAGAGTCGGGTAAGATCCTGGGAAAGACCTGTGGGTTATGAGCCCACCGAAGAGAAAACCACCGTTGGAAAGGATTGAAAGAAGATGATGCACCGGATTGATTAATGAATCGAATGAGGTGACAACCTCGAATGAATTAGAACACAGACGAATATCCTGAGATTTCTTCGGAACTCCGGGATAATTGAATGGCGAGAGGTAAACGAGCAAGGGGAATATCCGAGCCGAGATAAAAGAATATGAACAACACCGAATACTTGAGTTGAAACCACCGGAAAAGAAATAAATGAAGAAGGACGAACGAGAAGAGAATTCTCCAGTTGAAACAATTGATGAAGAAAGCAAAGACTTCACACGAGTAGGATAGATACTCGATTAAGGATTCCGACTCTGAGAAGAAAAAGGGTTGGCGGGTGGGAAAAGAAAGACCACTTCGGAAGGGGAAACAACACCGGTTGGTAGGAAAAGAACTGAGGGTTGAACTTGTAAAGAAGAAGAGGGTCGAATCCACTTGACGAGAGATGCACCAGATGAAAGACTGACAACGCAACGAACGAAAAACTAACCACGCGATCCTAAAAAAAATTTGAAGGGGAAGAGGGGTAATTCAAAACACCTACGTCAAGATTCCTTACCAGAGTGACGAAGGGACTGAGGAGTAAAAAGAATTCCTACTCTCCGATATAACTAGACTCCGAAAAAGTTTTCTGCTAGACTCAACAACGGCCAAACTATGATCAATCAAGGGGGCTCCTTTGGTCGGTCGAGGCTCTGATACCAACTTGTCAGGCCCAAGATGCGATTCTATCCCGATCACGTGACACTTACGTGATTGGAGCACAACCGCATTTCGGGCGCTTAGCAAGATGGATATCATTACATCGTACCATTACATACATACATGGGGAATACAACAATACATACAAGTCACATGAATACAACAACATCAATACAAGGTATCCGACTACGGATACAAACATGAAAAACACACGACATCCATCTGCTATCCCAGGCTGCCGACCCTGAACCAAACCCAAGACTGAAGAAGAAGAAGAACTCCAACACAACGAACAACGCTCTCATGTCAAGACATCGGAAACCTGCACCTGCAACTGTTGTTGTAGTACTTGTGAGCCACGAGGACTCAGCAATCCCATAACCATGGGTAACAAGACTATCAAAGCTTAAAGGGTAGGAAGAGGTAAATTGGTGAGGTAGCAGCAGCGGCTAAGCAAAATATGGTGGCTAACTTACGAGTACAAGAATAAGATGAGCATCTACGCAAACGGTCGCAAACTAGTAGTGATCGCTAAAGATCCTGAACTACCTACGAGTCAAACATAACCCCACCGTGTTCTCTTCTCAAAGTGAAAAGAGATAGTCACGGTTACTCACGCAGTTGTGTGTTTTACTTTGGATCCTCTATCAAGTTTTCTACAATCGGACATTAACAAATTCCAACCTGCCACATAACCGCGGGCATGGCTTTCGAAAGATCATAACCCTGCAGGGGTGTCCCAACTTAGCCCATCACTAGCTCTCACGGTCAGCTGAAGTAATAATAGTTATTACCCCTTATCTTAGGGAAATCCGATCAGGCTCGGTATCCCGGTGCACAAGACATTTCGACAATGGTAAAACAAGTCCAGCAAGACCTCCCGGTGTGTCGACACCCTGATAGTAGCCGCGCGTATCTCGTCTCAGGCCACGACCGGATGGGCGATACTACCGGTAAAACCAGCCCTCGGGTTCCCCCAAGGTGGCCCTGCAGGACCCCCGTTTGGGACCAACACCATCAGCACTGGCCCCCCCTGCTATGTAGAAAGAAACTCGGGTAGCGCTAACTCCCTATGCAATTAATTAATTAATTATGTTGTTATTATGAGCAAATTAAAACCAATGTTGGGCCTTGCTGGAGGAGTTTTATTCAAAGACGAAGTGTCAAGGGGTCCCCATATACCCAACCGTGTAAGGAACGCAAAATCAAGGAACATAATGCCGGTTTATCGACGCCTAAGGTGGAATGAGTGGAACAAAACACCGAGCAAAAGGCCAAGCCTTCCACCCATGCCCAGTATATAGGTGTGTTAATAATATATAAGACATATTGTGATATTCCAACAACAAGTTCCCACCTGGAACGATCTTCATCTTCACCTGCAACTAACAACGCTATAAGAGGGGTTGAGCAAGCGGGTAACATAGCTAAACAATGGTTTTGCTAGGAAGGTGTCAAAGGTTAGAGGTTTAATGGCAACAAGGATAGGGCTGACAATAATGATGGGTAGCGCGACATATAACGATAGCATCGAGACAACTAAGCAAAGGCAATGATAGTAAAGGTATCCAAGGGTATGGTCATCTTGCCTGAGATCCCGCAAGGAAGAAGAACGGATCCATGAAGAAGACGAAGAAGAAGCCTTGAAGAAGAACCACGGGTAGATGAACGAATCCTCACGATCGCAACGGAACAAGCACTAACGAGAAGAAGCAAGCAATACGTTAAACACACAACAGAAGAACATGACAATATGCTCAACCAAGTATGATGCAAAACAAGTCTACATAGGATGCACTACAAGTCTATACAGGAAGCAAAACATGGCAAGGTAGGAAGCACGGAAAAACAACACAAGTCTATATATGATGCAATATATGGCAAGGTAGGAAGCACAGAAAAAGTAACACAAGCCAACAAGTTTAAATGAGGTCAGAAACTACTTATAACAAATCCGGTAAGTCCTCATATGCATAATTTGAAATTAGTCCAGATCTGAATAAACCTTAAGTTAGAGTTGTTAAACAGCAGGTAAACATGCACCATGATGATCTACACGAAATTCTAGTCAAGTTTCATATAAAGTTTGTTTAATTCGGAGCTACGGCCTAGAAGATATGAGCAAAACAAGACAAGCAAGGCAACGGTGCAAGATGCACCCAAACATCAAGCAAACATACTCCGAACATGTAAACAAGATGATATTATGATTCTACATGCAAAATCACACAAGTTTCATATAAGGCACACCCAAAACGGAGCAACGGGCTAAAAGATACACCTGAAACAAGAAGCAATGCAAAGCTGTAATTAACAGCCACATAGCAACTTTGGAGCAAGAAATATATACTCTACAGCACTCAAACATGGTGATAAGAAGCATGGACATGAAGTAGACATATCCTACAGCAAACAACTCCATTGGAGCAACTCCATTGGAGGCATGGATCAATAGCAACAAGCTACAACATTTTGATCATGACACTAAAACCTGACAGTAATATTTTATAGCAACTTGGGAGCAAGAATTAAATAAGCTACAGCAAGTCATATGAGCAAGTAAGGGCATGAATGGATAGACAACAACATATACAACAAGGAATGATCAATGGCCACCCCAAAACTAACATGGATTTGCCTAGGGCATCAAGCAAACATAGCATCAGGATATGACAGATTCCGGATGGAGGATACACAGTCCTCAAGTGTAACAAGTCTTCAGGTCACACAGACAAAAAGACTTCAGTCATGCCTAACACTCTTTGGCTCTGGGTGTTTTGGGCTTTGTCCTCGCAAGGATCTTTTCTCTCAAAGGCTTCGGAGGTGGCTTGCTCTCAAACGACAAAAGCCGTGCACTAACTCTGAGCAGCCACCAATTTATGGTGTAGGAGGTGGGCTATTTATAGCCATGAGGCAACCCAACATGATATGTCCGAAATGACCCTTGGTCACTAAGGAACTGACACGTGTCCAACGGTTGGATTATGAACACACGCGGCAACTTTGCTTGTGCTCCAAGTAAAGCTGACTTATCTAGCTCTGGATAAGATTTGCTCTCATTTGTCTTCGCTCGAAGACATAGGTGTTTTGGTTGAGCATCACTTCAGTCATGTGACTATGTTCACTTGGACCCCACTTAACAGTCCGGTGGTTACTATGACTCAAGAAAGAATAAAAAGTACTACGAAAAAAACTATGTCTTTGCATTCTATAGTCTTCAATGAATGTATTCATAGGTCATTATCTTCACGTCAATGTCTTCACGAGCCACCATTGTCTTCAATGTCTTCACACATTTTTAGGGGTCATTTCTGGAAGTTAAACCGAATCAGTGAGGGACTATTACCTGTGTTATCTTGCAATTCTCACAAACACATTAGTCCCTCAACCATGTTTGTCGTCAATACTCCAAAACCAACTAGGGGGCACTTGATGCACTTACAACTTTGACCCTGAGATTGTGGCCCAATTCTTTGCTTCGGTCCACTTCCATCCTAAAGAGGAACGCAACATGACATGGATGACCAATGGACAACAGATGACTGCTACTTGGAAGGACTTCATGGATTTGCTTCAGGTTGCTGATGAGGGGCTCAACACACTAGTTAGTGTTTGCCCTCATGTCAATCCCTAGTCAGCCAACAAGAACAAGCTTCATCCCTTTGATGTTGAGAAGACGCTTGAAAATGGCAAGAATACATGGGTACTGACCTCTTTCCTAGACATTATGCATCAGATCTTCCGCAACACCCTGTTTACTCTCATTGGTGACAAGGATAAGGTACATGCCTATCTCGTGGATATGATGCTCATTTGTGAGGAGGCCCGTCATGCTCAGACGCAACCACTTGATGTCTCACACATCATGTGGTGTGAGCTTCAGTTTGCGGTGTTCAACCGTAAGGTGCCTATCTATGGACCTTACATGTTTCATCTGATTGCTAAGAATTGGGAGAAGCTTTATCCCGATGGTGAGTTCGAGTCCCCCAACTGGATTCGTCATGAGCCAATCAAGCTCCGCATCAAGAGCCAGTGGGCTAACACCACTACCCGTGCTGAGGCTGCAGCTGCTCGGATGGATGTGGATGAGGATGAGATTGAGGAGGAGGCAGCTGATGAGGATAGTTCTGGTGGATATACTCCATCCTCTTCTGAGCCCTTGTGGGCTAAAAAGCTGAAGAACAAGATGAAGGCTCTGTTCTGTATGCAGGCCAAGGGGCAGTACAAGTCACATGTTGCCCAGAAGCAGGTTCGCCGGCGCGATAAGAAGATCTTGAGGACATTTGGTGAGGACGTGTCTAGTGGATCTGAGAAGGTTATCACTTCAGAGGCTGAGTGGATAGCAAAGTAGGGGTACAAGTGGACTGACTCTGAGGAGGAGCAGGAGGAGACTGACGAGGCGCGTGATGACTGATTGCTTCAGCCTGACCTACCACTTATGTCGTAGGTGTCATCTCTGCCCTTTTGGTGTCTCGATGCCAAAGGGGGAGAGAGCGTAGGATTTGTGTGCCTTGTGTCGTGTTTGTTTTGTTTGTTTTGCTTTCGTTCTGTTGAATCTCGTTTGCTTTGTGTTGGTTTGCATCGTGTGTGTGAGACCTAACGACTATCATATGGTGTGAGACATATGCACTCTACTCCTTCCTATCTTCATATGTCTAAGCTATTTAGTAGGTTGTGAGCTTATGCTTTATTTTGCCTTGTTACTTTATGCTCACGATCTTCTCCTTGCATCCATGTGTAGCGCCATATTATTAGTTACAAGGATTGTGTTGTCTATAAATATAGGGGGAGTATTGATCCTAGTATGTGCGTTGTGCAGTCCAAAGCATCTTCCTAAGAATGCACACATCTAGGGGGAGCTTGCCTATATATTTTATATACATGTTGGGTTTTCTTATGATCTTATTCGTATCGATGTGCAAATCCCGTATTTTCATCAATCCACCAAAAAGGGGGAGATTGTAAGGGCATATTTCTCCCTAAGTGGTTTTGGTGATTGATGACAATGCTTTTGCGGACTAATCATGTGCACTGAGCATTTCAGATATATTATGTCTAGGCACAATACGATTAAGTGCCCCTCGGAACCTATCGAAGATGGCGTTTCCTTTTGTTTCTTTTCGGTGGAATTGAGTCATAGGAAGGACGTACTATTAAGAGGGGGGTCCGCTTCGGAAAGGTTAGGGTGGAATCAACACGTACACATCTATTCATTTGCACCACCTTTCCTTCGCTTCATTGGGGCATCGGTTGTTTTCTTTGTCTTTACAAAAACAGAGGCTTTCTACTACTACTACTCTCACGCATGTGGTAGTACCGTTCAAGGGAGCGGTAGTACCGCAGGGTCCCATAGTAGTACCGCTCCGTGGCTATGGTAGTACCACACATCACGGTAGTACCGTGCCAAGGGCGCGGTAGTACCGTGAGCCCTGCCCCAGCGTCGTGGCTAGTGCGGAAGTAAATTTTTACTTCCGTGTCCTACGCGGTAGTACCGCTCAGGGCGAGCGGTAGTATCGTGTCGGGTTTTTGCATCGATTGAAACTCTGTGGAAGTAGCCGCGGATGTAATTTTATTAGTCCGCGCTCTTCCCCGACCAGTCTGAACCCTGCCTTGCGGTAGTACCGCAAGGGCATGTGGTAGTACCACTCCGGCAATACTACCGCCCGTTGCTATATGCAACAGGGCTAAGTCTGGCTCCTATCGCGCCCGTGGTAGTACCGCACCCCTTGCGGTAGTACCGCAAGGCCGTGCGGTAGTACCGCAAGTCTGGTACGATAGTACCACATGTCGCGGGCGGAGTTGGTGGATAACGGTTGGATTTGTTCTTCCACTATATAAGGGGAGTCTTGTTCCCCAAGAAGACTCACCTCTTCCTCCCAAGCTCCATTGTTGCTCAAAGCTCCATTTCCTCCCTATCTCTCTCCCTAGCCAATCAAACTTGTTGGTTTCCTAGGGATTGGTTGAGAAGGCATCGATCTACACTTCCACCAAGAGAAATTTGATTCCCCCCACTAATCCCTTACAGATCTTGTTACTCTTGGGCGTTTGAGCACCCTAGACGATTGAGGTCACCGCGGAGCCATAGTTCATTGTGGTGAAGCTTCGTGGTGTTGTTGGGAGCCTCCAATTCGGTTGTGGAGATAGCCCCAACCTTGTTTGTAAAGGTTCGGTCGCCGCCATCAAGGGCACCACTAGTGGAATCACGGCATCTCGCATTGTGTGAGGGCGTGAGGAGAATACGGTGGCCCTAGTGGCTTCTTGGGGAGCATTGTACCTCCACACCGCTCCAACGGAGACGAACTTCCTCTCAAAGAGAAGAAACTTCGGTAACACATCCTCGTCTCCACCGGCTCCACTTGTGGTTATCTCTTACCTTTACTTGTGCAAGCTTTTGTTGTGTTTAATAGCTTGCTTGCTTGTGTGCTTATTATTGTTGCATCATATAGGTTGCCCACCTAGTTGCATATCTAGACAACCTATATTGTTGCTAAGTTTAATTTGGTTAAGAAAAGCTAAAAATGGTTAGTTGCCTATCCACCCCCCCCCCCTCTAGTCAACCATATCGATCCTTTCATTCACACTGATCATGCTGCTATTAAATATCTTATGGAAAAGAAAGATGTTAAACCTAGACTTATTAGATGGGTTCTCTTGCTACAAGAATTTGATTTGCATATAACTGATAGAAAGGGAGTTGAGAACCCCGTTGCAGACAACTTATCTAGGTTAGAGAATGTTCTTGATGACCCACTACCTATTGATGATAGCTTTCCTGATGAACAATTGGCTGTCATAAATACTTCTCGTACTGCTCCATGGTATGTTGATTATGCTAATTACATCGTTGCTAAATTTATACCACCTAGTTTCACATGCCAACAAAAGAAAAGGTTTTTCTATGATTTAAGACATTACTTCTGGGATGACCCACACCTTTATAAAGGAGTAGATGGTGTTATTAGACGTTGTGTACCTAAGCATGAATAGGAACAGATCCTACGCAAGTGTCACTCCGAGGCTTATGGAGAACACCACGCTGGGGATAGAACTGCACATAAGGTATTGCAATCCGGTTTTTATTGGCCTACTCTCTTCAAGGATGCCCGTAAGTTTGTCTTGTCTTGTGATGAATGTCAAAGAATTGGTAATATTAGTAGATGTCAAGAAATGTCTATGAACTATTCACTTGTTATTGAACCATTTGATGTTTGGGGCTTTGATTATATGGGACCGTTTCCTTCCTCTAATGGGTATACACATATTTTAGTTGCTGTTGATTACGTTACTAAGTGGGTAGAAGCTATTCCAACTAGTAGTGCCGATCATAACACCTCTATTAAGATGCTTAAAGAAGTTATTTTTCTGAGGTTTGGAGTCCCTAGATACCTAATGACTGATGGTGGTTCACATTTCATTCATGGTGCTTTTCAAAAAATGCTTGCAAAATATTATGTTAATCAGAGAATTGCATCCCCATACCACCCACAGTCTAGTGGTCAAGTAGAACTGCGTAATAGAGAGCTTAAATTAATTTTGCAAGAGACTGTTAATAGATCTAGAAAGAATTGGTCCAAGAAACTTGATGATGCATTATGGGCCTATAGAACTGCATATAAAAATCCTATGGGTATGTCTCCGTATAAAATGGTTTATGGAAAAGCATGTCACTTACCTCTCGAACTAGAACATAAGGCATATTGGGCCATTAAAGAGCTCATTTATGATTTCAAACTTGCCGGTGAGAAGAGGTTATTTGACATTATCTCACTTGATGAGTGGAGAACCCATGCCTATGAGAATGCCAAATTGTTTAAAGAAAATGTTAAAAGATGGCATGACAAAAGGATACAAAAGCGTGAGTTTAATGTAGGTGATTATGTTTTGCTATACAACTCTCGTTTAAGATTTTTTGCAGCAAAACTTCTCTCTAAATGGGAACGTCCTTACATTATCGAGGAGGTCTATCGTTCCAGTGCCATAGAAATCAACAACTTCAAAGGCGCAAATCCTAAGGTGGTGAACGGCCAAAGAATCAAACATTATATCTCAGATAATCAAATAAATGTTGAAACCAATGTTATTGAAACCGTAACCCCGGAGGAATACATAAGGGACACTTTCCAGAACGATTCAGACTCCGAAAAGGAAGAGGTATGTGGTACGGTAAGTAAACCGACTCCAAAACAGTTCTAATGGCATTTTTTTCCGTTTTGGAATATTTAAGAAAATAGGAAAATAAGACTTAGTCCGAACGGGACACGAGGCGTCCAAGAGGGTGGAGGGCGCGCCCTACCCCCATGGGCGCGCGCCCATACCTCATGGGCACCTCGTGTGCCCTCCGGACTCCGTTTTCTTGCACGATACTTCTTTCGGTCGGTAAAAATTCATTATATAATCTCTCGAAGGTTTTGACCACGGTACCATGACAAAATCCTCTGTTTTTTGTTTCGAGCTATTTTCTGCCAGAGTTGACAAGGCCAGGCATCATGTCGGCCCCCTCCTCCAACAATGAGGGCAACGATGCTTGGCTAATGAAGATAGAGTTGAAGAGAGAAGAACCCAGGAAGATCAACAAGGATGATAGGATCGAGAAGGCCATGGAGGATCAAGCTCCGGCAGCAGCACAAGAAGACATCCTTCCACCTCATCACAATCTTCTTACCCAACCGAGATTGAAACTTCAAGATGATTTAATTAGCTCGCATACAAAACAAGTATCTCACACATGAAAATATTTTGTTGAAGGAGCATATCACCACACTCAAGGGCATTATCTGCAAATTGGAGGATCTCCTACGCTCGATGTACGACACCCCATCATCATCACCTCCGAAGGAAGAGACATAATCACATGGGTAAGGGCACTCCCCTTGGCAACTGCCAAGCTTGGGGGAGGTGCCCCGGCATCGTATCACCATCACACCTCTATCTTTACCGTTTTTCTTAGTTCGATCCTTTTGGTAATGTCTTGATATAGTAGAATAAAGTCAGTATGATCTAGTTGTGAGCTTTGCTTTACGATCCTTATCTATGTAATCAAGTTCGTGAGCTATATATAATAAAGATTAGTTTTGAGTCAAGGGCTTGATTATCTCACTATGATCATGAGAGAATAAAAGAAAATATAAAAAGAACCAATGAGATCATATTAATCTTATGGGGAGTAATGACTTCACATATAAAGAGTATGATGAATAAAATTTCTTGAAAGTTGACAAACATAGTTTTGGTCATCGTTGCAATTAATACAAAGTAATAAAGAAAGAGAGGTTTTCACATATAAATATACTATCTTGGACATCTTTATGATTGTGAGCACTCATTAAAATATGACATGCTAAAGATTTGATGTTGGACAAGGAAGACAACGTAATGGGTTATGTTCTCTTATATCTGAAATAAAGTATATTGTCATGGATCATCCAACATGTTGAGCTTGCCTTTCCCCCTCATGCAATCCAAACTCCTTGCACCAAGTAGAGATACTACTTGTGCTTCCAAACATCCTTAAACCCAGTTTTGCCATAAGAGTCCACCATATCTACCTATGGATTGAGTAAGATCCTTCAAGTAAGTTGTCATTGTTGCAACTCTCTAAATATGTCTGATCTATTAGTGTGGAGAAAATAAACTTTATACGATCTTGTGATATGGAAGCAATAAAAACGACAGACTGCATAATAAAGGTCCATATCCTAAGTGGCAATATAAAGTGACGTTCTTTTGCGCTAAGATTTTGTACATCCAACCATAAAAGCACATGACAACCTCTGCTTCCCTCTGCGAAGGGCCTATCTATTGTTCTTGTATTATACCTTATACAAGAGTTGTGGTGATCTCCACCTTTCCTTTTTACATTTTATCCTTTGGCAAGCACATTGTGTTGGAAATATCCTAACAGATATACCCAATTGGATGTAGGCTATCATGAACTATTATTTTTGACATTACCCTTGAGGTAAAAGGTTGGGAGGCAACACTATAAGCCCCTATCTTTCTCAGTGTCCGACTAAAACTCCATACCCATAAGTATTGCGTGAGTGTTAGCAATTGTGAAAGACTAAATGATAGTTGAGTATGTGGACTTGCTGAAAAGCTCTTATATTGACTCTTTCTGATATTATGATAAATTGTAATTGTTTCAATCACTGAGATCATACTTTGTTACTTTTCAATGAAGTTTCTGATTCATACTTGACATTGGGAATAGATTGTTACTTTAGCATAAGAAATCATATGACAATATATGTATATGTTGTTGTTATAAGAATGATCAAGGTGTCCTCATGTCCGTATTTTATTTTATCGACACCTCTATCTCTAAAAATGTGGACATATTTTTCGATATCGGCTTCCGCTTGAGGACAAGCGAGGTCTAAGCTTGGGGAGTTGATACGTCCATTTTGCATCATGCTTTTATATTGATGTTTTTTGCATTATGGGCTGTTATTACACATTATGTCACAATACTTATGCTTTTTATCTCTTATTTTACAAGGTTTACATGAAGAGGGAGAATGCTGGCAGCTGGAATTCTGGGCTGGAAAAGAAGCAAATATTGGAGACCTATTCTACACAACTCAAAAAGCCCTGAAACTCCACAAAAGTCAGTTTTGGAATATATATAAAATATCAGGCGAAGAAAGCACCAGAGGGGGCCACCCACCGTCCACGAGGGTGGGGGCGCGCCCTACCCCCTGGGCGCGCCCCCTGCCTCGTGGGCCACCTGGCAGCCCCCCGATGCCCATCTTCTGGTATAAGGTGTCTTCTGCCCTGGAAAAAATCATAAGGAAGATTTCGGGACAAAGCGCCGCCGTCTCGAGGCGGAACCTTGGCGGAACCAATCTAGGGCTCCGGCAGAGCTGTTCTGCCGGGGAAACTTCCCTTCGGGAGGGGGGAATCGTCACCATCGTCATCACCATCGATCCTCTCATCGGGAGGGGGTCAATCTCCATCAACATCTTCACCAGCACCATCTCCTCTCAATCCCTAGTTTATCTCTTGTATACAATCTTTGTATCAAAACCTCAGATTGGTACATGTGGGTTGCTAGTAGTGTTGATTACTCCTTGTAGTTGATGCTAGTTGGTTTATCCGGTGGAAGATCATATGTTCAGATCCTTTATGCATATTAATACCCCTCTGATTATGAACATGAATATGATTTGTGAGTAGTTACGTTTGTTCCTGAGGACATGGGAGAAGTCTAGCTATAAGTAGTCATGCGAATTTGGTATTCGTTCGATATTTTGATGAGATGTATGTTGTCTTTACTCTAGTGGTGTTATGTGAATGTCGACTACATGACACTTCACCATTGTTTGGGCCTAAAGGAAGGCATCGGGAAGTAATAAGTAGATGATGGGTTGCTAGAGTGACAGAAGCTTAAACCCTAGTTTATGCGTTGCTTGGTAAGGGGCTCATTTGGATCCATATGTTTCATGCTATGGTTAGGTTTACCTTAATACTTCTTTTGTAGTTGCGGATGCTTGCAATAGAGGTTAATCATAAGTGGGATGCTTGTCCAAGTAAGGGCAGCACCCAAGCACCGGTCCACCCACATACCAAATTATCAAAGTAACGAACGCGGATCATATGAGCATGATGAAAACTAGCTTGACGATAATTCCCATGTGTCCTCGGGAGTGCTTTCCTTTATATAAGAGTTTGTCCAGGATTGTCCTTTGCTACAAAAAGGATTGGGCCATATTGCTGCACCTTATTTACTTTTACCACTTGTTACTTGTTACAAATTACCTTATCACAAAACTATCTGTTATCGATAATTTCAGTGCTTGCAGAGAATACCTTACTGAAAATTGCCTATCATTTCCTTCTGCTCCTCGTTGGGTTCCACACTCTTACTTATCGAAAGGACTACGATAGATCCCTTACACTTGTGGGTCATCAGGTGATAGCAAGATATATGATAAGAAACAATATGGCTATCACAAAGTAAGGTGCATAAGTAAAGGGCTCGGGTAAGAGATAACCAAGGCACGCGGAGACGACGATGTATCCCGAAGTTCACACCCTTGCAGATGCTAATCTTCGTTTGCAGATGCTCCCCAAGAAGACACTAGGGACACCGTAATCTCCTCATGCCCTCGTACAATGCAAGATGTCGTGATTCCACTAAGGGACCCTTGAGGGCGGTCACCGAACTGGTACAAATGGCAACCCTTGGGGGCGGTCACTGAACCCGTACACTTTGGCAAACCTTGTGGGCGGTCACCAGAACCCATCAAATTTCTCGAGGCGATCTCCGCAACCTAGTTGGAGACCTCGATGCTTGCCCGGAGCTTTCCACCACAATGATTGAGCTCCGAACACCACCAACCGTTTAGGGAAACAAGGCACCCAAGAAGAACAAGCTCAAGGGTACCAAGCACCCAAGAGTAATAACCTTCTCAACTTGAAACTTTCATGTATCACTGTGCAGAACTCAAATCGATGCACCAAATGCAATGGCAAGGGCACACGAGGTGCCCAAGTCCATCTCTCCCAATTCCCACCAAAGTAACTAATGCTAGGGAGGAAAAATGAGAGGAAGAACGAAGAAGAGAACATGAAGAACTCCAAGATCTAGATTCAAAGGGTTCCCCTCACATAGAGGAGAAAGTGATTGCTGGATATGTGGATCTAGATCTCCTCTCTCTTTCCCCCAAAAAACTAGCAAGAATCCATGGAGGGATTGAGAGATGGCAAGCTCGAAGAAGGTCAACAATGGGGGAAGAACACGAGATCAAGAGATCAGGCTCAATGGGGAAGAAGACCCCCTTTTATAGGGGGGAGAAAATACAACAGTTATCCCCATTCTCAGCCCACAATGAGCGATACAACCGTTGGCTGCGGCAGTACTGCCGCTCAGCCCAGCGGTACTACCACTGGGACCTCGCACAACACCTAAGGGAGAAGGGACAGAGGAGAGGGCCACTGAGCGGCACTAGCTGCGGTAGTATGGGCGGTACTACCTCTCACAAGCGGGACTACCACTCCTACTACCGTTGTTACTGCCGTTGAACCCGACACGAGACATGCAGGTCTCGAGTCGAGACGGTACCAGTGCGGAACCGGAGCCGTACTAACGCTTGTGGCTTCAGCGGTACAGCCGCTCCGGCCCAACGGTACTACCGTTGGTGCCTCCCTTATGCTACTTACAAGCAAAACAAATGCTCCAGGAAAATCGGAACTGCTACAACTTCTGCAAATGAGCTCTGAATTGAGCAAGCTCAAGCTTGTTGGATAGATGACGACAAATACTATACAACAATGATTGGTTATAATAAGAACAGGCAGGGGAGGTATGCCTAAGATATATAAGACTGAAACCTCCAACAGAGAAGAAATGGCATAACCTCCAACATCTAAAACATCATGGAAGATGCATGAGTGAACTCTGTTTTCGATGAACTCGAGCTTGTCATGAAGATGACCATAAGCTCTAAGACTCACAAAGAGAACCAGCTAAAACCCCAACGTCGAAAACATCATAGAAGATGCATGAGTGACCTCCGTTTTCGATGAACTCGAGATTGTCATGAAGATGACCATAAGCTCTAAGACTCACAAAGAGAATCGGCAAAAAACCCAACATCGGAAACATCATAGAAGATGCATGTGAACTCTGTTTTCGATGAACTCGAGCTTGTCATGAAAATGACCATAAGCTCCAAATCTCACAAGGAGAAGGACCAAACAAGAACTAATAAAGATGATGCAAGGATGCAATGGTTTGATCTCTCTACGAATGATACGGTCAAGCTACTCATCAAGAGCCCCCCTTGATAGTACGACAATCGATCCTATAACCCGGTCTCCCAACTACCACCATGAGACCGGTAAAATAGAAAACCTATCGAGGGCAAACCTTTACCTTGCACATAATCCACTTGAGCTAGATGAGGACGATCTTGACTCCCTCGAGATGGACCACATTTCTTGATTGCGTTGGCTCGATAAAGACTAGTTGATTTCTCCCCCATACTCCACTATGGGTGAGCCACTCTTTGGCACATCTTCACAAGTCCATTGACACCACAATGGATGGCAAGCTTCAAGGATGATCTCTTTGTGATGCTCCACTTGAACTTGCACACCGCAATCGTGATGACGATCACCACTTGATGTCATCCTCCATGGGTTTTATGAGATCTTCATCTTGACGCGAACCCATGGAAACATACCTAACCCCACATAAAACTCTCACGTAGACCATGGGTTAGTACACAAAGCACAATGGACAATGCTTACCATACCATGGGATCACTTGATCCCTCTCGGTACATCTTGTACGCTTTGTGTGTTGATCAACTTGATTCACTCTTTGACCTAGTCTTGATCAACCTCTCACATGACCAATCTTTAGATAATTCCTTGACTAGCACCTTGGTCAACACATAAACTCCATGAAGCCAACACATGGACTTCAAGAAACTCCTATGGACAAACCTTCAAATATAACTCAAGGCAACCATTAGTCCATAGACATTGTCATCAATTACCAAAACCAAACATGGGGCACCGCATGTTCTTTCACTGGGGTTATCTTATCTTCCCCTCAAGGTGAATTGTTTTGCTATGTTCTAAGGATTATGTTTCCTTGTACTAACAATGCAGCTGAGTATGAAGCCCTCCTCCATGGTCTCCACATGGATAAGGAAATGAATCTTAGTCGAGTTAGATGCTTGGGCGACTCAGACCTCGTAGCTCAACAAGTTGCTGGCACGTGGGACTCAAAAGATCCCTTAATGGCAGCTTATCGGTAGACCATGACAAATATTGCAGGCCACTTCAAAGGTTATCGGGTGGATCACGTCGATCAGCGGCATAATCAGGCGGCTGATGCTTTGTCTCGACTTGGCTCTTAGCGTAAGCCGGTTCTCCCCAATGTGTTCCTGGACTTGCTTCATAACCCCTCTGTTAAGCTGTCGTGAGAGGAAGACTTAGTAATTCCTGACCCAGAGGCACAGCTTGTGGCGGCTCTTTGTGCAACTCCAGATTGGACAGTCCCTTATTTGGCATATTTGACTCGAGGCGAGCTCCCTGAGGATGAACCTATTGCTCGTCAGATCGTCCGGCTCTCCAAGTCCATGACTATTGTCCATGGCAAGTTACACCGAAGGAGCATCACCGAAGTTTTTCAATGATGTGTTTCCCGTGATGAGGGTTGAGAAATCCTCCATGAGATTCACTCTATCGACTGTGGTCATCATGCTGACTCAAGATCTTTGGTTGCAAAGGCTTTTAGAGACGGTTTCTATTGGCTTACAGCTCATGCAGATGTTAAGGATATCGTACGCAAGTGTGACGGATGCCAGAAGTTTGCACGTCAAGCTCATGTGCCGGCTCAAGAACTCAGAATGATTCCAATCACTTGGCCTTTCACGGTCTGGGGGCTTGATATGATTGGTCCTTTCAAATGACCTAAGAACAAGAATACTCATCTTCTCATGGTTGTTGATAGTTCACCAAGTGGGTTGAAGCAGAGCCTATCAGTAATTGTGATGCAGAAACAACAGTCAAGTTCGTGAATTAGTTGATCTTCCACTTTGGTTATCCACACAACATCAAAATTGATAATGGGACCAATTTTTTCAAATGGGCCATGAAAAATTTCTGTCAGCAAGAGCATATCCGTCTTGATGTGGCCTCAGTTGCACACCCATAGTCCAATGGACAAGCAGAACGTGCTAAGCAGGAAATCTTGCGAGGTATCAAGCCTAGACTCATGTTTCCCCTTAGGCGTACTCTGAGTTGTTGGGTTGAAGAGCTCCCTTATGTCCTTTGGAGCATATGGACTACCCCCAACAGATCTACGGGGTACACGCCTTTCTTCATGGTATATTATGCTGAAGCAGTGCTCCCAACCGATATACGTCACAACTCCCCTAGGGTGGCGGCTTATGTTGAAGAAGATAATGAGAAGGCTCGAAAAGACTCCCTAGATGCCCGGGAAGAGGAACGTGACTTTGCAGTATCAAGATTAGCTATATATCAACAAGACCTACGCCATTATCATAGTCGTAGAGTCTACAGCCGTACTTTCCATGTAATCGGTTCTTCGAGTATAGATCAAAAGAAAACACTGTGTAGCCCCCAAGGGTCGGCTCATCTTCATGAGATGAGTTGGGTCTTCCAAATAAGGAAATTTGAAAAATTAACCGGTAGCCCCAAAGGGCCGACTAATTTTTATGAACTGGGTCGGTTATTTTCATTTGTTTCTTGAAGTAAGAATGATATGCATTAGCCCCCAAGTGCTAAGTATGTTGCTTGCAACTGATACGTCTCCAACGTATCTATAATTTTTTATTGTTCCATGCTATTATTAATGAAGTCTTGGATGTTTAATGGGCTTTATCATTCACTTTTATATCATTTTTGGGACTAACCTACTAACCCAAAGGCCCAGTCCAGATTGTTGTTTTTTGCCTATTTCAGGGTTTTGCAGAAAAGGAATATCAAACGGAGTCCAAATGGAATGAAACATTTGCGAGAGATATTTTAGGAGGAGATCACGCTCGGGAAACGTCAGGACCAAGTCAGGGGACAGCTGGGCTGCCCTCGAGGGTGGGGGCACGCCCCCCTTCCTAGGGCGCGCCCCCCTGCCTCGAGGCTGGCCCACACGGTCCCCGGTGCCCTCCTTCTTCCTATATATACCTATGTACCCTAGAAACTCCATACGCAGAGAGAAAACCCTAATTCCACCATCGTAGCTACTGTTCTCGTGGAGATCCCATCTTGGAGCCTGTTCCGGGAGGGGGATCCATCACGGAGGCCTTCATCATCATCATCATCGCCCTCACCATGAGTTGTGAGTAGTTTACCACAGACCTTCGGGTCCATAGCTAGTATATAGATGGCTTCTTCTCTCTCTCTGGATCTCAATACAAAGTTCTCCTCGGTCTTCGAGGAGATCTATTCGATGTAATCTCCTTTTGCGGTGTGTCTGTCGAGATCCGGTGAATTGTGAGTTTATGATCAAGGTTATCTATGAAAGATATTTGGTTCATCTCTGAACTTTTTATGTGTACTCATAATATCCTTGCAAGTCTCTTCGAATTATTGGTTTGGTTTGGCCTACTAGATCTATAGTTCTTGCAATGGGAGAAGTGCTTTGCTTTGGGTTCAATCTTGCGGTGTCCTTTCCCAGTGACAGTAGGGGCAGCAAGGCACGTATTGTATTGTTGCCATCGAGGATAAAAAGATGGGGTTTACATCATATTGCTTGAGTTTATCCCTCTACATCATGTCATCTTGCTTAAGGCATTACTCCGTTCTTATGAACTCAATACACTAGATGCATGCTGGATAGCGGTCGATGTGTGGAGTAATAGTAGTAGATGCAGGCAGGAGTCGGTCTACTTGTCTCGGACGTGATGCCTATATACAATGATCATGCCTAGATAGTCTCATAATTATTTGGTTTTCTATCAATTGCTCGACAGTAATTTGTTTACCCGCCGTTGTCACACCCTGCATTTTGTAACATGTTATTTGTATCTTTGAAGCATGAAAATTTGGACCAGCAAAAAATTTTTAGCATCATTTGGCTTTTATTTGGAGTTGAGTTTTCTTCATTTGCTTTTTCATTTGCTCATTAAAGTCAACTATGACCTCTTGTAGATTTTATCTCCATACCCAAAACTTCTGCCCAATGATCATGCCAAGTGTTATATAGCAGTATAGTATTTTCTTACAAAATTAATTTGGCCAAATAGTATTTTATAAATTTAGCTTTCCAAAAACCCCTGAATTGAGATTTGCACTGCAAGTACTTGATTTGGGGTGAGAAAATTATTTGAAAAGGTTTATTTGAGACCTAGTAGCCATAGGACTTCCAGAAACCACAAAGGTATAATTTTAAAAGTTATTTTCCTATTTTATTTAAAAGCTTTTTCTTAAGGCCAGAAATGGTCTTTAATAAAGGAAAATTATTTAACTATTTCAAAAATATTTGCCAAAATTCAGAGAGACTCATAGGACATATATTGTCCATATATAAGAGTTTCAACACTTGGTCATGTTCAAAATAATGGGCTAAACCCTCTAAAACCCTTTTTGGATATTTCAAGCTTTTGAAATATTTACAAAGGAAACTTTCTCCAAAAATTCCAGGGAAATTCTATCATGTCATATATGACATATTTGATGATCTTGCCAAGTCCCATGCCTTGGGAAGCAAGAAAACATCCTCAAACCCCTTCATAACCATTCTGTCCATATTTGAAGTTTGAGCAACTTTACATTGCCAAACTTGTCCAAATGCTCTCAAACTTGGTGCACATGCTAGAATGGCCTAATAAGGCATCTAGACCAAATGGCACAAGATTTGGAATAGAGCAACTTGATCAGATCACCTCAAAATCCTCTCTGTTCAAATGCAAATTTGAGCAACTTTACATTACCAACTTTTTATCTGGAGCTTCAAACTTTGTGGGCATGATCAATACCCCAAATGATGACGCTACACCAAGTGGTGCATCAAGGGGAGATGATTAGCTTGACTCAATCAAGATGAAACTGTTTCTGTTGATTTCTAGGGTTCACCAAAGTTACATTGGCTAGTTTCTCCAAATGAGCCCAAATTTGGTGAAGCACCCTATTTTCTCATGTCTTTCAACCCTGTCAAGTGCCATGTCAAGTGGAATTCATTTACTTGACCAAACACTGATCAAACACCTTCTGCAGAATTTCTAAAACCTCCAACTTGACCACTTTCACTTTTCTCCATGGCCTCAACTTCTTACCACATGCTCATTGAGTTACCAGCTACCTCCAGTAACTCCCCCAGCACCCCAGCTCCATGATTGAAGGGTGAAACCCCTGTTTTACCTTGCTGTACAGCAGGTTTCCACCATTTCACCAGCACTCTCCCTCTCTCTCAGCATCTCCAGGGCATCCAAGGCCTCAGGCCCTTTCTTTACTCCTCCCACAACATGCTAGACACTACTGGACATGTTGGGTTTGACCAGAACGGCGAGAGCGCGGCGATGCCAGCCATACGCGCGCTCTGGAGCGCGTAACAGTGCAGACCAGCACGGTAGCTCGGGCCAATCAACCTCCCCCGACAGCCTCGGGCCTCCCCCTCGCGCCAGTCGAGGCCCCTCGACGTCCGCGACCTCCCCGGCGCTGTCCCCCCTCCTCCTGCGCCCTCCAGTGGCCGTCGTCGCACGCGCGCTGGCTGCCCGCGGCGGCCACTCCTCTGCCTCGCACGCGCGCACTCCTCTGACGCTCCCCCGCTCCTCTTTCTCCCTCAGCTGGACGTGGAGCTCGTCCAGGAACTCCACAGACCCATTCCCCTAGCCTCCCGTGCGCTGTAGCCTCGCCGGTGAGCTCGCCGGCGCACTGGACCACGGGTCCCCGTCGAGCTCCTATAAATAGCCCCTCCCGAGCCCCTCCAGCACCATCCACAGCCTCACTCCTCTCCACTGATCCCCCCAGCAACTCCAGTTCGACCCTAGAAGGTCCCAGTGCTCGGGATCGACCGGAGCGCCGCCGCGTCGGGCCGCCGGCGATCTCGAGGTACGGGCCTCCCCTGCCTCTCCTTCCACCCGTTTCGGAACCGCCGCACCTCACTGACCATTTCCCCCTCGTTTCCCCTCTCTGTGGCAGCCGGAAACAACCTCAACCACGACCCTCCGACGAGCTTCCGCCGCCCCACCTCGTCGCCGGCGAACCAGGCCTCCCCGCCGTGCCGCACCACCACCACAGCAACCGCAACACAACGCTGATTCCAACCCTGCCCTCCGTTGCCGTCGCCGTGGCCGGAATCCTCGCCGGTGAGCTCGCCGTCGCCGTGGCCGTGGGGTTAGAGATGACAGGCGGGCCCCGCCTGTCATCCCCCCACCTCTCTCCCCCTCCTCTATGCCGCTGACCCACGGGCCCCGCCCGTCAGGTTTGAAAACCTGACGTGCGCGCGCAGGCTCCCGTGGTTCTGTGTGATATGCATGTGTGATATGAACCCTCGCAGTTGAAATCTTTGCATGGACCCATCGGGTGCCCCTAATGCCCGAGGGTGATGAAGTGTTAGGTCATCGCTTGAGAAAGAAGTGATGTGCCGGTAATATCTTGTGCATGGTGGAATGATGGATTAGATTTATGTGTGACTACCGTCCCAACCAAACATGTGCAACCACACTACCCCTTATGGGACGGGGCTTTATTGATTACTTAGGTCGATACTAGCATGGTGCCCGCATTACTAGTGACGGGAAGACTTGAGGTCTTTCCCGGGACGGGGTCGTGCTTGGATAGACGGCCATGACTGTTTTTACAGGGCACCGGACACACCGTTGGTCCCTTCGGGTACGCGTGACATTGAAACTAGGGCAAGTCCCGTGATCTATTGTTTGTACCCGAGGGCCGTGTACCAACGAGTGGACTCTATGTTAGTGTCGTCTAAGGAAAGGTAATGACCGGGTGCTTACCCCGGGTACTTGAGGTACCGCGGGTTGTGGATGACACGGAAGTTCCCCGGATCTTGTGGGTAAAGTGCGCAACCTCTGCAGAGTGTAAAACTATTCGAATAGCCGTGTCCACGGTCATGGACAGTTGGGTGGTGCTACTTAAACTATGTCCAGAATTTTACTTCCTCGGTGTTGGAATGTGTGTGCTAAGTCAAGGATGGTGACTTGACTTGATGAGTTGAATCATATTCATGTTGATATCGGTAACCTGTCATCAAGGTTACGCGAGGTTATTGATGCATAAACTTGATGATAGCATATTGTTCTAGCTTTCTGCTAGATTGTTCATTATTGTTCCATTGCATTGTTACCAAATCATGGGTTGCTTGCGAGTACATTCAAAGTACTCATTGGCTTGCCACTGGTTATTTAATTGGCCAGGCATGGAAGAACAGGATTATGAGGAAGAGTTCTTTGGAGACGAACATGCGAACTAGGACGCTATCCCAGTCAGAATGCCTGTAGGGTTAAGGCAGATGGCATGGGTTCTACCCGTTTATCGAAGACTTCCGCTATTTGAGTTATTTCCTATTCAGCCCGTGAGGCTCTATCTATGTAAGACTTGGCCATAATGGCCTTAATTCGTGTAAGACTATTTGTATGGATGTAAGACTCTTGTTATTTCAGCTTCTGTGTGTTCAGTGAGCATTGATCTCTGGGATCACTGTACACGTGAATTCGGTGATCTCGACTTCTAAGTCGGGGTCCCCACAGAGCTGGTATCAGAGCCATCCTGACTGTAGGAAGGCTTAGTTAGCATGGGCGTTAGTTAGTTGAGACCCCCTTTTTCAAAAACCTTCTGAACCTCTCTTCTTTTCTAAACCTGAGATTTCATCAGCTTATTAACCCCTCCTATTCCACCTTTGTAGATGGCCGCCGTTCCCGAAGAGCACCTAACCACTGGGTTTCCCTTACTTCTCGAGGATAGCCTCCAGGAGTGTCAGTTCCACCGAGCACCCATCCTCACCTACCTTGAGCATTGGGTGAGCGATACAGAGGTGGAGTACCATGTGGAAGTGATCGTGAAGGCAAACGATCCTCCCACAAGTTGGTTCTTCGAGGGACCCCAGATGGCAACACTACCACTTGCTGTCAAGGCTGCTGCACTCAAGGCACTGACCCGTCTCCACGAGCTTCTTCCGGAGATGGCAGCCAAGATGGCAACTCGCTTCTTACCTTACCGGAAGGAAGGTGACGAAGAAAGCAGCGCACTAGCCCCTCCACTGAAGGAAGGACTCTCGCTTCGGTTCCAGACCTACTTCAGTCTATGTGCCGACAGCCTGGCACAAGACTTGGCCTCGGAATCAATGAAGCTTCGAGAAGAACTTTACAAGACCAAGGCACTTCTTCGTCAAGCTCAAGAGAAGGCAAACAGGATCAAGAAGGAAGGAGCACCTTCTGGACAATCCGCTATCGCATATCGAGGCGGAAGGCCCTCCGAGGATGTATCTTCCAAGGGTGAAGAACCACCTCGGCGACGCCGGATGACGGCAAGGGAATATCGCAAGCTTTTCCCTGCACCACCGTCAAAGCACCGTCGTATCCAACTCCTCCACTCCCCCACTCCCTCAAGTGACAAGGGAGCCCAGACAGATGAAGACAAGGAGGAAGACCCAGAAGAGCCGGAATACGCGACCGAGCATTCCGCCGCTTAGGCATTATTCGCTACTCGGATAAGCCAGTTGTAACCCCTACGGTAGGATAGGTCGTGTAACCCCTATGCGCAGTCGAGTCCTTGTATGGTTCATATGAAACCATCTAGTGTTTGCTTTTGTTGTGTCTGGATGTAAGTCGTAATCTTCCTTCGGGAATGTGTAAACGACTACATCACCCCTTTGGATTTTAATGAATGTGTTTTGGCCTCTCGGCCCTTGCATGATTTGATTTAGTGTCACACCCACCCCCTTACTAGGCACCTATCTATCTTGCTTTCCCTCTTCCGAGTCATGAGACCTTTTACCGCTCCAACAGGATGCCTGTTGTAACTCGTACTGGTACCTCTACCCAGCAGCCCGAAGCCGGAGCATCCTCTCAGCCAGAGGCAGGCCACGACCAAACCAACGACCAAGCTCCACCACCACCTCCTCCAAGCATGGACATGGCTCAGCTTTTCCAAGCTTTCCGAGAGGAACGCCAAGCCAACACTGCAGCTCTCCAGCTGATTGCTCAAGCTGTCACCAACAACCGCCAGCCGGCGGGGAATAGCAATGGACGTTCCACGTTGGCAGAGTTCAAGAAGCATGCACCGCCAACCTTCATCGAGACTGCAGAACCCTTGGATGCTGACAACTGGGTCCGTTCCATTGAGGAGATCCTGGAACTAGTCGGATGCACCGAAGATCGTGAGAAGGTGGCTTATGCAGCCCACTGCCTCGGGGGAACTGCTAGAGCTTGGTGGGATGGATTCAAGGTCATGCATGCTGAACAAGACATCACTTGGGTTAACTTCAAGGCAGAATTCCGCAAGGCCCACATTCCTTCTGGAATCATGGCTATCAAAAAGCGTGAGTTCCGAGCCCTGAAGCAAGGAAGTGGCACTGTCAAGGAGTACATGCAGAAGTTCAGCGTTCTGTCAAGGTATGCCCCTGAAGATGTCAGCACTGATGCTGCCAAAAGGGAGCGCTTCATGGAAGGCCTTAACCAGACTCTGCAATACTCGCTTGTCGTGTGCGACTGTCCATCTTTCCTTGACCTGGTGAACAAGGCACTTATGCTTGAAGACAAGCGGCGTGCTTTGGAAGACACCCGCAAGCGCAAGTTGGTCAGTAAGGGAAGTTCTAGCAACCAGAAGCCTCGTCCGTGGCAGTCAGCCCCGGCCAAGCCAACCTATCATCAGCCAAGAGCTCCTGCACCTCGTGCCAATCCTCAGCCTCAGCAGTATGCCAACCCCAGGCCAGCTTTCAACCCCAATACCAGTGGTGGCAACAAGATCAACACTCCAAACCAAGTCACTTGCTTTGGATGTGGTCAGCCCGGACACATCTCAAGGGTGTGCCCCAACAAGAAGCCTGATGCCCCGTGCCCCAATGCGCAGAACCAGGGACAAGGCCGTGGAATGCCACCAAGGAACCCAGCTCCTCGCAATCCACCGAACTATGGGAAGAAGCCCAGGAAGACCCGGACGTCGTGCTGGGTACGTTCCTTGTCAACTCAGCACCTGCAACTGTCTTGTTTGATTCTGGAGCAACGCATTCATTTGTCACTCAAAGATTTGCATTAAAAAGTGGCATGACCCCTACACCCCTGAATAACCCTATGGTGGTACAAACCCCCGGAGCCGAGATGAGAGCCAAGATAGGCTGTAAAGAAGTCAGTATTACCATTAACGGTGTAGACTTCCTAGCAGACCTTATCATCCTGAGATCGCAAGGCTTGGATGTGATCTTAGGGATGGATTGGCTCAGCAAGCACCAAGGCTTGTTAGACTGTGCCAATCGGACAGTCACTGTGACCAATGACCAAGGAGTCGAAGTCAAGTTTGCTCCCAACTCCTCTTCCGCTCAAGCCGCTAAAGTCAACTGTCTGTCTGAAGTTGGGCTAGATCAAGTACCGGTGGTATGTGAGTATCCTGATGTCTTTCCGGATGAACTACCGGGAATGCCCCCTGACCGTGACATTGAGTTCCTCATCGAGCTCGTGCCCGGAGCAGGACCCATCTATAAGAAGCCTTATAGAATGGGGACGGAAGAATTAGCCGAGTTGAAGAAGCAGCTAGAAGAGCAGCTAAGGAAGGGATTTATCCGCCCGAGTGCCTCCCCTTGGGGATCTCCTGTTCTGTTTGTGGCAAAGAGGGACGGTACCATCCGCTTATGCATTGACTATCGTTCCCTCAATGAAGTTACAATCAAGAACAAGTATCCACTTCCCAAGATCGAAGATCTGTTTGATCAACTCAGCGGAGCCAAGGTATTCTCCAAGATCGACCTCAGATCTGGGTATTACCAGCTGAAGATCAGACCCCCAAGATATTCCGAAGACGGCATTCGTAACCAGATATGGCCTGTACGAGTGCACGGTCATGTCTTTTGGGTTAACCAATGCCCCAGCTTACTTCATGTATCTCATGAATAAAGTGTTCATGGAATATTTGGACAAGTTTGTTATTGTCTTTATTGATGACATTCTTGTGTTCTCGAAGTCGGAGGAAGAGCATGAGCAGCATCTGAGGATGGTCCTAGACAAGCTTCGTGAGCACCAACTGTATGCCAAATTCAGCAAGTGTGAGTTCTGGCTGCATAAAGTTGGATTCTTAGGTCATGTCTTGACCGAGGAAGGATTATCTGTTGATCCTGCAAAAATCGAAGCTGTGACCCAATGGCAATCTCCAACGACCGTCAAGGAAGTCAGAAGCTTCCTCGGATTAGCGGGCTATTACCGCAAGTTCGTGGAAGGATTCTCTAGCATTGCACGACCTACGACTCAGCTCCTCAAGAAGGACAAGAAGTTCGAGTGGACGCCAAAATGTGAAGAGAGCTTCCAAGAGCTCAAGAAGAGATTGACCACCGCCCCAGTTCTGGCAACACCTGATATTCACAAGGAGTTCGTGATATATTGTGATGCCTCTCGAACCGGATTGGGAAGCGTTCTGATGCAGGAAGGCCGCGTCATAGCATACCTCTCCAGGCAGCTACGACCCCATGAGGAGAACTACGCTACTCACGATCTTGAGCTAGCGGCAGTAGTTCATGCCTTGAAGACATGGCGGCATTACCTCCTAGGGAAACGGTGTGAGATTTACACAGACCACAAAAGTCTGAAGTATATTTTCACCCAAAAGGAATTGAACATGAGGCAGGGAAGATGGTTGGAACTCATCAAAGACTATGACCTCAGTGTTCAGTATCACCCTGGGAAGGCTAACATGGTGGCCGATGCCTTAAGCAGGAAGGCTTGCTCTTTGAATGCCGTTATTCAAGAAAGGCAGCCAACCTTGTTTTAGGAGATCGAACAATTCAGTTTGGAATTGGTCACCCCCGGATATCTGGATCATTTGGAAGTCAGACCGACCCTGATGGACGATGTCAAGAAGGCTCAAGATGGACATGCAAGCATTGAAGGCATCAAGAAGAAGATGAAGCTGGGCAAGGCCCCAGGATTCTCCGAAGACGAGCACGGGATTGTTTGGTACAAAGGTCGTCTCTGCGTTCCAAACAACACCGAGCTGAAGACGCTGATTCTACAAGAAGCCCACGACACTCCATATTCCATCCACCCCGGAGGAACCAAGATGTACCAAGACTTGAAGGCACGATTCTGGTGGCACGGTATGAAGAGAGAGATTGCAACCTATGTTGCAAAGTGTGATGTGTGCCAAAGGGTCAAGGCTGAATATCAGCGACCTGCTGGATTGCTTCAACCACTCAAGTTTCCTGAGTGGAAGTGGGATAAAGTCGGAATGGACTTCATCACTGGATTACCAAGGTCGAATAGAGGACATGACTCTATCTGGGTCATAGTCGATCATTTGACCAAGGTGGCCCATTTCATTCCTGTCAAGACTACCTACTCAGGCAACCAGCTGGCAACTCTCTATATCAACCGAATCGTAAGTCTTCACGGTGTTCCCAAGGAGATTGTGTCAGATCGAGGCACCCAGTTCACTTCAAGGTTCTGGAAGAGATTCCAAGAAGCCTTGGGAACCAAATTGTCTTTCAGCACAGCTTTCCACCCACAGACCGGAGGACAGACTGAGCGAGTCAATCAGATTCTCGAAGACTTGCTCCGAGCCTGTGTCCTGGCGTATGGAGCCAAGTGGGAAGACTGTCTCCCTTTTGCCAAGTTCTCCTATAACAACAGTTACCAGTCAAGCCTTCAGATGGCACAATTTGAGGTATTGTACGGACGCAGATGCCACACACCCCTCAATTGGTCCGAGACTGGAGAAGGACTAGTCTTTGGACCGGATATTCTCCACGCAGCAGAAGAGCAAGTCCAACTAGTCAGAGAGCGATTAAAGGCAGCCAAGTCAAGGCAGAAGAGTTACACTGACACTCGACGCCGAGACATGAGTTTCCATGTCGGGGACCATGTGTACCTGCGGGTAACTCCTCTAAAGGGAACCAAGCGTTTCCATGTCAAGGGGAAGCTCGCACCAAGGTTCATTGGACCCTTTGAGATCACTGCACGACGAGGAGAAGTGGCTTACCAGTTGGAACTACCACCTGAGCTATCCGATGTGCACAATGTATTCCATGTGTCACAACTCCGGAAATGTCTCCAAGTTCCAGACAAGCCAAATCTCTACAAGGATGTGGATCACCAAGCCATTGATCTGCAGCCTGATTTGACCTACCGCGAGAAGCCCATTCGTATTCTGGACGAAGCAGAACGACGTACGCGAAGCCGTACCATCAAGTACTTCAAGGTCCAGTGGAGCAACCACACCGAAGCAGAAGCAACCAGGGAGCAAGAAGACTATCTTAGATCCGAGTTTCCCGACCTCTTTTAAGCCCTAGTTTAGGAATCTCGGGGACGAGATTCTTGTAAGGGGGGTAGGTCTGTCACACCCTGCATTTTGTAACATGTTATTTGTATCTTTGAAGCATGAAAATTTGGACCAGCAAAAGATTTTAGCATCATTTGGCTTTTATTTGGAGTTGAGTTTTCTTCATTTGCTTTTTCATGTGCTCATTAAAGTCAACTATGACCTCTTGTAGATTTTATCTCCATACCCAAAACTTCTGCCCAATGATCATGCCAAGTGTTATATAGTAGTATAGTATTTTCTTACAAAATTAATTTGGCCAAATAGTATTTTATAAAATTAGTTTTCCAAAAACCCCTGAATTGAGATTTGCACTGCAAGTACTTGATTTGGGGTGAGAAAATTATTTCAAAAGGTTTATTTGAGACCTAGTAGCCATAGGACTTCCAGAAACCACAAAGGTATAATTTTAAAAGTTATTTTCCTATTTTATTTAAAAGCTTTTTCTTAAGGCCAGAAATGGTCTTTAATAGGGGAAAATTATTTAACTATTTCAAAAATATTTGCCAAAATTCAGAGAGACTCATAGGACATATATTGTCCATATATAAGAGTTTCAACACTTGGTCATGTTCAAAATAATGGGCTAAACCCTCTAAAACCCTTTCTGGATATTTCAAGCTTTTGAAATATTTACAAAGGAAACTTTCTCCAAAAATTCCAGGGAAATTCTATCATGTCATATATGACATATTTGATGATCTTGCCAAGTCCCATGCCTTGGGAAGCAAGAAAACATCCTCAAACCCCTTCATAACCATTCTGTCCATATTTGAAGTTTGAGCAACTTTACATTGCCAAACTTGTCCAAATGCTCTCAAACTTGGTGCACATGCTAGAATGGCCTAATAAGGCATCTAGACCAAATGGCACAAGATTTGGAATAGAGCAACTTGATCAGATCACCTCAAAACCCTCTCTGTTCAAATGCAAATTTGAACAACATTACATTACCAACTTTTTATCTGGAGCTTCAAACTTTGTGGGCATGGTCAATACCCCAAATGATGATGCTACACCAAGTGGTGCATCAAGGGGAGATGATTAGCTTGACTCAATCAAGATGAAACTGTTTCTGTTGATTTCTAGGGTTCACCAAAGTTACATTGGCTAGTTTCTCCAAATGAGCCCAAATTTGGTGAAGCACCCTATTTTCTCATGTCTTTCAACCCTGTCAAGTGCCATGTCAAGTGGAATTCATTTACTTGACCAAACACTGATCAAACACCTTCTGCAGAATTTCTAAAACCTCCAACTTGACCACTTTCACTTTTCTCCATGGCCTCAACTTCTTACCACATGCTCATTGAGTTATCAGCTACCTCCAGTAACTCCCCCAGCACCCCAGCTCCATGATTGAAGGGTGAAACCCCTGTTTTACCTTGCTGTACAGCAGGTTTCCACCATTTCACCAGCACTCTCCCTCTCTCTCAGCATCTCCAGGGCATCCAAGGCCTCAGGCCCTTTCTTTACTCCTCCCACAACATGCTAGACACTACTGGACATGTTGGGTTTGACCAGAACGACGAGAGCGCGGCGATGCCAGCCATACGCGCGCTCTGGAGCGCGTAACAGTGCAGACCAGCACTGTAGCTCGGGCCAATCAACCTCCCCCGACAGCCTCGGGCCTCCCCCTCGCGCCAGTCGAGGCCCCTCGACGTCCGCGACCTCCCCGGCGTTGTCCCCCCTCCTCCTGCGCCCTCCAGTGGCCGTCGTCGCACGCGCGCACTCCTCTGACGCTCCCCCGCTCCTCTTTCTCCCTCAGCTGGACGTGGAGCTTGTCCAGGAACTCCACAGACCCATTCCCCTAGCCTCCCGTGCGCTGTAGCCTCGCCGGTGAGCTCACCGGCGCACTGGACCACGGGTCCCCGTCGAGCTCCTATAAATAGCCCCTCCCGGGCCCCTCCAGCACCATCCACAGCCTCACTCCTCTCCACTGATCCCCCTAGCAACTCCAGTTCGACCCCAGAAGGTCCTAGTGCTCGGGATCGACCGGAGCGCCGCCGCGTCGGGCCGCCGGCGATCTCGAGGTACGGGCCTCCCCTGCCTCTCCTTCCACCCGTTTCGGAACCGCCGCACCTCACTGACCATTTCCCCCTCGTTTCCCCTCTCTGTGGCAGCCGGAAACAACCTCAACCACGACCCTCCGACGAGCTTCCGCCGCCCCACCTCGTCGCCGGCGAACCAGGCCTCCCCGCCGTGCCGCACCACCACCACAGCAACCGCAACACAACGCTGATTCCAACCCTGCCCTCCGTTGCTGTCGCCGTGGCCGGAATCCTCGCCGGTGAGATCGCCGTCGCCGTGGCCGTGGGGTTAGAGATGACAGGCGGGCCCCGCCTGTCATCCCCCCACCTCTCTCCCCCTCCTCTGTGCCGCTGACCCACGGGCCCCGCCCGTCAGGTTTGAAAACCTGACGTGCACGCGCAGGCTCCCGTGCGGCCGGGCCGATCCATCTGGGCCGTGCACTGTGGCCTTCTCTGGCCCAGTGCACAGGACCCCTTTTTCTTTTTCTTTTCTGTAAATGCTTTAAACATTTCTACAGAAAAGAATATTGATCCAAATTAAATAATTCCAACTCCTAAAATCTTGCAATATTCCAACCTATTTAATGGTACTACTTTCACTCAAATCCATGAAACTTTGTTGTACTGTTCAAATTTAAATTCAAATTTGGGCAGTAAGACTCCTGTTCTAAAATCAATAAATTCTATTCTGTAACTCCAAAACTCCAACTAAGATTTTTCCCCATCTTAGAAAATCCTCTAGTATTTTACAAAAATAAGTTGACATTTTTCTGAGCACTTTGATTTTTCTGTTTTGTTTGTATTCTTATTTTCCCGTGGTTATTATGCGACGTATAGATCCCGTATTTGACGAAGTTGCTGTGGAAGAAGAAGGAGAAGGATTTGAAGACTTTGAAGACCAAGCCAATCCAGGCAAGCAGCCCTTTGACCATGATACACTTGTTCCTCGGAACCCGTTTGTTTCCGATGCATGATATTAGGGTTACGATGGTAACCTAGTTGATTCCACCTCATGATGCATGCTTGATCTTGATCTTGCTAAGTGCTAGATGACATGCAAATAGATGGTCATGATGCTTATAAGATGCATGTGTGATATGAACCCTCGCAGTTGAAATCTTTGCATGGACCCATCGGGTGCCCCTAATGCCCGAGGGTGATGAAGTGTTAGGTCATCGCTTGAGAAAGAAGTGATGTGCCGGTAATATCTTGTGCATGGTGGAATGATGGATTAGATTTATGTGTGACTACCGTCCCAACCAAACATGTGCAACCACACTACCCCTTATGGGACGGGGCTTTATTGATTACTTAGGTCGATACTAGCATGGTGCCCGCATTACTAGTGACGGGAAGACTTGAGGTCTTTCCCGGGACGGGGTCGTGCTTGGATAGACGGCCATGACTGTTTTTACAGGGCACCGGACACACCGTTGGTCCCTTCGGGTACGCGTGACATTGAAACTAAGGCAAGTCCCGTGATCTATTGTTTGTACCCGAGGGTCGTGTACCAACGAGTGGACTCTATGTTAGTGTCGTCTAAGGAAAGGTAATGACCGGGTGCTTACCCCGGGTACTTGAGGTACCGCGGGTCGTGGATGACACGGAAGTTCCCCGGATCTTGTGGGTAAAGTGCGCAACCTCTGCAGAGTGTAAAACTATTCGAATAGTCGTGTCCACGGTCATGGACAGTTGGGTGGTGCTACTTAAACTATGTCCAGAATTTTACTTCCTCGGTGTTGGAATGTGTGTGCTAAGTCGAGGATGGTGACTTGACTTGATGAGTTGAATCATATTCATGTTGATATCGGTAACCTGTCATCAAGGTTACGCGAGGTTATTGATGCATAAACTTGATGATAGCATATTGTTCTAGCTTTCTGCTAGATTGTTCATTATTGTTCCATTGCATTGTTACCAAATCATGGGTTGCTTGCGAGTACATTCAAAGTACTCATTGGCTTGCCACTGGTTATTTAATTGGCCAGGCATGGAAGAACAGGATTATGAGGAAGAGTTCTTTGGAGACGAACATGCGAACTAGGACGCTATCCCAGTCAGAATGCATGTAGGGTTAAGGCAGATGGCATGGGTTCTACCCGTTTATCGAAGACTTCCGCTATTTGAGTTATTTCCTATTCAGCCCGTGAGGCTCTATCTATGCAAGACTTGGCCATAATGGCCTTAATTCGTGTAAGACTATTTGTATGGATGTAAGACTCTTGTTATTTCAGCTTCTGTGTGTTCAGTGAGCATTGATCTCTGGGATCACTGTACACGTGCATTCGGTGATCTCGACATCTAAGTCGGGGTCCCCACAGCCGTAGAATACCGCTATCATGAGAGAAGCCACTAGAGAAAACTATGGCCCCCAGGTCTATTCTCAACATATCAATCTACATCTACTTTACCTTTACTGCTTTTATTTGTTGTTTTATTAAACCAAAAATACCAAAAATATAATTATCATCTCTATCAGATCTCATTCTCGTAAGTGACCGTAAAGGGATTGACAACCCCTTATCGTGTTGGCTGCGAAGTTCTTATTTGTTTGTGCAGGTGTGAGGGACTCGTGCGTGGTCTCCTACTGGATTGATACCTTGGTTCTCAAAAACTGAGGGAAATACTTACGCTACTGTCCTGTATCTGCCTTTCCTCTTCGAGGGAATACAACGCAAGCTCAGCAGCAACTGCTTGGGACTTAAGAATAGATTCAATTTTGCCTGTCGTACCCCCCCCCCCCAAGTGACGGGTCGTGCATTTTGCCGGCTCTGGACTTTGAATGACTTCTAGATGAATGATTTTTCTGTTTTTACACGAGGCTTTAAACATAGCCGGGTCACAATTGACCGGCTTAAAGAAAGAGTTTGATACTAAGAAAACTTCGTGAGCCAGGCCAGAGTCAAGCCTGCAATCGTCCATATAGGAGCAGGAAAAAAGTCAAGGCGGCTTTTGAGACTAAAAGAGCCGCCTTTGAAACTGAGAAGGTCGCCTTGATCAAGCATGTAGAAGATGCTGAAGGTCAACTCAAGTCTACAACTAAAGAGCTGACTGGTTTGAAACATCATATCGCGCAAATTACACAAGCCATATTTGGTAAGTAACTCTTTGAATAGCTAGTGGCTATATCATTACCATGTTCTCCTCGCTCTTCTTAGTGTTATATATTATGTAATCTTCTTTTGCGGTGTGTTTGTTGGGATCCGTTGAATTGTGTGTTTATGATCAGAATATATATTGAAAGTAATTGAGTATTTTCTGAACTTTAGTATGCATGATTATGATAGCTTTGTATTTCTCTCCGATATATTTGTTTTGTTTGGCCAACTAGATTGATTTACCTTCAGTGGGAGAGGTGCTTTGTAATGGATTCAATCTTGCGGTGCTCTACATCTCAGTGAAAGTAGGGGATAAGACACGTATTTGTATTGTTGTCATTAAGGATAAAACTATGGGGTAAATTGATACGTCTCCAACGTATCTATAATTGTTGATTGTTCCATGCTATTATATAGTATGTTTTGGATGTTTAATGGGCTTTATTGTACACTTTTATATTATTTTTGGGACTAACCTACTAACCCAAAGGCCCAGTGCAGATTGCTGTTTTTTGCCTATTCCAGGGTTTCGCAGAAAAGGAATATCAAACGGAGTCCAAATGGAATGAAACCTTCGTGAGAGTTATTTTTGGAACAAAATCAACACAGAAGACTTGGAGTACACGCGAGGGAACGAAGGAGGCGGCCACGAGGGTCCAGGGCGCGCCCCCTCCTACAGGGCGCGCCCCCCACCCTCGTGGGCCCCCTCTGGCTTCCCCGATGCCCTCCTTCCTCCTATATATATCCTTGTACCCTAAAAACATCGAGGCAACAGAGAAAACCCTAATTCCACCGCCGCAACCTTCTGTTCTCGTGAGATCCCATCTTGCGGCATGTTCCGGAGCTCCGTCGGAGGGGGAATCTTCCATGGAGTACTTCTACATAAACACCATTGCCTCACCATGAATTGTGAGTAGTTTACCACAGACCTTCGGGTCCATAGTTATTAGCTAGATGGCTTCTTCTCTCTTTCTGGATCTCAATACCAAGTTCTCCTCGATCTTCGAGGAGATCTATTCGATGTAATCTTTTTGCGGTGTGTTTGTCGAGATCCGATGAATTGTGGGTTTATGATCAAGATTATCTACGAGAAATATTTGGTTGTTTTTTGAATTCTTTTATGTATGATTGTAATATCCTTGCAAGTCTCTTCGAATTATTGGTTTGGTTTGGCCTACTAGATCTACAGTTCTTGCAATGGGAGAAGTGTTTGGCTTTGGGTTCAATCTTGTGGTGTCCTTTCCGAGTGATAGCAGGGGCAGCAAGGCACGTATTGTATTGTTGCCATCGAGGATAAAAAGATGGGGTTTATATCATATTGCTTGAGTTTATCCATCTACATCATGTCATCTTTCTTAAAGCATTACTCTATTCTTATGAACTTAATACTCTAGATGCATGCTGGATAGCGATCAATGTATGGAGTAATAGTAGTAGATGCAGAATCGTTTCGGTCTACTTGTCAAGGATGTGATGCCTATATATAATGAGCATGCCTAGATATTCTCATAACTATGCGCTTTTCTATCAATTGCTCGACAGTAATTTGTGTTGGGGAACGTAGCAGAATTCAAAAAAATTCTACGCTTTCACCAAGATCCAACTAAGGAGACATCTAGCAATGAGCAAGTAAGAGTGCATCTACATACCGTTATGTAGATCGCGTGCGGAAGCTTTCGAAGAAGCGTGGATAAAGTAGTTGTACTCTTTGCGTTCTTCGTCACCGATAATCTAGCGCCGAACGGACGGCACCTCCGCGTTCAACACACGTCCGGTACAGCAACGTCACCTCCTTCTTGATCCAGCGAGGGGGGAGGAGAAGTCGTCAGAGATCCAGCAGCACAACGGCGTGGTGGTGGATGCAGTGGAGATTGAAGCAGGGCTTCGCCGGGCGCCCTGCGTTTGAGGAGACGGAGTTGCGACGGGAGGGGGAGAGGCGCCAGGGCAAGGGTGCGGCTGCCCTCTCTCCCCCCCCCACATATATATAGGGGGCCAGGGGGTGCGCCATGCCCTGCAGATGGCATCTGTAGGGGGGGCGGCGGCCTGGGGGGGAGACTTGCCCCCCAAGGCAAGGGGGCGCCCCCTCCCCCCTAGGGTTTCAACCCTAGGCGCATGGGGAGGTGGGCCCTAGTGGTGCGCCAGCCCATTAGGGCTGGACACTTCCCTCTTGCGGCCTAGGGGCCCCACCAGGATGGGTGGCCCCACCCGGTGAACCCCCGGGGCCCCTCCGGTGGTCCCAGGACACTCCCAGTGACCCCCGGAGATCACCCGATGGCCGAAACTGGACTTCCTATATATCATTCTTTACCTCCGGACCATTCCGGAACTCCTCGTGACGTCCGAGATCTCATCCGGGACTCCGAACAACTTTCGGGTTTCCACGTGCATGTATCTCTACGACCCTAGCATTACCGAACCTTAAGTGTGTAGACCCTATGGGTTCGGGAGACACGTAGACATGACCGAGACCACTCTCCGGTCAATAACCAACAGCGGGATCTGGATACCCATGTTGGTTCCCATGTGTTCCTCGATGATCTTCATCGGATCAACCACCGTGTCAAGGATTCACTCAATCCCGTATGTTATTCCCTTTGTCCATCGGTACGGTACTTGCCCGAGATTCGATCGTCGGTATTCCCGATACCTTGTTCAATCTCGTCATGGCAAGTCTCTTTACTCGATCCGTAATCCATCATCCTGTGACTAACTACTTAGTCACTTTGAGCTCATTATGATGATGTCTTACCGAGTGGGCCCAGAGGTACCTCTCCGTCATACGGAGTGACAACATCCCAGTCTCGGTTCGTACCAACCCAACAGACACCTTCGGTGATACCCGATGCGTACCTTTATAGCCACCCAGTTACGTTGTGACGTTTGGCACACCCAAAGTATTCCTACGGTATCCAGGAGTTGTACAACCTCATGGTCTAAGGAATAAATACTTGACACCGAAAAGCTTATGCATTACGAACTACACGATCTCGTGCTATGCTCGGGATTGGGTCTAGTCCATCACATCATTCTCCTAATGATGTGATCCCGTTATCACTGACATCCTATGTCCATGGTCAGGAAACCGTGACCATCTGTTGATCAACGAGCTGGTAACTAGAGGCTCACCAGGGACTCGTTGTGGTCTATGTATTCACACATGTATCGTTGTTTCCGTACAATACAATTCAAGCATGAACAACACACGATTATCATGAACAAGGAAATATAATAATAATACTTTTATTATTGCCTCTAGGGCATATTTCCAACAATCTCCCACTTGCTCTAGAGTCAATAATCTAGTTACATTGTGATGAATCGAACACCCATAGAGTTCTGGTGTTGATCATGTTTTGCACGTGGAAGAGGTTTAGTCAACGGGCCTGCGACATTCAGATCCGTATGCACTTTACAAATATCTATGTCTCCATCCTGAACATAATTCCGGATGGAGTTGAAACGACGCTTGATGTGCTTGGTCTTCTTGTGAAACCTGGGCTCCTTGGTAATGGCAATAGCACCAGTGTTGTCACAGAAGAGAGTCATCGGGCTTGACGCGCTTGGAATGACTCCTAGTCGGTGATGAACTCCTTCATCTAGACTCCTTCCTGCGCTGCTTCGGAAGCAGCTATGTACTCCGCTTCACATGTAGATGCTGCCACGACGCTTTGCTTGCAACTGCACCAGCTGACTGCCCCACCATTCAAAATATACACGTATCCGGTTTGAGACTTAGAGTCATCCAGATCTGTGTCGAAGCTAGCATCGACGTAACCCTTTACGACAAGCTCTTCGTCACCTCCATAAACGGGAAACATATCCTTAGTCCTTTTCAGGTACTTCAGGATGTTCTTGACCGCTGTCCAGTGTTCCGTACTGGGATCACTTTGGTACCTCCCTACCAAACTTATGGCAAGGTTCACATCAGGTCTGGTACACAGCATGGCATACATGATAGAACCTATGGCCGAGGCATAGGGAATGACACTCATCTTTTCTCTATCTTCTGCCGTGGTCGGCGACTGAGCCTTGCTCAATATCATACCTTGCAAAACAGGCAAGAATCCTTTCTTTGACTGATCCATATTGAACTTTTTCAATATTTTGTCAAGGTATGTACTTTGTGAAAGACCAATGAGGCGTCTTGATCTATCTCTATAGATTTTGATGCCTAATATGTAAGCAGCTTCTCCAAGGTCCTTCATTGAAAATCTTTTATTCAAGTAGGCCTTTACATTTTCCAAGAATTCTATATCATTTCCCATCAGCAATATGTCATCCACATATAATATGAGAAATGCCACAGAGCTCCCACTCACTTTCTTGTAAATACAGGCTTCTCCATAAGTCTGTATAAAGCCAAACGCTTTGATCACTTCATCAAAGCGAATATTCCAACTCCGAGATGCTTGCACCAGCCCGTAAATCGAGCGTTGGAGCTTGCATACCTTGTTAGCGTTCTCTGGATCGACAAAACCTTCCGGTTGCATCATATACAACTCTTCCTTGAGGAAGCCATTAAGGAATGCTGTTTTGACGTCCATTTGCCATATCTCATAATCATAGAATGCAGCTAACATGATTCTGACTGACTTCAGCATCGCTACGGGAGAGAGAGTCTCGTCGTAGTCAATCCCCTGAACTTGTCGATAACCCTTAGCGACAAGCCGAGCTTTATAGATGGTCACATTACCATCCACGTCTGTCTTCTTCTTAAATATCCATTTGTTTTCTATGGCGTGCCTGTCAACAGGCAAGTCCACCAAAGTCCATACTTTGTTTTCATACATGGATTCTATCTCGGATTTCATGGATCCAAGCCATTTATTGGAATCCGGGCCCGCCATCGCTTCTTCATAGTTCGAAGGTTCACCATTGTCTAACAACATGATTTCCAGGATAGGGTTGCCGTACCACTCTGGTGCGGAACGTGCCCTTGTGGACCTTCGAAGTTCAGTAGTAACTTGATCTGTTTCTTCATGATCATTATCATCAACTTCCTCCCTTGTCGGTGCAGGCACCTCAGGAACAATTTCCTGCGCTGCGCTACTCTCCGGTTCGGGAGGGGTGACTCTCACCTCATCAAGTTCTACTTTCCTCCCACTCACTTCTTTCGAGAGAAACTCTTTCTCCAGAAAGGATCCATTCTTGGCAACAAAGACTTTGCCTTCGGATCTGTGGTAGAAGGTGTACCCAATCGTTTCCTTTGGGTATCCTATGAAGACGCATTTTTCCGATTTGGGTTCGAGCTTTTCAGGTTGAAGTTTCTTGACATAAGCATCGCAACCCCAAACTTTTAGAAACGACAGCTTCGGTTTCTTGCCAAACCAAAGTTCATACGGAGTCGTCTCAACGGATTTCGACGGAGCCCTATTTAAAGTGAATGCGGCAGTCTCTAAAGCATAACCCCAAAAAGATAGTGGTAAATCGGTGAGGGACATCATAGATCGCACCATGTCCAACAAAGTACGATTTCTGCGTTCAGACACACCGTTACGTTGAGGTGTTCCGGGCGGTGTCAATTGTGAAACAATTCCACAGTTCCTAAGGTGTGTGCCAAACTCATGACTTAAATATTCACCCCCGTGATCCGATCGCAAGAACTTTATTTTTCTGTCACGTTGATTCTCAACCTCATTCTAAAATTCCTTCAACTTTTCAAAGGTCTCAGACTTGTGTTTCATCAAATAGATATACCCATATCTACTCAAGTCATCTGTGAGGGTGAGAACATAATGATAGCCTCCGCGAGCCTCAACACTCATTGGACCGCACACATCGGTATGTATGATTTCCAACAAGTTGGTTGCTCGCTCCATTGTTCCGGAGAACGGAGTCTTGGTCATCTTGCCCAAGAGGCATGGTTCGCACGTGTCAAATGATTCATAATCAAGAGACTCTAGAAGTCCATCTGAATGGAGCTTCTTCATACGTTTGACACCAATATGACCAAGGCGGCAATGCAACAAGTATGTGGGACTATCATTATCAACTTTACATCTTTTGGCATCTACACTATGAATATGTGTATCATCACGTTCGAGATTCATCAAAAATAAACCATTGACCAGCGAGGCATGACCATAAAACATATCTCTCAAATAAATAGAACAACCATTATTCTCTGATTTGAAAAGAGTAGCCATCTCGCATAAGACGAGATCCAGATACAATGTTCATGCTCAAAGCTGGTACTAAATAACAATTATTAAGGTTTAAAACTAATCCCGAGGGTAGATGTAGAGGTAGCGTGCCGACGGCGATCACATCGACCTTGGAACCATTCCCGACGCGCATCATCACCTCATCCTTCGCCAGTCTCCGCTTATTCCGCAGCTCCTGTTTTGAGTTACAAATGTGAACAACCGCACCGGTATCAAATACCCAGGAGCTACTATGAGCGCTGGTAAGGTACACATCAATAACAAGTATATCAAATATACCTTTGACGTTGTCGGCCTTCTTGTCTGCTAAATATTTGGGGCAGTTCCGCTTCCAGTGCCCCGTTCCCTTACAATGAAAACACTCAGTTTCAGGCTTGGGTCCATTCTTTAGCTTCTTCCCGGCAACTGGCTTACCGGGCGCGGCAACTCCTTTGCCGTCCTTCTTGAAGTTCTTCTTACCCTTACCTTTCTTGAACTTAGTGGTTTTATTGACCATCAACACTTGATGTTCTTTCTTGATATCCACCTCCGCTGATTTCAGCATTGAATACACCTCGGGAATGGACCTCTCCATCCCCTGCATATTGAAGTTTAACACGAAGCTCTTGAAGCTAGGTGGGAGCGACTGGAGGATTCTGTCAACGACCGCTTCATCTGGGAGATTCATTCCCAGCTGAGACAAGCGGTTGTGCAATCCAGAAATCTTGAGGATGTGCTCACTGACAGAACTGTTTTCCTCCATCTTACAGCTGTAGAATGCGTCGGAGACGTCATATCTCTCGACTCGGGCATGAGCTTGGAAAACCATTTTCAGCTCTTGGAACATCTCATATGCCCCGTGGTGCTCAAAACGCTTTTGGAGCCCCGATTCTAAACTGTAAAGCATGCCGCACTGAACCAGGGAGTAATCATCACAACGCGACTGCCAGGCGTTCATAACGTCTTGGGTCGCTGGGAGAACGGGTGCATCACCTAGCGGTGCTTCAAGGACATATGATCTCTTGGCAGCTATGAGGATAATCCTCAGGTTACGGACCCAATCCGTATAGTTGCTACCATCGTCTTTCAGCTTGGTTTTCTCTAGGAACGCGTTGAAGTTGAGGGAAACTTGAGCGTGGGCCATTTGATCTACAAGAGATATAGTAAAGAATTTAGACTAAGTTCATGATAATTAAGTTCATCTTAATCAAATTTTAATGAACTCCCACTCAAAATGACATCTCTCTAGTCATCTAAGTGATACACGATCCGAATTGACTAGCCCGTGTCTGATCATCACGTGAGACGGACTAGTCATCAACGGTGAACATCTTCATGTTGATCGTATCTTCTATACGACTCGTGTTCGACCTTTCGGTCTTCCGTGTTCCAAGGCCATGTCTGTACATGCTAGGCTCGTCAAGTGAACCCTAAGTGTATCGCGTGTGTAAATCTGTCTTACACCCGTTGTATGCGAACGTTAGAACCTATCACACCCGATCATCACGTGGTGCTTCGGAGCAACGAACTTTAGCAACGGTGCACAGTTAGGGGAAACACAATACTTGAAATCTTAGTGAGAGATCATCTTATTTACTACCGTCGTTCTAAGTAAACAAGATGCATAAACATGATAAACATCACATGCAATCAATTAAAGTGACATGATATGGCCAATATCATCTTGCTCCTTGGATCTCCATCTTCGGGGCACCATGATCATCTTGTCACCGGCTCGACACCATGATCTTCATCATCATGATCTTCATCATCGTGTCTTGAAGAAGTCGTCACGCCAACTATTACTTCTACTACTATAGCTAACGTTTAGCAACGAAGTAAAGTAATTACATGGCGTTATTCAGTGACACGTAGGTCATACAATAATTAAGACAACTCTTATGGCTCCTGCCGGTTGTCAAGTTCATCGACATGCAAGTCGTGATTCCCTATTACAAGAACATGATCAATCTCATACATCACATATATCATTCATCACATCTTCGTTTTTGGCCATACCACGTCACATAGCACATGCTGCAAAAACAAGTTAGACGTCCTCTAATTGTTGTTGCAAGTTTTACATGGCTTCTACAGGATTTCTAGCAAGAACGTTTCTTACCTACGCCAAAACCACAAAGTGATTTGTCAATTTCTATTTACCCTTCATAAGGACCCTTTTCATCGAATCCGATCCGACTAAAGTAGGAGAGACAGACACCCGCCAGCCACCTTATGCATCTAGTGCATGTCTGTCGGTGGAACCAGTCTCACGTAAGCGTACGTGTAAAGTCGGTCCGGGCCGCTTCATCCCACAATACCGCCGAATTAAGATTGACTAGTAACGGTAAGAAAGTTGAACAAACTCAAACACCCACAACTACTTTGTGTTCTACTCGTGCAAGATGCTACGCATTAAACCTAGCTCAGATGCCACTGTTGGGGAACGTAGCAGAATTCAAAAAAATTCTACGCTTTCACCAAGATCCAACTAAGGAGACATCTAGCAACGAGCAAGTAAGAGTGCATCTACATACCTTTATGTAGATCGCGTGCGAAAGCTTTCGAAGAAGCATGGATGAAGTAGTTGTACTCTTCGCGTTCTTCGTCACCGATGATCTAGCGCCGAACGGAAGTCACCTCCGCGTTCGACCCACGTCCGGTACAGCAACGTCACCTCCTTCTTGATCCAGCAAGGGGGTAGGAGAAGTCATCAGAGATCCAGCAGCACAACGGCGTGGTGGTGGATGCAGTGGAGATTGCAGCAGGGCTTCGCCGGGCGCCCTGCGTTTGAGGAGACGGAGTTGTGACGGGAGGGGGGGAGGCGCCAGGGCAAGGGTGCGGCTGCCCTCCCCCCCCCCCCCCCCC
>LR738714.1:374146952-374220453 GCA_902687465.1 Secale cereale | reverse complement strand
ATATAGGGGGCCAGGGGGTGCGCCATGCCCTGCAAATGGCATCTGCAGGGGGGGCGGCGGCCTAGGGGGAGACTTGCCCCCCAAGGAAAGGGGGCGCCCCCTCCCCCCTAGGGTTTCAACCCTAGGCGCATGGGGAGGTGGGCCCTAGTGGTGCTCCAGCCCATTAGGGCTGGACACTTCCCTCTTGCGGCCTAGGGGCCCCACCGGGATGGGTGGCCCCACCCGGTGGACCCCCGGGGCCCCTCTGGTGGTCCCGGGACACTCCCGGTGACCCCCGGAGATCACCCGATGGCCGAAACTGGACTTCCTATATATCATTCTTTACCTCCGGACCATTCCGGAACTCCTCGTGACGTCTGGGATCTCATCCGGGACTCCGAAGAACTTTCGGGTTTCCACGTGCATGTATCTCTACGACCCTAGCGTTACCGAACCTTAAGTGTGTAGACCCTACGGGTTCGGGAGACACGTAGACATGACCGAGACCACTCTCCGGTCAATAACCAACAGCGGGATCTGGATACCCATGTTGGTTCCCACGTGTTCCTCGATGATCTTCATCGGATGAACCACCGTGTCAAGGATTCACTCAATCCCGTATGTTATTCCCTTTGTCCATCGGTACGGTACTTGCCCGAGATTCGATCGTCGGTATTCCCGATACCTTGTTCAATCTTGTCATGGCAAGTCTCTTTACTCGATCCGTAATCCATCATCCCGTGACTAACTACTTAGTCACTTTGAGCTCATTATGATGATGTCTTACCGAGTGGGCCCAGAGGTACCTCTCCATCATACGGAGTGACAACATCCCAGTCTCGGTTCGTACCAACCCAACAGACACCTTCGGTGATACCCGATGCGTACCTTTATAGCCACCCAGTTACGTTGTGATGTTTGGCACACCCAAAGTATTCCTACGGTATCCGGGAGTTGTACAACCTCATGGTCTAAGGAATAAATACTTGACACCGAAAAGCTTATGCATTACGAACTATACGATCTCGTGCTATGCTCAGGATTGGGTCTAGTCCATCACATCATTCTCCTAATGATGTGATCCCGTTATCACTGACATCCTATGTCCATGGTCAGGAAACCGTGACCATCAGTTGATCAACGAGCTGGTAACTAGAGGCTCACCAGGGACTCATTGTGGTCTATGTATTCACACATGTATCGCTGTTTCCGTACAATACAATTCAAGCATGAATAACAGACGATTATCATGAACAAGGAAATATAATAATAATACTTTTATTATTGCCTCTAGGGCATATTTCCAACAATTTGTTCACCCACCGTAGAATTCTGCTATCATGAGAGAAGCCACTAGTGAAACCTATGGCCCCCGGGTCTATTCTCAACATATTAATCTCCAATCTACTTTACTTTGCTTTATTTACTTTATGTTCTTATATCCAAAAATACTAAAAACATTACACTATCCTATCTATCAGATTTCACATTCGTAAGTGACTGTAAAGGGATTGACAACCCCTTATCACGTTGGCTGCGAAGTTCTTATTTGTTTGTGTAGGTGCGAGGGACTCGCGCGTGGTCTCCTATTGGATTGATACCTTGGTTCTCAAAAACTGAGGGAAATACTTACGCTACTGTGATGCATCACCCTTTTCTCTTCGGCGAATACAATGCAAGCTCAAGAAGTAGCAAGAAGAATTTCTGGCGCCGTTGCCGGGGAGGCTTACGCAATAGTCATATACAAAGTACCTATCACAAACCCTTATCTTCGCCTTACATTTTTTGCCTCTCGTTTTCCTCTCCCCCACTTCACCTTTGCCGTTTTATTCGCCCTTTTTTCGTTCGCCTTTTTGTTTGCTTGTGTTGCCATGTGACATCTACTAGCTTGCATCTTCGCTTGCTAAATTATGGATCCTCATCCACTTGCTAATCTTTTTAAGAGATCCAATTATGTTGAACCAATTGCTTGTGAGTTGTGTGCACTAGATTATCTTTATGAGGTTTTGCTTGAAATTTGTGAGTCCAAAAATTGTGATGAAGTATTGAAAGAAAATTATAAAGTGATTCACTATAGCTCTTTGAGTAAAAAGCATGATTGCAATGATGTTGTTATAAATTATATTGTTGTTAATTGTGTTAATGATATGCAAAACCCTAAGCTAGGGGATGCTTGTTTTGCTATGTCCACTACTTGTTGCAATGATCATGATTGGGGTGATATTTATTATGATCTTGAAAATATATTTAACCCCATGATATATATGAGATTGATAATAATTTTTGCAATAATATTGAAAGTGGGTTTGGAGAGCTCATGACTTTAGTTAATGTTGATCCCACTATTTTGGAAGAGTGTCAACTTCGTATGCATGTGGATCATGTTGAGAATATGTTTTTTGATACCTATATTGTTGAATTTGATTATGATCCTACATGCAATTATTATGAGAAAGGAAAATATGGTTGTAGAAATTTTCATGTTACTAAATTACCTCTCGTTATGTTGAGATTCCTATTGTTTCTTTCTTCTTCCTTGCATATGCTAGATCTTGTTTGTCTTGCTAATTTGTTTGCCTATAAAGTGCCTATGCATAGGAAGTATGTTAGACTTAGATGTGATTTTCACATGCTATATGATGCTCTCTTTGTGCTTCAATTCTTATCTTTCACGTGAGCATCATTGAATTTTGAAGCCTATCTTAATGGCTATAAATAAAGAGCTCGTTGGGAGGCAACCCAATTTTATTTTATTTGTTTTTTGCTTCCGTTTAGGAATAATTATTGCATCTAGCTTCTGTTTAGATGTGGTTTTGTGTTTTAATTAGTGTTTGTGCCAAGTAGAACCTTTGGGAAGACTTGTGTGAAGTTTATATGATCATGCTGTAAAAAACAGAAACTTTAGCGCTCACGAGAATAGTCACCAAATTTTACTAGAGAGTGCTATTTAGTTGATTCTTTTTGCATATCGTTAATATACAAATTCCTCATGTTTACCATTTTATTTAAAAAAATGGAGTTACATAAGTATTCGAAAGTTACAGATTACTACACACTGTTCTGTTTTTGACAAATTCTGTTTTTCGTGTGTTGTTTGCTTATTTTGCTGCATCTATGAGTAGTATTGGAGGTTATGAATCATAGAGAAGTTGGAATATAGTAGTTTTAACACCAATATAAACAAAGAATGAGTTCATTACAACACCTTTGAGTGGTGGTTTGTTTTCTTATACTAACGGAGCTCACGAGATTTTTGGCAAAGTTTTGTGTTGTGAAGTTTTCAAGTTTTGAGTATGGATTTGATGGACTATGGAACAAAGAGTGGCAAGAGCCTAAGCTTAGGAATGCCCAAGGTAAAATTCAAGGACAACCAAAAGACTAAGCTTGGGGATGCCCCGGGAAGGCATCCCCTCTTTCGTCTTCATCTATCGGTAACTATACTCGGGAATATATTTTTATTCACCACATGATATGTGTTTTGCTTGGAGCATAATGTATGATTTTAGTATTTGCTTTTTAGTTTTCCACAATAATCCTTGCTGGACACACCTTTTGAGAGAGATAAATATGGTTTAGAATTTATCAGAATACTCTATGTGCTTCACTTATATCTTTTGAACTAGATAGTTTTGCTCTAGTGCTTCACTTATATCTTTTAGAGCACGGTGGTGATTTTATTTTGTAGAAATTGTTAATCTATCATGCTTCACTTATATACTTTTGAGAGTCTTTTAGAACAGCATGGTAATGTGCTTTGGTTATAAAACTATTCCTAATATGATTGGCCTCCAAGATGAATATAGTAAAAACTTTCATACAAAGTGCATTGAATATGATGAGAAGTTTGATACTTGATGATTGTTTTGAGATATGAGGATGGTGATATTAGAGTCATACTAGTGGAGTAATTATGAATTTGAGAAATACTTGTGTTAAAGTTTGTGATTCCCGTATCATGCACGTATGGTGAACAGCTATGTGACCAAGTTAGAGCATGAGGTATTTATTGAGTGACATCCTTTGTGTGGAGGTCGGGGGCGCGCGATAGTTAACTCCTACCAACCTCCCCCCTAGGAGCATGCGTTGATTGCTTTATTTCGATGACTCGTAAATTTTTGCAATAAGTATATGAGTTCTTTATGACTAATGTTGAGTTCATGGATTATACGCACTCTCACCCTTCCACCATTGCTAGCCTCTCTTGTACCGCGCAACTCTCGCTGGTACCATACACCCACCATATACCTTCCTCAAAACAGCCACCATATCTACCTATCATGGCATTTCCATAGCCATTCCGAGATATATTTCCATGCAACTTTCCACAACTTCGTTTGCTATGACACGCTTCATCATTGTCATATTGCCATGCATGATCATGTAGTTGACATCGTATTTGTGGCTGGGCCACCATGCATAATTTTTCATACATGTCACTCTTGATTCATTGCACATCCAGTACACCACCGGAGGCATTCATATAGAGTCATACTTTGTCCTAGTATCGAGTTGTAATATCAAGTTGTAAATCAATATAAGTGTGATGAACATCATTATTAGAGCATTGTCCCAAAAGAAAAAGAAAAGGAAGGAAAGGCCAAAAAAGAAAAAAAGAAAAAAAAGGAAAGAAAAAGAAAAGAAAAGGGACAATGCTACTATCTTTTTCCACACTTGTTCTTCAAAGTAGCACCATGATCTTCATGATAGAGAGTCTCTTGTTTAGTCACTTTCATATACTAGTGGGAATTTTCATTATAGAACTTGGCTTGTATATTCCAACGATGGGCTTCCTCAAATGCCCTAGGTCTTCATGAGCAAGCAAGTTGGATGCACACCCACTTATTTTCTTTTATTGAGCTTTCATACACTTATAGCTCTAGTGCATCCATTGCATGGCAATCCCTACTCACTCACATTGATATCTATTAATGGGCATCTCCATAGCCCATTGCTACGCCGAGTCGATGTGAGACTATCTTCCTCCTTTTTGTATTCTCCACAACCACCACTCTATTCCACCTATAGTGCTATATCCATGGCTCACGCTCATGTATTGCATGAAAGTTGAAAGGTTTGAAAAAATTTGAGTATGAAAACAATTGCTTGGCTGAAATCAGGGTTGTGCATGATATGAATATTTTGTGTGATGAAGAGGGAGCATAGCCAGACTATATGATTTTGTAGGGATAACTTTATTTGGCCATGTTATTTTGAGAAGACATGATTGCTTTGTTAGTATGCTTGAAGTATTATTATTCTTGTGTCAATATAGACTTTTGTCTTGAATCTTTCGGATCTGAACATTCATGCCACAATAAAGAAATTACATTGAAAATTATGTTGGTTAGCATTCCACATCAAAAATTATGTTATTATCATTTACCTACTCGAGGACGAGCAGGAATTAAGCTTGGAGATGCTTGATACGTCTCCAACGTATCTATAATTTTTTATTGTTCCATGCTATTATATATTATGTTTTGGATGTTTAATGGGCTTTATTATACACTTTTATATTATTTTTGGGACTAACCTACTAACCCAAAGGCCCAGTGCAGATTGTTGTTTTTTAACTATTTCAGGGCTTCGCAGAAAAGGAATATCAAACGGAGTCCAAATAGAATGAAACCTTCGCAAGAGTTATTTTTGGAACAAAATCAACACGGAAGACTTGGAGTACACGCGAGGGAACGAAGGAGGCGGCCACGAGGGTCCAGGGCGCGCCCCCTCCTACAAGGCGCGCCCCCCACCCTCGTGGGCCCCCTCTGGCTCCCCCGATGCCCTCCTTCGTCCTATATATATATATATATATATATATATATATATATATATATATATATATATATATATATATATATATATATATATATATATATACCCTGAAAACATCGAGGCAACAGAGAAAACCCTAATTCCACCGCCGCAACCTTCTGTTCCCGTGAGATCCCATCTTGGGGCATGTTCCGGAGCTCCGTCGGAGGGGGGGTCTTCCACGGAGTGCTTCTACATCAACACCATTGCCTCACCATGAGTTGTGAGTAGTTTACCACAAACCTTCGGGTCCATAGTTATTAGCTAGATGGCTTCTTCTCTCTTTCTGGATCTCAATACCAAGTTCTCCTTGGTCTTCGAGGAGATCTATTCGATGTAATCTTTTTGCGGTGTGTTTGTCGAGATCCAATGAATTGTGGGTTTATGATCAAGATTATCTATGAGAAATATTTGGTTCTTGTCTGAATTCTTTTATGTATGATTATAATATCCTTGCAAGTCTCTTCGAATTATTGATTTGGTTTGGCCTACTAGATCTATAGGTCTTGCAATGGGAGAAGTGCTTGGCTTTGGGTTCAATCTTGCGATGTCCTTTCCCAGTGACAACAGGGGCAGCAAGGCATGTATTGTATTGTTGCCATCGAGGATAAAAATATGGGGTTTATATCATATTGCTTGAGTTTATCCCTCTACATCATGTCATCTTACTTAAAGCATTACTCTATTCTTATTAACTCAATACTCTAGATGCATGCTGGATAGCGGTCGATGTGTGGAGTAATAGTAGTAGATGCAGAATTGTTTTGGTCTACTTATCATGGACGTGATGCCTATATGTAATGATCATGCCTAGATATTCTCATAACTATGCGCTTTTCTATCAATTGCTCGATAGTAATTTGTTCACCCACCGTAGAATTCTGCTATCATGAGAGAAGACACTAGTGAAACCTATGGCCCCCGGGTCTATTCTCAACATATTAATCTCCAATCTACTTTACTTTGCTTTATTTACTTTTTGTTCTTATATCCAAAAATACCAAAAACATTACACTATCCTATCTATCAGATCTCACTTTCGTAAGTGACCGTAAAGGGATTGACAACCCCTTATCGCGTTGGTTGCAAAGTTCTTATTTGTTTGTGCAGGGGCGAGGGACTCGCGCATGGTCTCCTACTGGATTGATACCTTGGTTCTCAAAAACTGAGGTAAATACTTATGCTACTGTGTTGCATCACCCTTTCCTCTTCGAGGGAATACAAAGCAAGCTCGAGAAGTAGCATTAATTCATATTGATTGGGTTTGCTTTGTCTACATCATGTCATCTTTCTTAAAGTATTACTCTATTTTTCATGAACTTAATACCATAGATGCATGTTGGATAGCGGTCGATTGGTGGAGTAATAGAGTAGATGCAGGCAGGAGTCGGTCTACTTGTCACGGACGTGGTGCCTATATGTGTGCTCATTGCAATGAATAACGTCATAGCTATGCAGTTTTCTATCAGTTGACCAACAGTAATTTGTTTACCCACCGTATGCTATGTGTTCGAGAGAGAAGCCTCTAGTGAAAACTATGGCCCCAGGGTCTACCTTTTATTTTGTTTTGCAATTTATTTAGCTATCTCTCACTATCAGAATTAACCCTTGCAAGTAACGAGTTCAAGGGGCTGGACAACCCGCTTTCCCACGTTGGGTGCAACTATTTGCTTTTGTGTGTGTAGGTGTTGCTTAGGGAGTTTGTTTGATCCTCCTATTTGTTCGGTAACCGTGGTTCTCACTGAGGGAAATACTTATCTCTATTGTACTGCATCTTCCTTCCTCTTTGGGGAAAATCCCAACGCGGTTTACAAGTAGCACCGACCAATTAGCAACAATAAACCAGACCGCTAAAGAGTAGGGCATTGTAGAACAGGTGTAGAGGAGTTTTAGCAGCTTGATCGCAAAAGAGGGCAACATGGCCCATGTTGAATGCCCCTCTCAACAAGGTTGTCATTTGTTAGGATCCTTTCCCTGAGACATAGCCAAAAGAAAACAAGACATTTGGGTTCAGTTATAGCAGTCCAGTGTTGGGAACGTAGCATGCAATTTCAAAAAAAAATCCTATGCTCACGCAAAATCTATCTAGGAGATGCATAGCAAACAAGACGGGAAGAGTGTGTCTACGTACCCTCGTAGACTGAAAGCGGAAGCGTTGTATTAACGCGGTTGATGTAGTCGAACGTCTTCTCGATTCAACCGATCAAGCACAGAACGTACGTCACCTCCGAGTTCTGCACACGTTCAGCTCGATGAAGTCCCTCAAACTCTTGATCCAGCAAAGGGTCGAGGGAGAGTTTTTAGCACGACGGCGTGGTGACGGTGATGGTGATGTGATCCGCGCAGGCCTTCATCTAAGCACTACGACGCTATTACTTGAGGAGTAAACTGTGGAAGAGGGCACCGCACATGGCTAAGAATTAATTGATGTGTGTTCTAGGTGTGCCCTCCCCACATATATAAAGGATGGAGAGGGAGGAAGGCAACCTAGGGTGCGCCCAAGTAGGAGGAATCCTACTTGGGCCCCTAGTCCAATTCCCCCCCCCCCCCTTACCATATTTGGACAAGGGGGAAAGGAAGGAGGGGGAGGGGAAGGAAGTAGGAGTCCTACTTCGTACTTTCCTTTTCCTCCTCTCCTTTACCATCCTCCCCACGTGGCTGACCCTATAGGGGGCTCACCAGCCCCTTGTGGGCTGGTGTGTAACCTTACTTGGCCCATTAAGCCCATATCTTTGTCGGGGGTTGCCTGGAACCCCTTCCGGTGACCCGGTATCACCCGGAATACTTCCGGTGTCCAAATACCATCGTCCTATATATCAATCTTTACCTCTAGACCATTTCAAGACTCCTCGTCATGTCCGTGATCTCATCTGAGACTCCAAACAATCTTCGTCACCAAAAACACATAACTCATAATACAAATCATCATCGAACGTTAAGCATGCGGACCCTGCGGGTTCAAGAACCATGTACACATGACCGAGACACTTCTCCGGTCAATAACCAATAGCGGAACCTGGATGCTCATATTGGCTCCCACATATTCTATGAATATCTTTATCGGTCAAACCGTAATGACAACATACGTTATTCCCTTTGTCATCGGTATGTTACTTGCCCGAGATTCGATCGTCGGTATCTTCATAACTATTTCAATCTCGTTACCGCAAAGTCTCTTTACTTGTTCCGAAACATCATCCCCTGACTAGCTAACTCATTAGTCATTTTCTTGTAAGGCTTATTATGATGCGTATTACCGAGAGGGCCCAGAGATACCTCTCTGATACTCGGAGTGGTAAATCCTAATCTTGATCTATGCCAACCCAACAAACACCTTTGGAGATACCTATAGAGCATCTTCATGATCACCCAGTTACGTTATGACGTTTTATAGCACACAAGGCATTCCTCCGGTGTTCGGGGGTTGCATAATCTCATAGTCGGAGGAATATGTATTTGACACGAAGAAAGCAATAGCAGTAAAACTGAACGATCATTATGCTAAGCTAACGGATGGGTCTTGTCCCTCAAATCATTCTCCTAATGATGTGATTTCGTTCATCAAATGGCAACACATGTCTATGGTTAGGAAACATAACCATCTTTGATTAATGAGCTAGTCTAGTAGAGGCTTACTAGGGACACGATGTTTTGTCTATGTATCCACACATGTATCAAGTTTCCGATTAATACAATTCTCGCATGAATAATAAACATTTATCATCATATAAGGAAATATAAAATAACAACTTTATTATTGCCTCTAGGGAATATTTCCTTCAGTCTCCCACTTGCACTAGAGTCAATAATCTAGTTCACATCGCTATGTGATTTAATGCCGATAGTTCACATCGTGATGTGATTAACACCCATAATTCACATCTCCATGTGACCAACACCCAAAGGGTTTACTAGAGTCAATAGTCTAGTTCACATTGCCATGTGATTAACACCCAAATAGTACTAAGGTGTGATCATGTTTTGCTTTGTGAGAAAAGTTTAGTCAACGGGTCTGTCACATTCAGATCCGTATGTATTTCCCAAATTTCTATGTCTGCAATGCTTTGTATGCAGCTACTCTAGCTAATTGCTCCCACTTTCAATACGCATCTAGATTGATACTTAGAGTCATATGGATTAGTGTCAAAGCATGCATGGGCGTAACCCTTTACGACGAACTCTTTATCACCTCCATAATCGAGAAACATTTACTTAGTACTCCAGTTACTAAGGATAATTTTGACCGTTGTCCAATGATCTACTCCTGGATCACTATTGTACCTCCTTGCCAAACTCATGGCAAGGTACATAACAGGTTTGGTACATTGCATGACATACTTTATAGAACCTATGGCTGAGGCATAAGGAATGACTTTCGTTCTCTCTATATGTTTCTGTCGTGGTCAGGTTTTGAGTCTTACTCAACTTCACACCTTACAAATCAGGCAAGAACTCCTTCTTTGACTGGTCCATTTTGAACTAGTTCAAAATCTTATCAAGGTATGTACTAATCGAAAGTCTTATCAAGCGTCATGATATATCTCTATAGATCTTGGTGCCCAATATGTAAGCAGCTTCACCGAGGTATTTTATTGAAAATCTCCTTTTAAACAATCCTTTATGCTTTCCAGTAAATTCTACATCATTTCTGATCAACAATATGTCATTCACATATACTTATCAAAAATGTTGTAGTGCTCCCACTCACTTTCTAGTAAATACAGGCTTCACCATAAGTCTGTATAAAACCATATGCTTTGATCACCTTATCAAAGAGTATATTCCAACTCCGAGATGCTTGCACCAGTCCATACATGGATCGCTGGAGCTTGCACACTTTGTTAGCACCTTTAGGATTGACAAAGCCTTCTGATTGTATCATATACATCTCTTCTTTCAGAAATCCATTAAGGAATGTAGTTTTGACATCCATTTGCTAGATTTCATAAAATGCGACAATTGCTAACATGATTCGAACAGACTTAAGTATCACTACGGGTGAGAAAGTCTCATCGTAGTCAACTCCTTGAACTTGTCGAAAACCTTTTGCAACAAGTCGATCTTTGTAGACAGTGACATTACCATCAGCATATGTCTTCCTATTGAATATCCATTTATTCTCTATGGCTTGCCGACAATCGGGTAAGTCAACCAAAGTCCATACTTTGTTCTCATACATGGATCACATCTCAGATTTCATGGCCTCAAGCCATTACGTGGAATCTGGGCTCATCATCGCTTCCTCGTAGTTTGTAGGTTCGTCATGGTCTAGTAACATGACTTCTAGAACAGGATTACCGTACCACTCTGGTGCGGAACATACTCTTGTTGACCTACGAGGTTCGATAGTAACTTGATCTGAAGTTTTATGATCATCATCATTAGCTTCCTCACTAATTGATGTAGGCATCACGGGAACAATTTTCTGTGATGAGCTACTTTTTAATTTGAGAGAAGGTACAATTACCTCATCAAGTTCTACTTTCCTCCTACTCACTTCTTTCGAGAGAAACTCCTTCTCTAGAAAGGATCCATTCTTAGCAACAAAGATCTTGCCTTTGGATCTGTGATAGAAGGTGTACCCAACTATTTCTTTTGGGTATCCTATGAAGATGCATTTCTCTGATTTGGGTTCGAGCTTATCAGGCTGAAGCTTTTTCACATAAGCATTGCAACCCCAAACTTTAAGAAACGACAGCTTAGGTTTCTTGCCAAACCATAGTTCATATGGTGTCGTCTCAACGGATTTGGATGGTGCCCTATTTAATGTGAATGCAGATGTCTCTAATGCTTAACCCCAAAATGATAGTGCTAAATCAGTAAGAGACATCATAGATCGCACCATATCTAATAAAGTACAGTTATGACATCCGGACACACCATTACGCTGTGGTGTTCCACGTGGCGTGACTTGCGTAACTATTCCACATTGTTTTAAATGAAGACCAAACTCGTAACTCAAATATTTGCCTTGCGATCAGATCGTAGAAACTTTATTTTCTTGTTACGATAATTCTCTACTTCACTCTGAAATTCTTTGAACTTTTCAAATGTTTCATACTTGTGTTTCATCAAGTAGATATACCCATATCTGCTCAAATCATCTGTGAAGGTCAAAAAATAACGATACCCGCCGCGAGCCTCAACACTCACCAGACCGCATACATCTACATGTATTATTTCCAATAAGTCATTGGCTCGCTCCATTGTTTCGGAGAACTGAGTTTTAGTCATCTTTCCCATGAGGCATGGTTCGCAAGCATCAAGTGATTCCAAAAGTCCATCGGCATGGAGTTTCTTCATGAGCTTTACACCAATATGACCTAAACAGTAGTGCCATAAGTATGTCGCACTATCATTATCAACTCTGCATCTTTTAGCTTCAATGTTATGAATATGTGTATTACTACAATCGAGATTCAATAAACCATTCACCTTGGGTGTACGACCATAAAAGGTTTTATTCATGTAAACAGAATAACAATTATTCTCTGACTTAAATGAATAATCGTATCGCAATAAACATGATCCAATCTTGTTCATGCTCAACGCAAACACCAAATAACATTTATTTAGGTTTAACACTAATCCCGAAAGTACAAGGAGTGTGCGATGATGATCATATCAATATTGGAACTACTTCCAACACACATCGTCACCTCACCCTTAACTAGTCTGTGTTTATTCTGCAACTCCTATTTCGAGTTACTAATCTCAGCAACCGAACAGGTATCAAATACCCAGGGGCTACTACAAGCACTAGTGAGGTACACATCAATAACATGTATATCAAATATACCTTTGTTCACTTCGCCATCCTTCTTATCCGCCAAATATTTGGGGTAGTTCCTCTTCCAGTGACCATTTCCTTTGCAGTAGAAGCACTTAGTTTCAGGCTTGGGTCTAGCTTTGGGCTTCTTCTTGGGAATGGAAACTTGCTTGTCGTTCTTCTTGAAGTTCCCTTTCTTTCCCTTGCCTTTTTTCTTGAAACTAGTGGTCTTGTTTAACCATAAACACTTGATGCTCTTTCTTGATTTCTACCTTCGCTGATTTCAGCATCGCGAAGAGCTCGGGAATCGTTTTCGTCATCCCTTGCATATTATAGTTCGTCACGAAGTTTTAGTAGCTTGGTGATAGTGACTAGAGAACTCTATCAATCACTATCTTATCTGGAAGATTAACTCCCACTTGATTCAAGTGATTGTAGTACCCAGACATTCTGAGCACATGCTCACTAGCTGAGCTATTCTCCTCCATCTTGTAGGCAAAGTATTTGTCAGAGACTCATACCTCTCGACATGGGCATGAGTCTGAAATACCAATTTCAGCTCTTGGAATATCTCATATACTCTGTGGCGTTCAAGACGTTTTTGAAGTTCCGGTTCTAAGCCGTAAAGCATGGTGCACTATAATATTAAGTAGACATCATATTGAGCTTTGCCAAACGTTCATAACGTTTGCATCTGCTCCTGCAATAGGTCTGTCACCTAGAGGTGCATCAAGGACATAATTCTTTTGTGCAGAAATGAGGATAATCCTCAGATCACAGACCTAGTCCGCATCATTGCTACTAACATCTTTCAACTTAGTTTTCTCTAGGAACGTATCAAAAACATAGGGGAGCTACAATGCGAGCAATTGATCTACAACATAATTTGCAAATACTATCGGACTAAGTTCATGATAAATTAAAGTTCAATTAATCGTATTACTTAAGAACTCCCACTTAGATAGACATCCCTCAAGTCATCTAAATGATCACGTGATCCAAATCAACTAAACCACGTCCGATCATCATGTGAGATGGAGTAGTTTTCATTGGTGAACATCTTATGTTGCTCATATCTACTATATGATTCACGCTCGACCTTTCGGTCTCCAGTGTTTCGAGGCCATGTATGTACATGCTAGGCTCAACAAGGTTTACCTGAGTATTCTGCACGTGCAAAACTGTCTTACACCCGTTGTATGTGAACGTAGAGCTTATCACACCCGATCATCACGTGGTGTCTCCGCACGACGAACTGTCGCAACGGTGCATACTGAAAGTGCAACTAATCCCAGGGTGGTTTTCGTAATTAATAACAACATATATATCATTGAACTAATAGTTACTTGAGAATCATTTCAGAGAAGTTCGATGATATGGGTATGGAAATGTCTGAAGAAGTGGACCCCTCAAAATGCTAAGACAAGCATTGGCAAAAGCTCAAGACTCTATTTTTGGTTTAGTGATCAAAGATCACATTGAGTCCATAGGAAAAGCCAATACTATTAAAAGGGGATGAGGTTGTGTTGATGATCTGGTTGCTCAAGTGCTTAGTGATTTAGCTCCCTCAACTATCAGCAACTTTCACTACTTAACACACTCATAAGTAATCTCGGACAAACCGATTCTTCCAATTCAGTCCCACCGAGATGAACCACCTCAGCTATTCTTCCAAACCCTAATATTTCGGTCCATCCGATTTTGAGTTCGGTCTCACCGAAACTGGACTGCCAACCTTCTGTAACCAATTGACATCATTTCGGAATATCCGAGTTGTTAATTTCGGTCCCACCGAGAATGGCAAGCTCCTACCTTTGACTCATATCGGACACACCGAGATGGTATTTTCGGTCCCACCGAAAACCCCAACGTTCACTATATTTGAACTTTCGGTCTGACCGAGTTTTCACTTCGGTCTCACCGAGATTGCTCAAATATGTGTGTAACGGTTGGATTTTGTGTGGAGGCTATATATACCCCTCCACCCCCTCTTCATTCGTGGAGAGAGCCATCAGAAAGTCTACCACTCCTACCATACACTTTCTGAGAAGAGAACTACCTACCCTTGTGTTGAGATCAAGTCATTCCATTCCTACCATATGAAACTTGATTTCTAGCCTTCCCAAGTTGCTTTCCACTCAATCCTTTCTTCCACCACAGCCATATCAGTGAGGAGAGTTGAGTGTTGGGGAGATTATCATTTGAAGCACAAGAGCAAGGAGTTCATCATCATCAACAACATCTATTACCTTTTGGAGGGTGGTGCCTCCTAGATTGGTTAGGTGTCGCTTGGGAGCCTCCGTCTTTGAGATGTGGAGTTGAACCAAGAAGTTTGTAAGGGCAAGGAGATCGCCTACTTCATGAAGATCTACCCCGAGTAAGGCTAGTCCTCCGTGGGCGTAGGCCATGATGGAATAGACAAGGTTGCTTCTTCGTGGACCCTTCGTGGGTGGAGCCCTTCGTGGACTCGCGCAGCCGTTACCCTCCGTGGGTTGAAGTCTCCATCAACATGGATGTACGATAGCACCACCTATCGGAACCACGACAAAAATCTTCGTGTCTCCAAACTGCGTTTGATCTTCTCCACCTCTCTTTACTACATGTGCAATTTACTTTCCGCTGCTTATACTCTAGAATTGCATGTGTAGGGTGATACTTGAATTGATCATAATTGTGAAACTGCCAAAAACTGTTCATGATCCAAAGGCAGATTTTTTATATTGTCAAGTAGTCTAATCACCCCCCCCCTCTAGACATACTTTCGATCCTACAAGTGGTATCAGAGCTTTGGTCTCCATTGTTTTGGTTTCCATTGCATTGGACTCCATAAGCTTGGTTTCACAACCTAGGAGAGTATGGCGTCTAGTGAGGGTAATTATCGTAGAGGTCCTTACTTTGATGGTACAAATTTTGCTAGTTGGAAGCATAAAATGAAAATGCATATTCTTGGTCATAACCCAGCCGCATGGGGCATTATTTGTGTTGGTATGCAAGGTGATTTCTTCGAGGAAGGAAAAGTTCCGGATCGCGAAGCTACACCGGAAGAGTTGCGGATGTTGCAAAACAATGCTCAAGCTTGTGACATTCTCTTCAATGCTTTGTGTCCCGAGGAGTTCAACAAAATCAGCCGTCTTGAGAATGCTAAAGAGATTTGGGATACTTTGGTTGAAATGCATGAAGGTACTGAATCTGTGAAGGAATCAAAGCTAGATATTCTTCAAGGTCAACTTGACAAGTTCAAGATGAAGGATGGTGAAGGAGTCGCTGAAATGTACTCTAGGCTTGCTCTCATCACAAATGAGATTGCCGGCTTAGGAAGCGAAGAGATGACCGACCGATTCATCATTAAGAAGATTCTCAGAGCTTTGGATGGGAAGTATGACACCGTGTGCACTTTGATCCAAATGATGCCAAACTACAAGACCCTCAAGCCAACTGAAGTCATTGGAAGAATTGTTGCTCATGAGATGACACTTAAGGATAAGGAAGAGCTTCACAACAAGTCAAGTGGTGCTTACAAAGCTACAAGTGATGCTCCCACCACCTCAAGTGACAAGCTAATTTCCAATGAAGAGATAAGCCTAATGGTTAAGAACTTCAACAAGTTTTACAAGAATAGAGGCAAAGAAAGAAGCTCAAAGTCTAGATCATATGATGAAAAGAGATCTTCTAGTCGTGATCGAAACTGCTACAATTGTGGAAGACCCGGACACTTCTCAAATGAGTGTACGGCTCCCCACAAGAGAAGAGAAGAATCTCCAAGAAGAAGAGCAAGAGATGAGTCACCTCGGAGAGAGAGAAGGAGTAGAGATGATCGTTATGAACGAAGACCCTCTCGGAGAAGCAAGGACTCGGAGAGGAAAGACAAGTCATCAAGGAGCTACACAAGAAGAAGACATCAAGCTCATGTAGGTGAATGGGTCTCCGGCTCCGACTCCGACAATCAATCCGATGGAAGCTATCACTCCAACTCCGATTACAGTCAAGATGAAGGTGTTGCCGGACTTGCACTCATATCCTCCAACTCCAACTCCTACGACTTATTTGATTCACCAAATGAGGGAATTGGAAGATGCTTCATGGCTAAAGGTCCCAAGGTAACACACCCTGAATTCATTGACTTTGATAGTGATGAGGATGACTTGCTTGGTGAAGATGAGCTCTTGCATGATAAATCTAGTGAGCTTAGTAATGATGAAAATGCTAGTAGTCTTTATAGTCGAGAAGAGTCGAATGACAATGCTATGAAGGAGATTGAGCGTCTAACTAAAGAACTAAACACTCTTAAGTTAGCTCATGAAACAACTCAAGAAGATCATAGAGAGCTCCTAAGATCTCATGAGAAGCTACGCTTCGAGAAGCTCACTTTAGAGCAAGAACATGAGTTTCTAAAAGCGATCAATGACGATCTTCGAAAGAAGAGTTCTTCATATCTTGCCAAACGACTTCTCTTGTCTAATTTCTTGCCACCTATTAAGACTAAGCATAACAAGCATAAGAAAAGTTCTTCCTCTAGTAGTAACAATAACAATGTTAAATCCAATATTGTTACTTCTAGTAGTTCTCTTGATTCCACTAACAATGTTTCAAGCCAAGTTACACTTGAGCAAGAAAATAGCTTATTGAAGGAAATCATAGAGAAGGGTGTCTACAAGAGTCTTGCCGGAAGCAAGAACTTTGAGGAAATTGTTCGCAAACAAGGAAGACACCGGAAGAATCAAGGGATTGGTTTTGAGCGAAAGTTCAACGCCGAAGGTGTTGAGTGGGAAGAAGGTCAATACCCTACTCCACAGTTTGTTTCACAAAAGGAGAAGTATGATCCTACTTCTTCCAATGTGGAACAAGCTAAAGATGACCTTCCACCACCAGACCACAAGCTAAAGGCCAAGGACAAGCTTCAAGATGAGATTGATGCATTCATTGAAGCACCTCAAGCCATGGTCAAGTGGGTTCCCAAGGACACGTCAAGTTATACTTTGTCAAGCTCAACTACAGCACCAAGGATTCCCATCAAGATGATGTGGATCCCAAAGAAGAAGAACTAGAAGGTTCTTGAGGGTGACTCCGCCAACATACTTCACTCATATTCATTTTGGCAAAAACTTGTGCAATCAACTTCCACATCATGCACTAGTTCATGGAGTCACAAACCCTCTTGTTGGTAAGTCAAGGGACAAGGTAATCATTGCTTTCATGGACATCATCTTTTGTGAACTTCAATCTATGTCTATGGATATCCTTGTTTGTTCCTTGTGGGACTAACCCATGTAGGTATTGAAAGTGCCCCAATCCAAAGGATAGCTCCCAACTCTTGATGATCTACATCAACATTGAGCATCCACATCTTCAACATCTACGTGAAGTCTTCTACGACAACCCAAGGTTAGTTTGACCCTTTAAAAGGGGTTCTCACATCTAGGGGGAGCTTTGCTCTAAATAAAATTGAGCTAAAGCATCTCCAAATGATGTGAACACATCAATGCTTTATGTAAAAGTGGTAACCCCACTTGTGCTTAAACGATGAGTATGACCTATGATCAAATGTTCTCATTTGGCTCCTAAGTCAATATACTCATATATAGATGACCTAGTCATCGACAAATTGTGTGCTAGTAGCTAGAGTATTGGTTGTGCATGTTTGACACATATTTCAGTTGCTATCTTATTGTGTGAGCATGTTGAATGCATGATTTTATTCATTCAAGGACATCCATTTGTTGTTTTGATTGTTTTGACTTTTCTGGCCAAATGGATGGACAAGAATGCCTAAGCACCTTCCCTAGCTATCTATGCTTTCTTGTCTCAAATTCTATTCATGCTCATATCACAACTTTGAACAAGTCATTTTCGGACCCTCCGAGTGAGGAGCACTCGGAGCCACCGATCCGTCTAATTAAGGCTGACTTCCAAAACCTTCTAAGTCCATTTCGGTCTGACCGACTTCTCCATCTCGGTCCAACCGAAACGCTTAGACTGATCTAGGTTTCATCTCGGTGAAACCAAGTTCAAAATCTCGGCGTGACCGATATGTGTAACTGCACAGCAGTTAGCCATTTCGGTGTCACCGAGTTTTTCAACTCGGTCCCACCGACAGTATGGGGATATATATACCTGAGGGCTGCGCGCGATTTAACTCTTCAAACCGTTTCGCCCCCAAGTCCCCTGCTGCCGTCGCCCTGGTCTTCGGATCGTCGCCGTCGTCGCCTGTGCGCCCTCGCCGCAGGTCTCCGTCGCCGTCAACGGTAATCTTCTCCGCGCCGTTGCCGCCGTAGAGGGACTCCACCAAGTTAGGGTGAGTCCCGATCCCTCTCGTGCTCCCCATCTGATTCTTGCATGATTGGTTTGCCATGTATCTATCCACGTTTGAGATATTCCCTAAACATCAGATCAGATCCTCTTAGTTTCGAGCGAAAATTCTTAGGTTTAGGTTTCCACGGAACACATCTCGGTGAAACCGATTTTGAAAACCCGGAATGACCGATTTGGCCTCTGGCCATTGCACTGCACCGTTCGGTCTAACCGATTCGTGCAAATCGGTGTGACCGATGTAGAGTCTGAAACCCTAGTGTTTCGGTAGGACCGAAACCCATTTCGGTCTGACCGAAAGTGGTGTGTAGGTTTCTGTTATACACTTCGGATTCACCGAAACTGAAAATCGGTTTGACCGAAATGCATTCTGTGAAAACTCAAAACTAAGATTTGAACTCAATTTTTTTGCAAAAACCTCTGCAGTTGTGATAACTCTTCTACTGTGCCTACACCTTATCTTTTCACAGGTTGTCAGCCATGTCAGATGTCAGTGACAGCCAGAACAGGTCTGAGTCACCGTTTGCAGAGATTCCGGAGGCAGATACTAGTCCTGAGGCTAGTAGTTCCAAGGATGATGGTGAGAGGAGCACCCCTAGTGGTTTGCCTCCTGCAGCCACCAGAACCAGAAAGAAGAGAAATTCTGATGATGAGGACTCTGACTTCGTTGCTGAGGAAGTTACCTCCAAGCCCAAGAGGAAAGTCGTTGCCAAAGAGCACGAAGGGCAGCAGTCAAAGAAAGGCACCAGCAAGGTCAAGCAGTCAGCTGTTGCAAAGAAACTCAACTTGGAAGAGCCAGCTCCAAGTAAGGTGAAGAAAACTTCCAAGAGGAAGAGGGTAGTATATGCTGAACCTCATGTTGATGCTGCTGAAGAAGAAGAAGAAGATGCACCCCAGCCTCCTCCTCAGAAAGCTAAGTTCATGGGTGATGCTATTAGGGCTCAAGCCACTTCTAAGCCCAAGAAGCCTGCTCAAGCCAAGGCAGCTCCAGCCAAGCCCAAGAGGACAACCAGGAGCATTCCAGCTTTTGAGAAGAACAAAGGTGAGATGCCACCGTCTGAGTCTGAAGAAGAGCATGTGTTGTTTAAGCTCCGTCCTAAGTTGCCGCTCCACAACGATGCTCATCCTCAAGCCGAGGATATGAAGGCAAGGAAGGATAAAGGTCTCAGGCTATGGAGACAGTCTGATCCATATGCCGTGAGGAGAAGGACTGCTGTGGACCCCAGATTCCACACCAGAGAGCAGCAGGACTTCTATGAGACCGTGCTGATGGATAAGAAGCCTATTGTTGCTGACACCAGGTATGTTGACTGGAAGTACATTGACAGTGAAGAGCACCGAGACTTCTTTCCCCATGTGCATGAGAGCTTCACTGCATGTGGAGTTGCTGATTTTGTGGGTCAGGAGCTGACAGCTTGGAATGACGAGATGATCATGCAGTTCTACGCCACAGCCCACTTCTATCCTGATGGCAAGATCACCTGGATGACTGAAGGTCAAAGGTTTTCTTCGTCTGTTGAAGAATGGGCAGAACTTCTGAATGCTCCAGTACAGAGAGAGGACGACATTGATGTCTATGGGATTCCTAAGAAGAGTCATGATTCCATGAAGAACATGTACAAGGAGATCCCCGCTGCTGATTTGGAAGGGTGGAAGCTTGGCTCAGTGTACTATCTCCAGGCAGGTCTGACCACCACAAACACTATTTTGAGGCATACCTTGATGCCCAAGTCTGGAGACCACCGCATGATTCGAGGCTATTCTATCAACATGCTGCACATTCTCGATGAGAAGGCACCTTTCAAGGTGATGGACTTAATGGTAGAGACCATTAAGAGGACTGCAGCTGACCAGAAGAGGTCGTGTGGATTTGCCCCACAAATTCAGATGCTTATCAATGCCAAGTTTGGCACGGGCAAATTCATGTTGGATAGGAAGCACTTGCCACTGCAGCCAGAGCATGAGGACAACGTTGTTGTGATGGATGAAGAGGATCCAACCTCAGTTGAAGGACAAGCCAAAATTGAAGCTGCAAAGAAAGCCAAAGCTGATAAAGAGGCAGCAGCAGCAGCTAAACCAAAGAGCTTCGGAGAGCAGATTCTTGAAGCTACCCAGAGGATTGAACAACGCCTGGCCAGCATTGAGCAATCTCAGGAAAGCCTAGAGAGGATTGTTGAGGTCAAGATCCACGCTCTGGACGTGAAGCTGACTGAGATTCAGGTGTCCGTCAACAAGCTTGAGGCGGACATGGAGGAAGCAAGGCAGGAGAGAGCAGAGCTCATGCAGGATGATCTAGTGCAGGACTCTCATCGCCAGACTGCTCAGGTTCCTAGAGGATCCCGATCTGCAGCTATCCCAGTGACTGACTCCAGGGCTACCACTTCAGCACCAGCTACAGCTCCAGCAGTTACTCCAGCTCCAGCATCCACTCCTTCAGCGCAGACATCAGCAGAAGTCTTCGCCGATGCAGTCATTTCTACACCGACATCTACCCAGACGGGAGCCGCCAGCAAAGCCCACAGTGACGCTTAGTTCTATATCTTTTCGAACTTTTTGGTAACTTGTTGCCAAAGGGGGAGAAATTGTATATATCATAGGGCTTCGAGAGAGAGAGTGCTCTTTCGTTCTTTTGCCGGTTTCCTTTGAGATACATTTGGTTCTTTTGGTTCTTGATACTTTCAGTGTGCTTGCTACTACGTTTGATGCTACCTTAATGAGTGCTTGGTCGTACTATGCTTTAATGTGTGCTTAATGCTTATCATATGCTATTCCTTATTGTATGGCTATTTACTCTTGTCTTGGTGATTGGGTGCATGTTATTCATTCTTATCATTTTGTGCGCTCCACCAAGATGTATGTGACATGGAAGAGTGACCCATAATCCTAATCGATTGTGCATTTGCATTCAAACGCAAATTTTAAATAATGCACAAATTTAGGGGGAGCTCTTGTTTATCACATACTTCTCAAAGCGACGATATTATTCATTGATTATATCTTTTGTCGAAGCTTTGATCTATATGTTGTCATCAATTACCAAAAAGGGGGAGATTGAAAGTGCAACTAATCCCCGGGTGGTTTTGGTAATTAATAACAACATATATATCATTGAACTAATAGTTACTTGAGAATCATTTCAGAGAAGTTCGATGATATGGGTATGGAAATGTCTGAAGAAGTGGACCCCTCAAAATGCTAAGACAAGCATTGGCAAAAGCTCAAGACTCTATTTTTGGTTTAGTGATCAAAGATCACATTGAGTCCATAGGAAAAGCCAATACTATTAAAAGGGGATGAGGTTGTGTTGATGATCTGGTTGCTCAAGTGCTTAGTGATTTAGCTCCCTCAACTATCAGCAACTTTCACTACTTAACACACTTATAAGTAATCTCGGACAAACCGATTCTTCCAATTCAGTCCCACCGAGATGAACCACCTCAGCTATTCTTCCAAACCCTAATATTTCGGTCCATCCGATTTTGAGTTCGGTCTCACCGAAACTGGACTGCCAACCTTCTGTAACCAATTGACATCATTTCGAAATATCCGAGTTGTTAATTTTGGTCCCACCGAGAATGGCAAGCTCCTACCTTTGACTCATATCGGACACACCGAGATGGTATTTTCGGTCCCACCGAAAACCCCAACGTTCACTATATTTGAACTTTCGGTCTGACCGAGTTTTCACTTCGGTCTCACCGAGATTGCTCAAATATGTGTGTAACGGTTGGATTTTGTGTGGAGGCTATATATACCCCTCCACCCCCTCTTCATTCGTGGAGAGAGCCATCAGAAAGTCTACCACTCCTACCATACACTTTCTGAGAAGAGAACTACCTACCCTTGTGTTGAGATCAAGTCATTCCATTCCTACCATATGAAACTTGATTTCTAGCCTTCCCAAGTTGCTTTCCACTCAATCCTTTCTTCCACCATAGCCATATCAGTGAGGAGAGTTGAGTGTTGGGGAGATTATCTTTTGAAGCACAAGAGCAAGGAGTTCATCATCATCAACAACATCTATTACCTTTTGGAGGGTGGTGCCTCCTAGATTGGTTAGGTGTCGCTTGGGAGCCTCCGTCTTTGAGATGTGGAGTTGAACCAAGAAGTTTGTAAGGGCAAGGAGATCGCCTACTTCGTGAAGATCTACCCCGAGTAAGGCTAGTCCTCCGTGGGCGTAGGCCATGATGGAATAGACAAGGTTGCTTCTTCGTGGACCCTTCGTGGGTGGAGCCCTCCGTGGACTCGCGCAGCCGTTACCCTCCGTGGGTTGAAGTCTCCATCAACGTGGATGTACGATAGCACCACCTATCGGAACCACGACAAAAATCTTCGTGTCTCCAAACTGCGTTTGATATTCTCCACCTCTCTTTACTACATGTGCAATTTACTTTCCGCTGCTTATACTCTAGAATTGCATGTGTAGGGTGATACTTGAATTGATCATAATTGTGAAACTGCCAAAAACTGTTCATGATCCAAAGGCAGATTTTTTATATTGTCAAGTAGTCTAATCACCCCCCCTCTAGACATACTTTCGATCCTACACATACTCAGGGAGAACACTTGTACCTTGAATTTTTTTTGTAAGGGATCATCTTATAATGCTACTGTCGTTTTAAGCAAAATAAGATGCATAAAAAGATAAACATCGCATGCAATCAAAATATGTGACATGATATGGTCATCATCATCTTGTGCTTTTGCTCTCCATCTCCAAAGCATCGTCATGATCTCCATCGTCACCGGCTTGCCATGATCTTCATCGTAGCGTCGTGGTCGTCTCGCCAACTATTGCTTCTACTACCATCGCTAACTCATAGTGATAAAGTAAAGCAATTACATGGCGTTCGCAATTCATACAATAAAGAGACAACCACAAGCCTCCTGCCGGTTGCCGATAATTTACAAAACATGATCATCTCATACAATAGCGTATAACTCATCACGTCTTGACCATATCACATCACAACATGCCCTGCAAAAACAAGTTAGACGTCCTCTACTTTGTTGTTGCAAGTTTTACGTGGCTGCTATGGGCTTCTAGCAAGAACCGTTCTTACCTACGCATCAAAACCACAACGATTTTTTGTCAAGTGTACTATTTTAACCTTCAACAAGGACCGGCCGTATTCAAACTCGATTCAACTAAAGTTGGACAAACAGACACCCGCCAGCCACCTGTGTGCAAAGCATGTCGGTAGAACCAGTCTCATGAACGCGGTCATGTAATGTCGGTCCATACCACTTCATCCAACAATACCGTCGAATCAAAGTAAGACGTTGGTGGTAAGCAGTATGCCTATTATCGCCCACAAATCTTTGTGTTCTACTCGTGCATATCATCTACGCATAGACCTGACTCATGATGCCACTGTTGGGAACATAGCATGCAATTTCAAAAAAAATCCTACGCGCATGCAAGATCTATCTAGGAGATGCATAGCAACGAGACGGGAAGAGTGTGTCTACGTACCCTCATAGACCAAAAGCGGAAGCATTATATTAACACGGTTGATGTAGTCGAACGTCTTCGCAATTCAACCGATCAAGCACCAAATGTACGACACCTCTGAGTTCTGCACATGTTCAACTCGATGAAGTCCCTCGAACTCTTGATCCAGCAGAGGGTTGAGGGAGAGTTTCGTCAGCATGACGGCGTGGTGACAGTGATGGTGATGTGTTCCGTGCAGGGCTTCGTCTAAGCACTACGACGCTATGACCTAAGGAGTAAACTGTGGAGGGGGGCACCGCACACGGCTAAGAACAATTGATGTGTGTACGAGGGGTGCCCTCCCCACGTATATAAAGGAGGGAAAGGGAGGGAGGCAGCCTAGGGCGCGCCCAAGTAGGAGGAATCCTACGTGGGCCCCTAGTCCAATTCGCCCCCCCTAACCATATTTGGACAAGGGGGAAAGGAAGGAGGGGGAGGGGAAGGAAGTAGGAGTCCTATTTCATACTTCCCTTCTCCTCCTCTCCTTTCCCTTCCTCCCCACGTGGCTGACCCTACATGGGGCGCACTAACCCCTTGTGGGCTGGTGTGTTCCCTTACTTGGCCCATTAAGCCCATACTTTGCCGGGGGTTGCCCGGAACCCCTTCCGGTGACCCGGTATCACCTGGAATACTTCTGGTGTCCAAATACCATCGTCCTATATATCAATCTTTACCTCTTGTCCATTTCAAGACTCCTCATCATGTCCGTGATCTCATCCGAGACTCCGAACAATCTTCGGTCACCAAAAACACATAACTCATAATAAAATCATCATCGAACATTATGCGTGCGGACCCTACGGGTTCGAGAACTATGTAGACATGACCGAGACACTTCTCCGGTCAATAACCAATAGCAGAACCTGGATGCTCATATTGGATACCACATATTCTACAAATATCTTTATCAATCAAACCTTAATGACAATATATGTTATTCCCTTTGTCCGGTATGTTACTTGCCCGGGATTCGATTGTCGGTATCTTCATACCTAGTTCAATCTCGTTACCGGTAAGTCTCTTTACTCGTTCCATAATACATCATCCCGTGACTAGCTAACTCATTAGTCATTTGCTTGCAAGGCTTATTATGATGTGAATTACCAAGAGGGCCCAGAGATACCTCTCCGATACTCAGAGTGACAAATCCTAATCTTGATATATGCCAACCCAACAACCACCTTTGGAGATGCCTGTAGAGCATCTTTATGATCACCCACTTACGTTGTGACGTTTGATAGCACACAAGGCATTCCTCCGGTATTTGGGAGTTGCATAATCTCATAGTCGGAGAAATATGTATTTGACATGTAGAAACCAATAGCAATAAAACTGAATGATCATTATGCTAAGCTAACGGATGGGTCTTGTCCATCAATTCATTCTCCTAATGATGTGATCCCGTTCATCAAATGACAACACATGTCTATGGTTAGGAAACTTAACCATCTTTGATTAATGAGCTAGTCTAGTAGAGGCTTACTAGGGACACAATGTTTTGTCTATGTATCCACACATGTATCAAGTTTCCGATTAATACAATTTTCCATGAATAATAAACATTTATCATGATATAAGGAAATATAAAATAACAACTTTAATATTGCCTCTAGGGAATATTTCCTTCATCCAGACCATGGCAAAGTTGGTATCTATGAAGGAGCCTAGGAGCTGGTTTAGGTAAGCCACCTTCTTTGAATATTCCCTGGTAGGATATCCGTTCCAAGAGACAACATCAACCACATGGGGGCCAAATTAATATGTCGCGGCTTAGTCCAGAGAGAGGTGAATTGTCTGAGTTGTCCAATGGTGGTGATTCACTGGTTGTTGCACAGAGCCAGTGCAACGGCAAGCTTCTTTTTATGAGCAAGGTTGAAGATATTCGAAGCAAGATACTTAGGATCTCACCCATCGGGCCAACGATCATGCCAAAAAAGTGCATGCTCACCATTGCCGGCCATGGTGGTGGTGGAGGCCCTGAGGAGTGCCAAGTCAGATTCATCGCAAGGAATCTCGGTGCCTGCCCAAGGCCTGCTAGAATCCCTCCTTTCATACCATTTCCAGAGCTGCCGCGGAGCCCTACCAAAGTGTCTTAGGTCAAACCACCTAGGTGCTTGGGGGGGAAGACCACATGTCAGCTGACCAAAGACATGCATTTGTGTAGGATCGAGGGTACATCGACTAGAGGGGGTAAGTGGGAGATTTAAAATTTCTTTCGGAACTTCAAATCTCTCAAAACAATACAACACAAGTAAAATTATAGCAGGAAAACTGAAAGTAAATTAGGACAAGCAAAAAAAATCCATGTTGTTTTAGGTATTTAACCCGCGCTACAGTTTTAAGTGGTACAAATAAACAGAGAAAAACGTTTCGTGTATGGAAAACGCTTAAAATCTACCGGATGATTTCTTCGCTCGCGTCAACCTCCTCCCTCGGCTGCCACGTGCCCAATGGCTCTGCGCGTCTCTATCCTCTCCTGGAAACAACGTGAGCCATCCATTCCCAGCTTATCCACTTGACTCTCCTTCCTCAGTCCCTCTCGTTCTCCACCATCACAAGGCAGCCACCGGCTGCTCTCGTTCACCACCATGACAAGGCCAGCCACCGGCGGCCGCGCGAGTGCTGCATCGGAGCACGGGGCAGCCGGCGCCGAGCCTTCCATTGCAGCTCCACCGCGGGAGCACAAGGTTGCAACGCAGCGCGACAGCCGTGGAGAAAGTTGCTGTGTCGGCATCCCGACGGCCGTAGACGCGTTGGTGCGTTGGTGCTCCGTCCATGCTTCAAGCGAGCGACGTGGTGGCTCGCCGGTTTTTTCAACAACACCGTTGCTGCGAGGGGTACCGATGTGCCTTCCCGGGGCTGCGAGCTGCTCCAATGGAGCATCGCCGGAGACCGTCGGGGCTGCAACGAAACATTGCCGGAGACCGTCACCACCGCCGCTGCCGCCGCTGCATTGCATTGGAACCGTGCCGGTGTTGCAATGGAGCAACGCCAGGCCGCCGGGAGCATCGCCGGCACTGCAATGAAGCCTTGCCGAAGTTGCAATGGAGCTTGGCCGGACGCGCCGGTGCTACATTGAAGCCCCGTCGGAGTTGAAATGGAGCTTCGCCGGACGCGCCAGTGCTGCATTGAAGCCCCGCCGGAGTTGAAATGAAGCTTCGCCGGACGCGCCAGCGCTGCGTGGGCCGTCGGTGTTGCTTTGGAGCTGCAATGGAGCTCGCCGGAGCATCGGTGCTGCTTTGGCGCTCAGTCGGGGCTGCGGTGGAGCTCTAACGGAGTTGGAATGGAGCTTCGCTGGAGGGTCGGTGCTGCGTTGGAGCTCGGTCGGGGCTGCAATGGAGCTCGTCGGAGTTGCAATGGATCTTCGTCGGAGCGTCGGTGCTACGTTGGAGTTGCACCGGGGCTGCAAGGGAGCTCGCCGGACGCATCGATGCTACGTTTGAGGCTTGGAGCACTGTGCGAGGGGTAATAGCGTTGCATTGAAAGCTGCCGTGCTAAGCTGCTGACATGGCATTGCTTTGATCGAGCGGCACCAGGACACATATCGAACGGCTAAACAGGCGGATGATTTCTCTAAGAAATCATCCGGCTGATTTGTAGCACTGGCCTTCGTGTATTGGGCTTGGGACTCGGCTAGGCCTTTAGGGGGGGAAATAGCATGGCGGCTCGAGAAAAGGAAGAGCACGACGGCAATGTCCTCTCGTCAATGCGTAAGCACGGCAGCGCCGCCGCCATGAATCCCGCCACCAAGCGCGGCCGGTCTTCCACTCCAGCTACCCTTCGACAGCGCCCCATCACCGTGTTCCTCTTCCCCTCCCCACCCGCCCCCAACTCCTCACCCCCACCCTCCTCCACCTCGAGGCGGACGTCTCCGATTTGGATAGGATTCGATGGCGGACGTCTTCAATGGCGTGTTCATGCAGGACAACTATTCCAACACGTAGCCATTGGGTCAACCCAAGTTTCACACCAATTTCCCTGCCATAAGAAGAAACCCTAGAGTGTTAGCACAAGTAAATCTCACAAGATGAGGTTGCTGTGCGGCAATCGACCAATGTCGCTTCCACCTACTTCACGGGAAGACCATCGGCCATCCGAGGGTGCTCCACATATCACCGGAATTGCGGGTGCCGGTTCTCCATGAGGTATTGCATACTGAAGCCACAAGGAGGATTGGAATCATGATATTTGTTTTTCTGGGAACCTACAGTTGATGAAGCAAACACAAACTGAACCTTAATGTGCTGCTTGCCTCCTTCTTGTTCTTTAATTAATTTTTCGTTGATTGACTCATTGTTGTGTTTAGTTAGTCTATCCACAAGCTATAGAGACTAAGTTAATTCGCTCAAATCTATGTGCACAATCACATCCTAGCAGGCTAGCACACGATTTTCTGAAACCACAGACCATAGTCTGAACTACACAACTACACAGAGCCATCGGGGATTTTTTAATGGGAGACAACTAATTTCTCATTGTTTGATTCATCATGCGTATATGCCCTATCCTAGAGAGACTAGCATTGTTCTTTGGTGAGCTGGTTGATTCACTTCAGGTGAATTTTCTGGTAGCTTCAGTTTCCGTACATTGGCATGAAAAGGTGTTTTCTGTTTAGACGAATTAACTTTTGAATACTCCATTGAAGAGGTAGGCCAGTCACATGATTAGGAAGAATAAGGTGTATGCTATGGTTGAACGGATTCCTTTTCGAAGACCATTTAACATGGTCAGCTGGTTATATCCTTTTGTCTTGAACTGTAGGCAGAAGTGCGATAGTATTTGCTACTTTATGCTCTCAGGTAGTTGATTTCATGCCACAAACTCTAAAGTTGCATATATTGAGTCCCTCCGCGCCAGCTGGGAGGAGAGCAAGCGGCGCCGTGGTGGTCTCGGCGGCGACCGACGGGAGGAGCACGGCGAGCTCAGCTGGAGGAGGTCGAGGCGTCCACGTGTAGGAGGCTCCCTGGCAGATCGGGGAGACGGTGTGGGCCGGGCCGCCGGGGCGTCTTGCTTCCTCAGATTCGCGTTTCTGTCGTGCCTCCAGTTTCTCGCTTCCCGTGACGTCGACGACTCTATGATCAGCCGTGTTCTCTTCCTGCTATGTGGCTACGCCGCCTCATTCTCCAAGTACTAAGCCACGACGAGATGTAAGTGCACCCTCTATTTTGCTCTTGATTGAACATCACAATTGCAGTCCATGCTCTCATAAAACTATTGGTGAGTTTTCTCAAAATCCATGGTTCCTTACTTATTTTTTTTACTTTTGTAGTATCTTATAATTTTTCAACTGATAAATTTAAATAGCTCTCCTATTTTCATTGTAAATTATAGTAAGAGGTATCTTCAAATTGTATACTTTTACAATGAATGAAAAGACTCATGTTCTGCTATGTCGGCAGCAATGGAAGAAATACAAATAAGAAACAATTTTTGTGGTGGATCTCTAGGAAAATTTGGAACAGTATCTGATCTGGGGAACAACAACTATGAAAACAACTGATCTTGGATTTGAGTTTCTTTTAATCTTTAAATGATGTATAGCCAGCAAATTCAGTTATTTGGTTTTGTAACTTGTGGAGAAAAAAGATATATGTGAGGTAGAGAGAGAGCAGAGAGAGATGTGCCCATCACCGAACCCTTTCGATTCTATTGCAAGGTCAAATATTTTTTCATGTTCTAACTCTCTGGGATAATCTGCAGTTATTTGGCTCATCGGCGTGCCTCAAGTTTCCGACAGCACCGTGCTTGTACACCGCCGACTTCACCGGAAATCCGTATGCACATACTCTACTGTCCGCCAAAACTTCGCCTGACCTGAGGTACATACTACAGTGTCATTGATTTGTATCTGTCATCAACTACTTCTTAAGTTTGTATGTCATCAACTATACTAATTAAAAGGGAGAAAGAGAGGATATGTTAGAGCTAGATGAAACAATAGCCCTGTGAAAGAGAGGATTCTGCTTTCTATGTGAGTCTCTTGGTGCATGCTTGTTTCTGAATAAAATGCAGAGATCATGAACGAATTAAACCATGCCACTCTGAAATCAGAGAGCAGGCAAGGGTAGGTTTATTTTCAGTTAAAGTAGTATCAGTTGTATACACCCCACTTGAAAAAATAGCATGTGTATGCTCCTTGCAAACTACTACGTATTATTTAAACATTTTACATAAGACTGCCCATCTAGATACAAAAACTAATTAGTATTTTAATGACTTAGAATTGCATGGCTTGATCGCTCTGCTTGGGTCTTCTCTTATGTATGAGTGCACCATGTGCGTGTCAAATAATTCTTCTAATTGTCTGGCTAATTTGCCTTCTGTTTCGATTTGAGCTGATGGGGATGAGATGTGATCCCGCTGTTGGGAGTCGCAAATGCCACTGCTCCAATGTCCGCCCCAGCTTTGGCAATGCATGGGTGAGGCTACTCGATTTGGTGCAGTGGCCCTCCTTCCAAGAAATCAAGTTTTTTCGTTTAGATTTTAAAGCTCTTGAGTTTCAGCTTAGTTCAAGGATAGAAAAGCATACTCCTTATGGATTCAACGAGGAAGACCATTAGCTGCCACCTTTTTAGAATTGGATGGTGTGATGCACCTTCATCTTGCTGTCTAATTTCTTAGCTTGTTTGCTTTAACTGTACTACAGTTATATAGAAGGATAAAGATCTAAACTTGTGATGCACGTGCATTTGCACCGTCATCAAAAGTTGCACATGAGTTGATTCAGACTTTCAGAGTTCATAGAACACCTAGCAGAGTTCATTGGCTTGAAAGTATATCAGATCCTAAGGAAAGGGGACTCGGTTCAAATTTGTCACTACTCTGTGCTGTTGGATAGCCATGGTAGTATTAGTTTTGTTTTACCACAGAAGTTTGATTCTTGGGAGTTAGGATATCATGTGTATACATTACTTTTCTTATGAATTGGTTCTCTTTTAGTGCACTATCTATCTATCAAAGTTTTCAAAGAAATTGATGGCAGCGGCTCAGCAGCATCGTGGTGAATGTCAAAGCTTCTAAAATGGACGGGAGAGAGGTGGTGACGATTGGCTGGGAGACGTATAGATATGAGGAAATACGATTCATGAGGTTTCATATTAACAAAAAATGATAGCCTTTGTAAGAAAAGATATGACATACATTTGTGCAAATTGATAATGTAAGCTCATCTCGAAACTTTATTCTTTTTTCAAGATTGATTTACTTGGTGGTGCTAACTTCCATTTGTCAAAAAAGGAGATGTGTGCTATTTCTAAAAAAAGAAGTTTCTCTGTTGGTTGGCATCCCTGATGGTACCTTTAGGTATGTAGGAAAAGAAATGGTGTCTCATAATGCATTGGATGTAGACCAGTAGGTCATATCATCATGTTTTGCTATTGATTAATGCTATATTCCTTGACTGAAATCAAACCCTTTAGTTGCTACTGTGGTGCTCCCATTATTGTTATAATTCCTTCACAGAAAGCAAACCTTATTCATGGCTAACCTATAGAATAGCGGATACAGACACTCTGACCATGTGTTTGATTCTATTGAAGACCCAATATATGATGAGGTGCTGCAACTCTTAATGATGAGCTATTATGGACTCAATGAGCAGAACCACCATGACAAACATACGGGTCAATAGAATTCAGAAAGTTGCAGTTTATTTGCTTTGAAACTACTCTATGGATGATAGTTTATGCTACTGATCACTTCACGACCCTAATCAATCGGTCTGCTGCAGTTTAATTCTATGCATGGATGGCTTGATCTCACTGTCGTTCAATAATGGTTTCAGTTTCAATTAAAATCGTTAACTGGACTCCCATGATTGCGGTGGCGTATTATTCGGCAAAAAGTAGTATCGTCACCTTTTAAATGTTGTAATTCACACCGATGGTCATATATGCTATTTGGACGAAACAATTGATCAACTCTGACTCCGACTGGTAGGGGTCGTGATGGACAGTGTGAACGAACGCAGCGGAGCTGGTAGGGGTTGTGATGGACAGGGCGAACGCAACAGACAGGGCACCAAACAGCGGCGGCTCCCCCCCCCCCAACCCCATGGGTAACCCTACATTACCGCCCGAGGAAGGGATAGGCACATCTCGACGGAGGAGGTAGACACGACGCGGGCAGCGGCGGCGGCGTAGAGCACTTTGACAAGGGAGACTTGAGAATGGGGAACCATAAGGAAGATGAGTTCGTGCGGAAAAATACACAGGAGCTCCTGGGTGCTCCACACCCCTATACGAATATTAATTGTAAAAAAATACCAAAAAAATTCAAAAAATTAATAAATTTGGGGATATGAAACGTGGGTTCTCAATCTACTTTCGTGTGAAATTTCATGAAAAAAAATACCAGAAACGTATCCGGGGAAAAGGAAATAATGTCCGAACAAAAATCCATCCAAACAGTTTTTTTCTATACATAGGAATTTTTTGTCTTTTTTGCCACGAATAAGTTTCCTGGTATTTTTTTCACAAACATTCTCATGGAAGTAGATCGGGACCCAGGTTTGATACCTCAAAATCTCAGATTTTTTTTCAAATTTCTCGGTATTTTTTTGAATTTAACGTTCGTATAGGGGTGTGGAGCACCCGGGTGCTACAAATCCGCTTCCAGTTCATGGGTCCTTATTTTAATAAAAGTTAATGTAGAGTGCTTTGTTTGGGCCAAGCCCAAATAGCTAAAAAAAGAATAAACTCTTCCCAACCAAACAACCATCTGCAAAATTCTGTAACAAAAATTCTATGAAAATAGCTGTAAAGAAAACTTAACATGGTAAAAATAGCTTTAAAATGTTCACAGTTTTACATATGTTCACACCATCTTTGTTTAAAAAAAAATATGTTCGCATATTTTACGAAAACTTAAAAATTCCCAAAAAGATCCATTTTTACTGAAACAAAGTCCATCTAGAAATGTACAACCAAAAAACAAAACAGTCTTTTCATTAAAAACATCTGTTCAAAAAAAAATCTTTTTCCGTAAAAAATGTCCTTTTCTAGAGAAATATTCCAATTTTCATAAAACATTGACTATTCTTAAAAAAGTGTTCCATTTTTTTAACGAAAATGTTAACTTTTATTAAAAATAAAGGATTTTTCACGTTTGACCTTATGGATGTTTATTAAAATTGAATATAAAAAACAACGCACAATGGTACATGAAAGTGGTTCTGTCCTTTTTTGCCCGGTGCAACGCACGGGCATTTGTACTAGTGGTAACACAAAAAGGGAACAACACAAACATCATAGAAGAATAATATGAACGAAAAACATCACTATACATAAACACTCTGCTGATAAATGTTCATCAGAGCAAGATGCAGCTGAATGACAAAGTAAAACCAAAGGATCAACAGACGAGCATACAAACAGATAACTTTGAGCAAAACAAATTGAAATATACTAAACAACACAGCCACAAAACAGATAATAAACATAGGTGGATATATGATCAATGAGATATATATCGGAACACACAGCACTAAAGATAAGCTACTGAAAAATATTGCAGCATAGTAGAAGTGACCAGTGGTGCTCGATGGAGACACATGATTTAGTAGACCAGTTCACCCTTCTAGAAAAGAGCTACCTCTGGTTGGAGAGACTTGTGATAGAACACAGGAGCAAACCTCTCTTCATCCTACTCTCCTTCAACGCGAAGCTAATTAGACTTTGGTTGATCTCACTTGGGGTAGATGCTTATCGGCGATCCAAACCTTCGACATATATACTTGCTTCGCGAACTACAATTACTCTTGGTTGTTGAAGACTTTGGACTGGTGAAGACAGTTACTCTTTGACGCTCAAGCTGGCACCTATCCATCTAGAGAGTGTGCATCTCCCAAGAGTAATAGGTACAAGAACTCTCAGTTCAGATTTATTGTGATAGCTCAACCACTATCTAAGTTTTGGCTCTAGATTTTCTCTCAGTGGATCTTAAATTCAAATCTCTCGGAGAGGGGTGCTCGAACAATCTTCTCATAATCTCAAGCGGAGCAGCTGCAGATCAACGTTGGGGTGGGGTGGATCTTTGTAGCCGCAACCTTCCTGGATGGGATATGACCATTTAGGAGACGCGGTCCAACCAATGGCCAATCAGCACATTTCCAACTGTCGGATCTTGAGCACACGACAACTTTACTTAACATGTACATTGGTGCAACATCACACTAGGAAGACTACATGAAGCACAATTAGAACAATTTATTTCATATCATGTCCCAAAAGATGTAATTAGTAGGATGCCTAGTGACCCCCGATTCTTTAACCACAAGCGCGGGCCAAGCCAAGAACTTAGTTTTTTTCCATTTTAAAAAATATATTAGTGATCCAAGATCACACTGAGTCTGTAGGTATGTTGATACTATCAAAATGGGATCAAGAATGTGTTGATGAGTTCCTTATGCAAATGTGCTTGAAGATCAAACTCCAAAACCATAAAAAAATATCTTTGATTTCACTATCTCTCTATTTTTACTGTAGCCCGAACCATTCCAAAGAAAGTTGTTGTTGTTGAACCCTAGGTCCTTGTCAGGCCCAAGATGCGATTCTATCCCGATCACGTGACACTTACGTGATTGGGGCACAACCGCATTTCGGGCGCTTAGCAAGATGGATATCATTAAATCGTACCATTACATACATACATGGGGATACAACAATTCATACAAGTCACATGAATACAACAACATCAATACAAGGCATCTGACTACGGATGCAAACAAAAAAAGCACAATGACATCCATCTGCTATCCCAGGCTGCCGACCTGAAACATAACCCAAGACTGAAGAAGAAGAGCTCCAACAAAAGAACAACGCTCTCACGTCAAGACATCGGAACCTGCACCTGCAACTGTTGTTGTAATAACTGTGAGCCAAGAAGAAGAGCTCAATTGAAATGACGAGAACGAAGAGATCGTGAACTGATTAAAGAATACTCGAAAGAAGCACCGGAAAGAATGTGAGACGAACGAAGAGGCATCAAAGAATAATATTTGGAGGACGAAGTTGAAAACTGAGAACGAAGAAATGTTCTGAAAGGATGGCCTTCAGAGGAACACAAAGAAAAGAATTCAAGAACTTCTCCGGATGAATGAAAGAAGAAAGGTTGAACCAAAGATGAAAGGAATTTAAAAGCGAACTTGAAGAAGGCATATGACTGATGGAATCCATACTTACATCACACTTGAAAAGAATATAGGAATACTCCGGGAAATTAGAAGAGTCAGGTAAGATCCTGGGTAAGACCTGTGGGTTATGAGCCCACCGAATAGAAAACAACACTGTCGGAAGGATTAAAAAGGAGATAATGCGCCGGAACGATTAAAAGACTCGAATGAGGTGACAACCTTGAATTAATTGAAAAACAGATGAATATTGTAGGATCGAAAGTATGTCTAGAGGGGGGGGTGATTAGACTACTTGACAATATAAAAAATCTGCCTTTTGATCATGCAAAGTTTTTGGCAGTTTCACAATTAAGATCAATTCAAGAATCACCCTACACATGCAATTCTAGAGTATAAGCAGCGGAAAGTAAATTGCACATGTAGTAAAGAGAGGTGGAGATGATCAAACGCAGTTTGGTGACACGAAGATTTTTGTCGTGGTTCCGATAGGTGGTGCTATTGTACATCCACGTTGATGGAGACTTCAACCCACGGAGGGTAACGGCTGCGCGAGTCCACGGAGGGCTCCACCCACGAAGGGTCCACGAAGAAGCAACCTTGTCTATTCCATCATGGCCTACGCCCACGGAGGACTAGCCTTACTCGGGGTAGATCTTCACGAAGTAGGCGATCTCCTTGCCCTTACAAACTTCTTGGTTCAACTCCACATCTCAAAGACGGAGGCTCCCAAGCGACACCTAACCAATCTAGGAGGCACCACCCTCCAAAAGGTAATAGATGTGGTTGATGATGATGAACTCCTTGCTCTTGTGCTTCAAAAGATAATCTCCCCAACACTCAACTCTCCTCACTGATATGGCTGTGGTGGAAGAAAGGATTGAGTGGAAAGCAACTTGGGAAGGCTAGAAATCAAGTTTCATATGGTAGGAATGGAATGGCTTGATCTCAACACAAGGGTAGGTGGTTCTCTTCTCAGAAAGTGTGTGGTAGGAGTGGTAGACTTTCTGATGGCTCTCTTCACGAATGAAGAGGGGGTGGAGGGGTATATATAGCCTCCACACAAAATCCAACCGTCACACACATATTTGAGCCATCTCGGTGAGACCGAAGTGAAAACTCGGTCAGACCGAAAGTTCAAATATAGTGAACGTTGGGATTTTCGGTGGGACCGAAAATACCATCTCGGTGTGTCCGAAGTGAGTCAAAGGTAGGAGCTTGCCATCTCGGTGGGACCGAAATTGACAGCTCGGATATTCCGAAGTGATGTCAATTGGTTACAGAAGGTTGGCAGTCCAGTTTCGGTGAGACCGAAACTCAAAATCGGATGGACCGAGAAATTAGGGTTTGGAAGAATAACTGAGGTGGTTCATCTCGGTGGGACTGAGTTTGCAGAATCGGTTTGTCCGAGATTACTTATGAGTGTGTTAAGTAGTGAAGAGTGCTGATAGTTGAGGGAGCTAGATCACCAAGCACTTGAGCAACCAGATCATTAACACAACCTCATCCCCTTTTAATAGTATTGGCTTTTCCTATGGACTCAATGTGATCTTTGATCACTAAACCAAAAACAGAGTCTTGAGCTTTTGCCAATGCTTGTCTTAGCATTTTGAGGGGTCCACTTCTTCAGACATTTCCATACCCATGTCATCGAACTTCTCTGAAATGATTCTCAAGTAAATATTAGTTCAATGATATATATGTTGTTATTAATTACCAAAACCACCCGGGGATTAGTTGCACTTTCAATCTCCCCCTTTTTGGTAATTGATGACAACATATAGATCAAAGCTTCGACAAAGGATATAATCAATGAAAAATATCGTCGCTTTGAGAAGTATGTGATAAACAAGAGCTCCCCGTAAATTTGTGCATTATTTAAAATTTGCATTTGAATGCAAATGCACAATCGATTAGGATTATGGGTCACTCTTCCATGTCACATACATCTTGGTGGAGCGCACAAAATGATAAGAATGAATAACATGCACTCAATCACCAAGACAAGAGTAAATAGCCATACAATAAGGAATAGCATATGATAAGCATTAAGCACACATTAAAGCATAGTATGACCAAGCACTCATTAAGGTAGCATCAAACGTAGTAGCAAGCACACTGAAAGTTTCGAAAGACCAAAAGAAACCAATGTATCTCAAAGAAACCGGCAAAGAACGAAAGAGCACTCTCTCTCTCGAAGCCCTATGATCTATACAATTTCTCCCCCTTTGGCAACAAGTTACCAAAAAGTTTGAAAATGTATAGAGCTAAGCGTCACTGCGGGCTCTGCTGGCGGCTCCCGTCTGGGTAGATGTCGGTGTAGAAATGACTGCATCGGCGAAGACTTCTGCTGATGTCTGGAGGAGTGGATGCTGGAGCTGGAGTAACTGCTGGAGCTGTAGCTGGTGCTGAAGTGGTAGCCCTGGAGTCAGTCACTGGGATAGCTACAGATCTGGATCCTCTGGGAACCTGAGCAGTCTGGCGATGAGAGTCCTGGACTAGATCATCCTGCATGAGCTCTGCTCTCTCCTGCCTTGTTTCCTCCATGTCTGCCTCAAGCTTGTTGACGGACACCTGAATCTCTGTCAGCTTCACGTCCAGAGCGTGGATCTTGTCCTCAACAATCCTCTCTAGGCTTTCCTGAGATTGCTCAATGCTGGCCAGGCGTTGTTCAATCCTCTGGGTAGCTTCAAGAATTTGTTCTCCAAAGCTCTTTGGCTTAGCTGCTGCTGCTGCTGCCTCTTTGTCAGCTTTAGCTTTCTTCGCAGCTTCGATTTTGGCCTGTCCTTCAACTGAGGTTGGATCCTATTCATCCATCACAACTACGTTGTCCTCATGCTCCGGCTGCAGTGGCAAGTGTTTCCTATCCAACGTGAATTTGCCCGTGCCAAACTTGGCATTGATGAGCATCTGAATCTGCGGGGCAAACCCACACGACCTCTTCTGGTCAGCTGCAGTCCTCTTAATGGTCTCTACCATTAAGTCCATCACCTTGAAAGGTGCCTTCTCATCGAGAATGTGCAGCATGTTGATAGAATAGCCTCGAATCATGCGGTGGTCTCCAGACTTAGGCATCAATGTATGCCTCAGAATAGTGTTAGTGGTGGTCAGACCTGCCTGGAGATAGTACACTGAGCCAAGCTTCCACCCTTCCAAGTCAGCAACGGGGATCTCCTTGTACATGTTCTTCATGGAATCATGACTCTTCTTAGGAATCCCATAGACATCAATGTCGTCCTCTCTCTGCACTGGAGCATTTAGAAGTTCTGCCCATTCTTCAACAGACGAAGAAAACCTTTGACCTTCAGTCATCCAGGTGATCTTGCCATCAGGATAGAAGTGGGCTGTGGCGTAGAACTGCATGATCATCTCGTCATTCCAAGCTGTCAGCTCTTGACCCACAAAATCAGCAACTCCACATGCAGTAAAGCTCTCATGCACATGGGGAAAGAAGTCTCGGTGCTCTTCACTGTCAATGTACTTCCAGTCAACATACCTGGTGTCAGCAACAATGGGCTTCTTATCCATCAGCACGGTCTCATAGAAATCCTGCTGCTCTCTGGTGTGGAATCTGGGGTCCACATCAGTCCTTCTCCTCACGGCATATGGATCAGACTGTCTCCATAGCCTGAGACCTTTATCCTTCCTTGCCTTCATGTCCTCAGCTTGAGGATGAGCATCATTGTGGAGTGGCAACTTGGGACGGAGCTTAAGCAACACATGCTCTTCATCTGATTCAGACGGTGGCATCTCACCTTTGTTCTTCTCAGAAGCTGGAATGCTTCTGGTTGTTCTCTTGGGCTTGGCTGGAGCTGCCTTGGCTTGAGCAGGCTTCTTGGGCTTAGAGGAGGCTTGAGCCCGAATAGCATCACCCATGAACTTAGCTTTCTGAGGAGGAGGCTGGGGTGCATCTTCTTCTTCTTCTTCAGCAGCATCAACTTGAGGTTCAGCATATACTACCCTCTTCCTCTTGGAAGTTTTCTTCACCTTACTTGGAGCTGGCTCTTCCAAGTTGAGCTTCTTTGCAACAGCTGACTGCTTTACTTTGCTTGTGCCTTTCCTTGTCTGCTGCCCTTGGTGCTCTTTGGCAACCACATTCCTCTTTGGCTTGGAGGTAACTTCCTCAGCAACAAAGTCAGAGTCCTCATCATCAGAAGTTCTCTTCTTCCTGGTTCTGGTGGCTGCAGGAGGCAAACCACTAGGGGTGCTCCTCTCACCATCATCACTGGAGCTGCTAGCCTCGGGACTTGTTTCTGCCTCTGGAATCTCAGCAAAAGGAGACTCAGACCTGTTCTGGCTGTCACTGACATCTGACATGGCTGACAACCTGTGAAAAGATAAGGTATAGGCAGAGTAGAAGAGTTATCACAACTGCAGATGTTTTTGCAAAAAAAATGAGTTTAAAACTTAGTTTTGAGTTTTCACAGAATGTATTTTGGTCAAACCGATTTTAAGTTTCGGTGAAACCGAAGTGTATACAGAGACCTACACACCACTTTCGGTCAGACCGAAATGGGTTTCGGTCCTACCGATAACCTAGGGTTTCACTGAAACTAAGTTTCGGTCACACCGATTTGCACAACTCGGTTAGACCGAATGATGCAGTGCAATGGCCAGAGGCCAAATCGGTCATTCCGAGTTTCAAAATCGGCTTCACCGAGATGCGTTCCGTGGAAACCTAAACCTAAGAATTTCGCTCGAAACTAGAGGATCTGATCTAATGTATAGGGAATATCTCAAACGTGGACAGATTCATGGCAAACCATTCGTGCAAGAGTCAGATGGGGAGCACGAAAGGGATCGGGACTCACCCTAACTTGGTGGAGTCCCTCTACGGCGACAACGGCGGAGATGATTACCGTTAACGGCGGCGGAGACCTGCGGCGAGGGCGCACAGGCGACGACGGCGACGATCCGTAGACCAGGGCGACGGCAGCAGGGGACTTGGGGGCGAACGGCTTGAAGAGTTAAATCGCGCGCAGCCCTCAGGTATATATAACCCCATGCTGTCGGTGGGACCGAGTTGAAAAACTCGGTGTCACCGAAATGTATAACTGCTGTGCAGTTACGCATATCGGTCAGACCGAGATTTTGAACTCGGTTTCACCGAGATGAAACCTAGATCAGTCTAAGCGTTACGGTTGGACCGAGATGGAAAAGCCGGTCAGACCGAAATGGACTTAGAAGGTTTTGGAAGTCAGCCTTATACGGATCGGTGGCTCTGAGTGCTCCTCACTCGGAGAGTCCGAAAAAGACTTGTTCAAAGTTGTGATATGAGCATGAATAGAATTTGAGACAAGAAAGCATAGATAGCTAGGGAAGGTGCTTAGGCATTCTTGTCCATCCATTTGGCCAGAAAAATCAAAACAATCAAAACAACAAATGGATGTCCTTGAATGGATAAAATCATGCATTCAACATGCTCACACAATAAGATAGCAACTGAAATATGTGTCAAACATGCACAACCAACACTCTAGCTACTAGCACACAATTTGTCGATGACTAGGTCATCTATATATGAGTATTTTGACTTAGGAGCCAAATGAGAACATTTGATCATAGGTCATACTCATCGTTTAAGCACAAGTGGGGTTACCACTTTTACATAAAGCATTTATGTGTTCACATCATTTGGAGATGCTTTAGCTCAATTTTTAGAGCAAAGCTCCCCCTAGATGTGAGAACCCCTTTTAAAGGGTCAAACTAACCTTGGGTTGTCGTAGAAGACTTCATGTAGATGTTGAAGATGTGGATGCTCAATGTTGATGTAGATCATCAAGAGTTGGGAGCTATCCTTTGGATTAGGGCACTTTCAATACCTACATGGGTTAGTCCCACAAGGAACAAACAAGAATATCCATAGACATAGATTGAAGTTCACAAAAGATGATGTCCATGAAAGCAATGATTACATTGTCCCTTGACTTACCAACAAGAGGGTTTGTGACTCCATGAACTAGTGCATGATGTGGAAGTTGATTGCACAAGTTCTTGCCAAAATGAATATGAGTGAAGTTTGTTGGCGGAGTCACCCTCAAGAACCTTCTAGTTCTTCTTCTTTGGGATCCACATCATCTTGATGGGAATCCTTGGTGTTGTAGTTAAGCTTGACGAAGTAGAACTTGATGTGTCCTTGGGAACCCACTTGACCATGGCTTGAGGTGCTTCAATGAATGCATCAATCTCCTCTTGAAGCTTGTCCTTGGCCTTTAGCTTGTGGTCTTGTGGTGGAAGGTCATCTTGAGCTTGTTCCACATTGGAAGAAGTACGATCATACTTCTCCTTTTGTGAAACAAACTGTGGAGTAGGGTATTGACCTTCTTCCCACTCAACACCTTCGGCGTTGAACTTTCGCTCAAAACCAATCCCTTGATTCTTCCGGTGTCTTCCTTGTTTGCGAACAATCTCCTCAAAGTTCTTGCTTCCGGCAAGACTCTTGTAGACACCTTTCTCTATGATTTCCTTCAATAAGCTATTTTCTTGCTCAAGTGTAACTTGGCTTGAAACATTGTTAGTGGAATCAAGAGAACTACTAGAAGCAACAATATTGGATTTAACATTGTTATTGTTACTACTAGAGGAAGAATTTTTCTTATGCTTGTCATGCCTAGTCTTAATAGGTGGCAAGAAATTAGACAAGAGAAGTCGTTTGGCAAGATATGAAGAACTCTTCTTTCGAAGATCGTCATTGATCGCTTTTAGAAACTCATGTTCTTGCTCTAGAGTGAGCTTCTCGAAGCGTAGCTTCTCATGAGATCTTAGGAGCTCTGTATGATCTTCTTGAGTTGTTTCATGAGCTAACTTAAGAGTGTTTAGTTCTTTAGTTAGACGCTCAATCTCCTTCATAGCATTGTCATTCGACTCTTCTCGACTATAAAGACTACTAGCATTTTCATCATTACTAAGCTCACTAGATTTATCATGCAAGAGCTCATCTTCACCAAGTAAGTCATCCTCATCACTATCAAAGTCAATGAATTCAGGGTGTGTTACCTTGGGGCCTTTAGCCATGAAGCATCTTCCAATTCCCTCATTTGGTGAATCAAATAAGTCGTAGGAGTTAGAGTTGGAGGATACTAGTGCAAGTCCGGCAACACCTTCATCTTGACTATAGTCGGAGTCGGAGTGATAGCTTCCATCGGATTGATTGTCAGAGTCGGAGCCGGAGACCCATTCACCAACATGAGCTTGATGTCTTCTTCTTGTGTAGCTCCTTGATGACTTGTCTTTCCTCTCCGAATCCTTGCTTCTCCGAGAGGGTCTTCGTTCATAACGATCATCTCTGCTCCTTCTCTCTCTCCGAGGTGACTCATCTCTTGCTCTTCTTCTTGGAGATTCTTCTCTTCTCTTGTGGGGAGCCGTACACTCATTTGAGAAGTGTCCGGGTCTTCCACAATTGTAGCAGTTTCGATCACGGCTAGAAGATCTCTTTTCATCATATGATCTAGACTTTGAGCTTCTTTCTTTGCCTCTATTCTTGTAGAACTTGTTGAAGTTCTTGACCATTAGGCTTATCTCTTCATTGGAAATTAGCTTGTCACTTGAGGTAGTAGGAGCATCACTTGTAGCTTTGTAAGCACCACTTGACTTATTGTGAAGCTCTTCCTTATCCTTAAGTGTCATCTCATGAGCAACAATTCTTCCAATGACTTCAGTTGGCTTGAGAGTCTTGTAGTTTGGCATCATTTGGATCAAAGTGCACACGGTGTCATACTTTCCATCCAAAGCTCTGAGAATCTTCTTAATGATGAATCGGTCGGTCATTTCTTCGCTTCCTAAGCCGGCAATCTCATTTGTGATGAGAGCAAGCCTAGAGTACATTTCAGCGACTCCTTCACCATCCTTCATCTTGAACTTGTCAAGTTGACCTTGAAGAATATCTAGCTTTGATTCCTTCACAGATTCAGTACCTTCGTGCATTTCAACCAAAGTATCCCAAATCTCTTTAGCATTCTCAAGACGGCTGACTTTGTTGAACTCTTCGGGACACAAAGCATTGAAGAGAATGTTTGCAACATCCGCAACTCTTCCGGTGTAGCTTCGCGATCCGGAACTTTTCCTTCTTCGAAGAAATCACCTTGCATACCAACACAAATAATGCCCCATGCGGCTGGGTTATGACCAAGAATATGCATTTTCATTTTATGCTTCCAACTAGCAAAATTTGTACCATCAAAGTAAGGACCTCTACGATAATTACCCTCACTAGACGCCATACTCTCCTAGGTTGTGAAACCAAGCTTATGGAGTCCAATGCAATGGAAACCAAAACAATGGAGACCAAAGCTCTGATACCACTTGTAGGATCGAAAGTATGTCTAGAGGGGGGGTGATTAGACTACTTGACAATATAAAAAATCTGCCTTTTGATCATGCAATGTTTTTGGCAGTTTCACAATTAAGATCAATTCAAGTATCACCCTACACATGCAATTCTAGAGTAATAGCAGCGGAAAGTAAATTGCACATGTAAAAAGAGAGGTGGAGAAGATCAAACGCAGTTTGGTGACACGAAGATTTTTGTCGTGGTTCCGATAGGTGGTGCTATCGTACATCCACGTTGATGGAGACTTCAACCGACGGAGGGTAACGGCTGCGCGAGTCCACGGAGGGCTCCACCCACGAAGGGTCCACGAAGAAGCAACCTTGTCTATTCCATCATGGCCTACGCCCACGGAGGACTAGCCTTACTCGGGGTAGATCTTCACGAAGTAGGCGATCTCCTTGCCCTTACAAACTTCTTGGTTCAACTCCACATCTCAAAGACGGAGGCTCCCAAGCGACACCTAACCAATCTAGGAGGCACCACCCTCCAAAAGGTAATAGATGTGGTTGATGATGATGAACTCCTTGCTCTTGTGCTTCAAAAGATAATCTCCCCAACACTCAACTCTCCTCACTGATATGGCTGTGGTGGAAGAAAGGATTGAGTGGAAAGCAACTTGGGAAGGCTAGAAATCAAGTTTCATATGGTAGGAATGGAATGGCTTGATCTCAACACAAGGGTAGGTGGTTCTCTTCTCAGAAAGTGTGTGGTAGGAGTGGTAGACTTTCTGATGGCTCTCTTCACGAATGAAGAGGGGGTGGAGGGGTATATATAGCCTCCACACAAAATCCAACCGTTACACACATATTTGAGCCATCTCGGTGAGACCGAAGTGAAAACTCGGTCAGACCGAAAGTTCAAATATAGTGAACGTTGGGATTTTTGGTGGGACCGAAAATACCATCTCGGTGTGTCCGAAGTGAGTCAAAGGTAGGAGCTTGCCATCTCGGTGGGACCGAAATTGATAGCTCGGATATTCCAAAGTGATGTCAATTGGTTACAGAAGGTTGGCAGTCCAGTTTCGGTGAGACCGAAACTCAAAATCGGATGGACCGAGAAATTAGGGTTTGGAAGAATAACTGAGGTGGTTCATCTCGGTGGGACTGAGTTTGCAGAATCGGTTTGTCCGAGATTACTTATGAGTGTGTTAAGTAGTGAAGAGTGCTGATAGTTGAGGGAGCTAGATCACCAAGCACTTGAGCAACCAGATCATTAACACAACCTCATCCCCTTTTAATAGTATTGGCTTTTCCTATGGACTCAATGTGATCTTTGATCACTAAACCAAAAATAGAGTCTTGAGCTTTTGCCAATGCTTGTCTTAGCATTTTGAGGGGTCCACTTCTTCAGACATTTCCATACCCATATCATCGAACTTCTCTGAAATGATTCTCAAGTAAATATTAGTTCAATGATATATATGTTGTTATTAATTACCAAAACCACCCGGGGATTAGTTGCACTTTCAAATATCCTAAGATTTCTTTGGAACACTGGAATAATTAAATGGCGAGAGGTGAACGAGCAAGGGGGAAAACACTTGAGCAGAGGAAAAAAGAATATGAAGAACACCGGATACTAATAGAATTGGAACCACCGAAAAGGAAAGAGATGAAGAATGAAGAACTAGAAGAGAATTCACGAGTTGAAAAAATTGAGGAAGTGAAGCAAAGACTTCACACGAGGTTGATGGATACTCGATTAAGGACTCCGGCTCCGAGAAGCAAAAGGGTGGGCGGGTGGGAAAAGAAAGACCCCATCGGACGGGGAAACACCGTTAGAAGGAAAGAACTGAGGGTTGAACTTGCAAAGAAGAAGAGGGTCGAGTCCACTTGACGAGAGATGCACCAGATGAAAGAACTAACAACGCAACGAACGAAAACTAACCACGTTATCCTAAAAAAATTTGAAGGGGAAGAGGAGTAATTCAAAACACCTACGTCAAGATTCCTCACCAGAGCGACGAAGGGACTGAGGAGTAAAAAGAATTCCTACTCTCCGATATAACTAGACTCCGAAAAAGTTTTCTGCTAGACTCGACAACGGCCAAACTACGATCAATCAAGGGGGCTCCTATGGTCGGTCGAGGCTCTGATACCAACTTGTCAGGCCCAAGATGCGATTATATCCCGATCACGTGACACTTACGTGATTGGGGCACAATCGCATTTCGGGCGCTTAGCAAGATGGATATCATTACATCGTACCATTACATACATACATGGGGCATACAACAATTCATACAAGTCACATGAATACAACAACATCAATACAAGGCATCCGACTACGGATGCAAACAAGAAAAGCACAATGACATCCATCTGCTATCCCAGGCTGCCAACCCGGAACCTAACCCAAGACTGAAGAAGAAGAGCTCCAACAAAAGAACAACGCTCTCACGTCAAGACATCGGAACCTGCACCTGCAACTGTTGTTGTAGTAACTGTGAGCCACGAGGACTCAGCAATCCCATAACCATGGATAACAAGACTATCAAAGCTTAATGGGTAGGAAGAGGTAAAGTGGTGAGGTTGCAGTAGCGGCTCAGCAAATATGGTGGCTAACTTACGAGTACAAGAATAAGATGAGCATCTACGCAAACGGTCGCAAACTAGTAATGATCGCTAAAGATCCTGAACTACCTACGAGTCAAACATAACCCCACCGTGTTCTCTTCTCAAAGTGAAAAGAGACAGTCACGGTTACTCACACAGTTGTGTGTTTTACTTCGGATCCTCTGTCAAGTTTTCTACAACCGGACATTAACAAATTCCAATATGCCACATAACCGCGGGCACGGCTTTCAAAAGATCATAACCCTGCAGGGGTGTCCCAACTTAGCCCATCACAAGCTCTCACGATCAGCAGAAGTAATAATAATATTATCACCCCTTATCTTAGGGACAATCCGATCATGCTCGGCATCCCCGTGCACAAGACATTTCGACAATGGTAAAACAAGTCCAGCAAGACCTCCCGGCGTGCCGACACCCTGATAGTAGCCGCGCGTATCTCGTCTCAGGCCACGTCCGGATGAGCAATACGTACAGTAACCGAAGACCCCGGATAACTGGGTGGCACCGCAAGTGGCTCTAGTTTGGGACCAACACCATCAGCACTGCCCCCCCCCCTGTATGTAGAAAGAATCATCGGGTAGCGCTAACTTCCTATGCAAGTAATTAATTAAATTTTTATTATGTTGCAATAAAACCAATGTTGGGCCTTGTTGGAGGAGTTTTATTCAAAGACGAAGTGTTAAGGGGTCCCCATATACCCAACCGTGTAAGGAACGCAAAATCAAGGAACATAATGCCGGTTTATCGGCTCCTAAGGTGGCATGAGTGGAACAAAACACCGAGCAAAAGGCCAAGCCTTCCACCCATGCCCATTATATAGGTGTGTTAATAATAATAATAGATATTGTGATATTCCAACAACAAGTTCCAACATGGAACGATCTTCATCTTCACCTGCAACTAACAATGCTATAAGAGGGGCTGAGCAAGCGGGTAACATAGCCAAACAACGGTTTTGCTGGGAAGGTGTCAAAGGTTAGAGGTTTCATGGCAACAAGGAGAGGGGCTGACAATAATGATGGGTAGCGCGACATATAACGATAGCATCGAGACAACTAAGCATGTCAATGGCAATGATAGTAAAGGTATCCAAGGTGATGGTCATCTTGCCTGAGATCCCGCAAGGTAGAAGAACGGATCCGTGAAGAAGACGAAGAAGAAGCCTTGAAGAAGAACCACGAGTAGACGAACGAATCCTCACGATCGCAACGGAACAAGCACTAACGAGAAGAAGCAAGCAATACGGTAAACACACAACACAAGAACATGACAATATGCTCAACCAAATATGATGCAAGACAAGTCCATATATGATGCAAAACATGGCAAGGTAGGAAGCACGGAAAAACAACACAAGAACATGACAATATGCTCAAGCAAGTATGATGCAAGACAAGTCTATATATGATGCAATACATGGCAAGGTAGGAAGCACAGAAAAACAACACAAGAACATGACAATATGCTCAAGTAAGTATGGTGCAAGACAAGTCTATATATGATGCAATACATGGCAAGGTAGGAAGCACAGAAAAAACAACACAAGTCAACAAGTTTAAATGAGGCCGGAAACTACATATAATAAAACCGGTAAGTCCTCATATGCATAATATGAAATTAGTCCAGATCTGAACAAACCTTAAGTTAAAGTTGTTAAACAGCAATTTAACATGCACCATGATGATCTACACGAAATTCTAGTCAAGTTTCATATCAAGTTTGTCTAAATCGGAGCTACGGCCTAGAAGATATGAGCAAAACAAGACAAACAAGGCAACGGTGCTAGATGCACCCAAACATCAAGCAAACACACTCCAAACATGAAAACAACATGATATTATGATTCTACATGCAAAATCACACAAGTTTCCCATAAGGCACACTCAAAACGGAGCAACGGGCTAAAAGATACACATGAAACAAGATATAACAACAAGCTGAAGTTAACAGCCACATAGCAACTTTGGAGCAAGGTAATTATAAGCTACAGCACCCAAACATGTTAACAAGAGGCATGGATGTGAAGTAGACATGTTACTTAACAAGTAGGAACTTAGAACACACCCAAAAGCTTGCTGGAACATATTTAAATAAGCATGGCAAGTTGCAATAAAATTATCCAGACTTAGCCAAAATCTGGGAAGGCAAAAACATCATCACGATGCTGCCTTCGGAGGCACAAAACAACAAGCATATATACTCTAATAAGAACATAAAGAGCATGGACATGTAGTAGACATATCCTATAGCAAACAACTCCATTGGAGCAACACCATATCAGGCATGGATCAATAGCAACAAGCTACACCAAATTGATCATGCTGATAAAATCCTGACAGGTATAATTTATAGCAACTTGAGAGCAAGAAATAAATAAGCTACAACAGGTCATATGAGCAAGTAAGGGCATGAATGGATAGACAATAACATGGACAACAAGACATGATCATTGGCCACTCTAAGACAAGCATGGATTTGACTAGGGCATCAAGCAAACATAGCATCAGGATATGACAGATTCCAGACTTAGCAATATTTTCACTAAGTATAAAACAGTAACAACAACATGGCATGTTTACAAGCATGTTTAAGTCACCTCAAGGCATATCATGGAAAGTTAAATGAACCACATCAAAGACCATATTATGGTGCTTCTAAAATATCTAGAGATGTGGCATGAGGACAAACACATCAATAGCAAAGAGCAATTGAAATCAGCATCTCATAACAAGTTTCAGCTCTTAACAGCGAGATGCACTTTTGCAACAGAGATTAACATGGCAATATGGACTCAAACAAGCATGCTATAGCAACCATCATGTAGTACACTTCACAATGAACATTTTGACATATCATATGCATCATTTGGATAAACATGCACCAAGTTATCACATCTCAAACATGGCATGAAAATAACAAGTAACAATAGTTTATAACAAGTAGCACTCTTGCAACAGAGATTAGAGCATCTAGAAGAAGTCAAACAAGCATGGCACAATGGAATAAAGTGTAGAGCATATCACCACGATCATTTTGACATATCATTCATTCAATTTGGATAAGCACACGAGAAGTTACATGCATGCAAAGATGCAACATTAAAACAGTTTAGTGGGGACTTAGTGGAAAAAAGGCAACCTCGGGGTCAGCGGACAAAGTCCCGCCAGAGCGGACACGTCCGTCGGTGGGTGTCCTTGGGCCCACCTGGCAGTGACACGTGCATAGGGGAGGGCGAACATGTTCGTCGCCAACCGGACATGTCTGGCTCGTCCGGATCTGGAGCTCGTCCGGATCTGGACCTGCGGCGGCTGCGGCCATTGCCACCGGCGGCAGGAAGGTCGAGGGGCGGCGGGACGGGCCGGAGGCGGTCGAGGGTGGTCGGATCTGGTCCGGCCCGACCGGATCCGTGGCGAGGCGACGCGACGGCCGGCGGGGTCGAGAACTCTGGTGAGATGCTGCGGCGGCGGGCCGAGTCGGCGAGGAGGATTCCGGCGGCGGGGCGCAGACGGCGGCAGCTCGAGGAGGTAGGAGGCGCGACGAGGCTGGAGGTGCGTCGCGGGGGCCGGCGGCGAGCTCCGGGCGGCGGAGAGACATGCGGCGGCCGGCGGCGCTGAGGATCCGGCGGCGGGGATCGGGGAACTCGGGGACGCACGGGAGGGCGCGGCTAGCGGGCGCTTACGGGCCCGTGGCGCGGCGGTCGGCCCGGGACGGGCCGGGGACGGGCCGCGCGGCTGGAGGGGCAGGGAACGCCCAGGTGGCGAGACGCCATTGGGTGGAGGGCGACGGCTGGCCGAGGTGGCCCTATGGGGGCGCGCCAAGTGGCATAAGTGAGGTGGCGGCGGCGCTGATGTGGCCAGGTGGCGGCGGGGCAATGGCGTGGCGCGGAAATTGATGCGGGGGGAGGCGGCTGGAGCTAGGGGAAGTGATTAGGGTAGGTTTAGGGACTAGGGATGCCTAAAATGGACAAATGGGTGTCCATTTATAGGTAGGAGGGCTAGGTTTGGGGGGTTTTAGACCGTTCCGGAGCCATCGGATCGCGATCCAACGGCAACGGAGCGAAGGGGGAGTAGGCTAGACCTAGAGGGAATTAGTGGGCTATGTAGAAGTAGTTGGGTTGAGGTGAGAGGAGAGGGAGAGAGGCCCGCGGGGGTTTTCGGAGACCGAAAACGTCCCACGTTTTGTCCGGCGACTAGTGCCGCTATATATATCCGTTGGGCTATCAAACGGACTCCGAATGCGACGAAACTTGACAGGCGGTCTACCTATGTCATAATAAGACCACACGCCAAGTTTCAACCCATTCCGAGAACGTTTTCCGGCCACTCATAAAATAAATATACGAAGGCGCCGCGAGCACGTGCAAGTGTGTCTGGGCTCAGAACGGACAACGGAAAGGACGAGGGGTCTCGGGCGGATGCAAGTTTTGAAAACATGCTGATGCAACACACATGATGACATGGCAAGATGCAACACGCAAGCAGATGACATGACAACGACAACGAATAACTGGCTGACACCTGGCGCACCGATCTCGAGGTGTCACAGTCCTTTGAAGCCTACATAACACAGACACCTCAATTCATAGCCACAACGGTTATGCATTCCCCTGACCGTTGCTCGGATTCCGAATTACTACAGTCTGAAAATTTTGAATGATGTCCAGTAGCATGTGCAAGTGAGCCGAATGCAAGTGGGGGGCTTTGAATGACTTTTAGTCGGACCCTTTGAGCTATTTGAAAGTTGCCTCCTTTAGTTCGGCCAGAGCTTCCAAACCAATCGCTCGGGGCCTTTAAACTACTCCCTCCATTCCCAAATATAAGTCTTTCTAAAGATTTCACCAAGTGACTACATACTGAGTAAAATGAGTGAATCTACACTCTAATACTCCCTCCATTCCTAAATATAAGTCTTTTTAGAGATCTCAACAAGTGACTACATACAGAGTAAAATAAGTGAATATACACTCTAAAATATGTCTACATACATTCGTATGTTGTAGTCCATTTGAAATGTCTAAAAAGACTTATATTTAGGAACGGAGGGAGTATATGTCTACATACATCCGTATGTTGTATTCCATTTGAATGTTTAAAAAGACTTATATTTAGGAACGGAGGGAGTAGGTAAGAAAAGCCTTCAAACTAGATAAAAAGATGTGCAACGGTTATATTTCTAGGCCTAGCCTATATACACCCCCACCTATCCCACCGGTTCATTCAAAGTCCTTCATTTCAAATCACATTTTCTAAGAGAACTACATATCCTTTTGTTGGGTTCAAAGAGCTTTCTACTTCAACTTCCAAGCCACACCTTTGATCTCTAATCCCCTCATTGCTTATCACTTGAAACCCTCCAATCCAGATATTTATCTTGGAAGAGTTTTGTGGAGGTGTGGAGGAAATGTCAGACTACCCGACGGAGAGGAGATCAACACAAAGCACCCATGAACACACAACGAAGGACTCCCTCCGGGGAGGGTTCTTTTAGAACAATAAACAACAACCACTATGGGTCTTTTACTTGCTTCACGTGTGACTCCAATCAAGAAACCGATAACTACGACTTGATGTCAAAGCTTCCTCAATTTGTCATTGATTTCTACTACCCTCTTTCGTTGGAACGATGACAATAAGAGTTATAAGCATGTTTACATGACACTTTCACCTATGTGAAAGAAAGAGACAATGGAAGAGGAAAGAAGTGGACTCTCATGAGAAGTCAACCCCTACACATGCTAGTAGATAAAAAGAGTAAATGCAAGAAAAGTGAAATATAGAAAGTGCAAAAAAAAATACTAACCTAGTAGCCAACCTTATAAGCAACTCTATTATACGAGTGATTAATGATGCTAGCTCTGAATGACACGACGGTCTTATATAGCCAATGAGGTAAATACACAAGAAGTCTTAGAACTTGCGCGCGACGATCACTTTGGTGCAAAAAGTTGCAAAATACGTGTTTGTGGTCACTGAACTTGCGAGGTCGTTCAAATACAGTCACTCTCACCGTATGCATGTGTATTTGTCGATGTCAGCATGGCACAGGCCGCTGTCAGCCACCGTAATTGTCCTTGTATGATAGATTTGTAGAAAAGCAATCTGCTCTTTTTTTATTTACATAGGAACCCCTCAAATAAAAAAATAGTGGGGCGGGGTTAGATTTGGACGTACCACCAAGCAACTGCGACATGGAGATTCACTCGCGCATAAGCCAACCACCAAGCAACTGCGACAATGTATATGTTTTTATCACTCTTGTTCTATGTAAGTACGTGCCATTTTCAAAAATGTTTAACCATTGTAAAAAATGTACATTTCTTAATTTACACGAATATTTTTCACAGTGCTTAAACATTTTTATAAATGTCATGTAGTTTTTAACGCATGTACATATTCTGAATTGCACAAACAATATTATTTGAAAATAATACACGAACAATTGTTTGTGATCCATGAATTTCTCAAACAAAAGGAATAGGTGTAATAATACAGATTTTTTTTCTTAATTATGAATATTTCTAAGAAAATGCACATTTATTATTATGAATATTTAAAAAACTATTTGTGTTATTATTATGCAAACACTTTTATAATTCATAAGTACTCCCTCCGTCCCAAAATTTTTGTCTTCGATTTGTCTAAAAGTGGATGTATCTAGTCACGTTTTAGTGTTAGATACTTCCATATCTAGATAAATCTAAGACAAGAATTTTGGGACGGAGAGAGTATTATTTTAGAATAATACATGAAAAATATTTGAAAGTTCTCTTATTAATGGCATTATAATTTACATACTATCTACAAATTTCTAAAAAATAAACAAGTGCAAAATGGGTCGCCGGACCATGGCCCATTTCTGTTCCATGAGCACTTCCGTTTTTGTACATTGATCTTAGTTATCCTTAATAGCTATTTACAGATGTGTGGTGTAGCTGGTGGGACGTGTATTGTACTCCCTCCGTCCCAAAATTCTTGTCTTAGATTTGTCTAAATAGGAAAGTATCTAACACTAAAACATGACTAGATACATCCGTATTTTGACAAATTGAAGACAAGAATTTTGGGACGAAGGGAGTACTAGCATTAGGTCGGGGGTTCGAGATCCGGCAGTTAAACTTTTCGTCCCACCGATGGTTGATTTTTTTTGCCCAGAAAAGAAGAAAAAGAAGGGGGTTTATGCAAAAATGTGTCCATGTGTCATTGATAGCAGGCCCGTGCCATGCTGGCGTCAACGGATACGCCCGCGTACGGTTAGAGTGACTGTATTTGAACGGTCTCGCAAATTTAGTGACCATAAACACGTATTTTACAACTTTGTGCACCAAAGTGATCGTCGTGTGCAAGTTCTAAGACCTTCGGTGTATTTACCTCATAGCCAATTGTTGGCTATATTATTACTAGAAATTACCCTGCATGTGTTACATGAATGTTTTGCATGAGATTTGATTGTATGAAAAAATAGTATGGGAACTAAAATTGAAAACACATATTTGCCGAGCAGTAAACACATATTTGCCGAGCAGTAAACACATATTTGCCGAGCAGTAAACTAGTGGATTTGATATCTGCCCAGAGATGAGCAACCCAGATGCTTCAGTTCTTTACATCATACTCAGATACTCGGAGATAGATAACCGAAATATATATGTACACAGGTAACATATTTTGCCGTACAATAGATGAGACAAAGATACTATCGTTCTCTTAAGATAACCCATTTGATCCCATCACTTCCAAGTCTCCAAAATCCAAAATGAATACTTCCAAGTCTCCAAAATCCAAAATGAATACTTCCAAGTCTCCAATCTTTACTTGTTCTGCAGTTTTCTTGCCAGCGTTGCTGCAGTGAACAAAGCTTCTTTCTCAAATTGCGAAATCTGAATGTTCCTGCAAAACGGTATGCAGAAATTAAATGCACAGGGAACTGAATTTGTTGGCAGATCCATACTCATAGTCTGATTCGGCTGCCCGATATGCAGCAGCAGTACGATCAGACAATCATTTCCCAGAGTCCTGGCAGCTTTAGAATCGTGGTGGCCGCGACGATAATAAACACAACAAAATACTCACGCGTTGATTTTTCTCAAATTCTGGAAAGCGGACACAAACTTGCAAGATATCTCGAGAAGAGACGCTCCCATCATTTTTGCTGCATCATTAGCTTTGCTAGAATCACCATCAACGGATAGGCAGACCTGAAAGGTTTTATGATTGTCAAAATTATAACCCAAGACGTAGATTGCTGTAAATGGAAGAACATCAGCAGAATATCAAGGTGGGAACATGGAAGACAGAGATCTACAATGCCGCCTATTCAAGTTTCTTAATAACAATAGTATTACACTCTTCAATTAAACGAAGAGAAAACGAATATGCTCTAGATAGTATCAAGCTAGCGGCACATACTGGATGAATGATGCGTTTATGCTCTCAACCTGACTGACAGATAATCAGGCAATATACGGTACAAGCAAAGATGGCCATACATTTTTGTGGAAGTATTAGCACACAAAAGCTAGAGTTGAAGACACACGCTTACTGCCTATCTGCCAAGGAGTATCGCCTATATTGTGGATATCTGTATGCATCTATATTATTCATTATCACTATTTCTCAGGTCAAAACATACATTTCTGGGGTCAAATCAAATATCTAGTCGCCTCTGTCCAAAATCTAGACCAAAAAAATCTTTTATAGAAAATAAGGAGCAGGCAATTTATGCCCTAACCTGGTATGCATGTGCTAAGAGAAGCTGAGCAACTTCTGGACACATCATCTTAACCATGGCCTTTGCGCTTGCTTCTGTTGAAAACATACTCAGAGCGCTTTCCACTGTCAAATTTTGTTGAGAATTATCTGACCTCCGAGTACGGACTGCAGACTATGAGAAACAAAAAAGGCGACAATAGCATCCATGATTTTGCTTTGATCACAAAATGAACTTATGTGAAAGCTCTCAGGTAGAAGAGATAACGAGGACAATACACGAATAGCATGTCAATATTAACATTTAATAATGATCTCTAGTCATTTTAACTCCATGCACACAGAAAACCGAGTTCATAAATAATACATTAGTTTGTGACATACATCTGCACCTATTAGTTGGCATTTTGATATCTATCTCTCAAAAATGTTACTATAAATAAGATTCCTATGTGTAGTTGGTGGGAAAAGTTGCCTATAAAAACCAAACATTAGTACTTGACATCCTTTTTGTTAAATTGTGATCCAAATTCTACCGTATTGGACTAGACGTAGTACAAACGGTGTGGGCCTTTGCGTTGGTACCGACGAGTACGAGTACAACTTGTTTACTTGTCCTCCAAGGACTCTTATGTATTGCCCTCATATATACCCCATGTGGTCGCACCTAAGATGGTCTGTCGCCTCGTGCTTGTAATACTCCTCATAGTGATTGCGCCTTCGTGCGTCCGTGGTTTTCTCCCGCAAGGGTTTCCACGTTAAATCCGTATCTCTCGTGTCTCGTTTATTCTCGTTATTATCTAACAAGTGGTATACAAAGCTGATGTTCGTATACAAGATTGAAATCGAGAGGATTAGGGTTGCGCGTCCGCGCGCCGCCGCCCGAGCGACAAGTCCGATCGTAGATTGGTTCCGTTGCGAGCTGTTGTACGCCGCGGCTGCAGCTGTCTGTTCCCGAGTTGAAATCCTCAGGGGCGCTACGCCTGTGAAAAGCCGAGCCGCTGCAGCCGTTCTTGACCGGGTCATCCAGAGATCCGGCGAGATTCGATCGACTTCGTGCACGAGCCGGTGCTACTTCCAAGAAGAAAAGCCAGCCCACGCCTATTATTCTCGTGCGCTCCACGTCATCAACCGAAGCAAAAGCTACTAGTACTACTGCTCGCCGGCCAGAAGCAAAGCAGTAGTTTAATTCACATCTTATCCACTACGTGACTTGAGTACTAGTACTAATTGGCAGAACTAGTACTATTGCCGTCGATTGCTACGTCCACATCCGAACTACTACCAGGTGTTATTACCCTGTTTTTGTTTGATCCGCAAATTTATTTTGTGTGCACAGATTTATCTACTCATGGCATCCATGAAGTATGATCTTCCGCTGCTGGACCCTGACACAAGTTTTACCCTATGGCAAGTCAAGATGCGGGCGTTGTTGGCACGGGCCGACTATGATGATGCACTGGATAGTTTTGGGAAGAATAGAATTCAGGATTGGGATGATGAGGAGAAACGAAGGGATCGTAAGGCTTTGTCACAAATTTAACTCCATTTGCATAATAATGTTTTGCAGGAAGTTTTGAGCGAGAAAACTACCGCCGCTCTATGGATAAAGCTGGAAGGCATTTGCATGACTAAAGATCTTACAAGCAAGATGCATCTGAAGCAAAAATTATTCCTGCACAGGTTACCCGAGGGAGGTAATGTTTTGAATCATATTTTAGAATTTAAAGAGATCATATCCGATCTAGCTGCAATGGAGATTAAGTATGAAGAGGAAGATACTGCTTTGATGTTACTTTGTTCACTGCCAAGTTCTTATACCAATTTTAGAGACACCATATTATACAGTCGTGATACTCTCACACTTAATGAAGTTTATGAAGCTTTGAACTCTGAGGAGAAGATGAAATTAATGGTGCCTCATGATGGTTCAAGTTCATCCCAAGCCGAGGGATTATCTGTTCGTGGCAGGACAAAGGAGAAGAACTCACATAATGGCAACAGGGGCCGGTCGCAGTCCAAAGACAAGAAATATTGCAGATATTGCAAGAGAGACGGGCATGACACCTCAGAATGTTTCAAGTTGCAGAACAAGGAAAAGAGGAAAGGTAACAAACAAGATGAAAATTCTGCTGATGTTGCTCGTGATGATAGTTGCGATGATGCTCTTGTCGTTATTGCTGGATGTGCTGAGACCAATGATGAGTGGGTACTTGATATTGCATGTACTTTTCATATGTGCCCGCGTAGAGATTGATTTACTACTTTTGATTCCACTACTGCTGCTGGTTCCGTTTTGGGTTTTGATAATTCACCATGCAAGATTGAAGGCATAGGTTCCCTTCGAATCAAGATGTTTGATGGCACAATCAGAACTTTGACAGATGTTGGGTATATTCCGAAGATGAAGAGAAATCCTATCTCTGTGAGTGCCCTTGATGCAAAGGGGTACGAGTATTCAGGTGGAGATAGTGTTTTGAAGGTCACCAGAGGTTCCCTTATTGTGATGAAAGGTGACTTAAATTTGACCAATGGTCTTTATTACCTTCCGAGGTTCTACCGTTTCAGGTAACGCTACTCCAGTTATTTCAAAGAATTCTGATTGTGATGTTGCTAACCTTTGGCATATGCGTCTTGGACATATGAGTGAACTTGGTTTGGCAGAGTTAAATAAGAGAGGTCTTCTTAAAGGATACAAAACTGGTAAATTGAAATTTTGTGAGCATTGTATCTTCGGCAAGCACAAGAGGGTGAAGTTCAATACCTCGACTCATACAACTGAAGGTATTCTTGATTATGTGCATTCTGATTTATGGGGACCATCTCGCAAGAAGTCATTAGGTGGTGCTAGTTACATGCTGACTATAATTGATGATTATTCGAGAAAAGTTTGGCCTTATTTCTTGAAGCATAAATATCAAGCATTCTCAGCTTTTAAGGAGTGGAAGATTATGATTGAGAGACAAACTGAAAAGAAGGTAAAAATACTTCGCACTGATAATGGTATGGAATTCTGTTCTAAGCAATTTGCAAATTATTGCAAGTCTGAAGGCATTGTCAAACATCACACCGTTCCTTATACTCAACAAAACGGTGTTGCTGAGCGTATGAACAGGACCATTATTTCCAGAGCCCGTTGCATGTTGTCCAATGCAGGTTTACATAAGCGTTTTTGGGCTGAGGCCGCTTCCACTGCTTGTTATCTCATTAACCGTTCACCATCTATTGCTCTTAATAAGAAAACTCCAATTGAGGTATGGTCTAGTTCACCTGCTGATTATTCACAGTTGAGAGTTTTTGGTTGCACTGCTTATGCTCATATTGATAACGGAAAATTGGAGCCTAAGGCTGTTAAGTGCATCTTTCTTGGTTATAAGTCTGGTGTTAAAGGTTTTAAATTGTGGAATCCTGAAACCCAGAAGGTTGTTATTAGCAGAAATGTTATCTTTAATGAATCTGCTATGTTACATGATGTTCCATCTACTAATGTTCCTGTTGAGAGTGAACAGCAGGCTACTACTCAACATTCCTACTGTTCAGGTGGAGCATGTTATTGATTCAGATGATACATCCGGTAATGAAAATGTTGATGCACATGATGAACACGTTGTTGATGATGAACATGTCACTCCCACTCCAAATCAGCCTATTGTTCCACCCGGTTGGAATCTTGCACGTGACAGAGTTGGGCGGGGTATTGATAAACCTAAAAGGTTAATTGAAGAGTGCAATATTGTTTCTTTTGCTTTATCTATTGCAGAGGAAATTGAAGGTAATGCTGAGCCTTCTTCACATTCCGAGGCTATTATTTCTGGTGATAGTAATAAGTGGATGGCCGCTATGCATGATGAGATGGAATCACTTGAAAAGAATGGCACTTGGGATTTAGTAAAATTACCGAGAGAGAAGAAACCTATTCGTTGCAAGTGGATTTTCAAGAGGAAAGAAGGTGTTTCCCCTAATGATGAGACAAGATATAAAGCAAGGTTAGTTGCTAAAGGTTATAGCCATATTCCAGGTATTGACTATAACAAAGTCTTTTCTCCTATTGTGAAGCATAGCTCTATTTGCACTTTACTCAGTATTGTTGCCATGCATGATTTTTGAGCTTGAACAATTGGATGTTAAAACCGCATTCTTACATGGAGAACTAGAAGAGGATATTTATATGGAACAACCTAAAGGTTTTGTTATTCCTAGAAAAACTAAGTTAAGAAAATCTCTTTATGGATTGAAGCAATCCCCTAGACAGTGGTACAAGAGATTTGACACATTTATGCTCTCTCGAGGTTTCAAAAGGTTTAATTATGATAGTTGTGTTTATTTAAAAAGTGTCAAAGGTTCAACTATTTATTTGCTCCTTTATGTTGATGATATGCTAATTGCTGCAAAGAGTATGTCAGATATTAATGAACTAAAGAAGCAATTGAGTAATGAATTTGAGATGAAGGATTTGGGTGCAGCAAAGAAAATTCTTGGCATGGAAATATCCAGAGATAGACCATCTGGAAAAGCATATCTAAGTCAGAGAGGATATATTGATAAAGTTCTTCGTCGTTTTAATATGCATAATGCCAAGCCAGTGAGTACTGCGTTAGCTGCACACTTCAAATTATCATCAGCTTTATGTCCTAAGTCAGATGCAGATATTGAGTACATGTCTAGAGTTCCCTATTCGAGTGCAGTTGGTTCACTTATGTATGCCATGGTTTGTTCCCGTTCGAATTTATCATATGCATTAAGTGTTGACAGTAGATACATGGCTAATCCTGGAAAAGAGCATTGGAAAGCAGTTCAGTGGATTTTCAGATACCTGCGAGGTACTTCAAATGCTTATTTACAGTTTAGGAAAACTGGAGATGGACTTGTTGGTTTTGTTGATTCTGATTTTGCTGGTGATTTGGATAAGAGAAGATCACTCACAGGTTATGTTTTCATCATTGGTGGCTGTGCTGTGAGTTGGAGAGCAACTTTGCAGTCTATTGTGGCTTGTTCCACTACTGATGCCGAGTATATGGCTATTTCTGAGGCATGCAAAGAAGCTATCTGGTTGAGAGGTTTATCCACTGAGCTTTGTGGAGATTCATCTTGCCCTACCGTATTTAGTGACAGTCAAAGTGCTATATATCTTACAAAGAATCCAATGTTTCATGAGAGAACAAAGCACATTGATGTCAGATATCACTATATTCGAGATGTTGTTGCTGAAGGTGATTTGAAGGTATGCAACATAAGTACTCATGATAATCCTGCTGATATGATGACAAAGCCAGTTCCTACCAATAAGTTTGAGCAAACAAGCTTTGCTCAGGCTTAGTTGGTATTTCTCACTAGTCCTATGGACTTTGATGCACAAGGTGTTTATGCTGATTTGGCTGGAGTTATTTACTTTCTTCGACTACTAGAGGGAATTTGGCTCAAGATGGAGATTGTTCAATTGTGATCCAAATTCTACCGTACTGGACTAGACGTAGTACAAACGGTATGGGCCTTTGCGTTGGTACCGACGCATACAAGTACAACTCGTTTAGTTGTCCTCCAAGGACTCTTATGTATTGCCCTCACATATACCCCATGTAGTCGCACCTTAGACAACCTGTCGTCTCGTGCTTGTAATACTCCTCATAGTGATTGCGCCTTCGTGTGTCCGTGGTTTTCTCCCGCGAGGGTTTCCATGTTAAATCTGTGTCTCTCGTGTCTTGTTTATTCTCGTTATTATCTAACACTTTTCTAATTGACATCTAAACTGCAGTATTGTTACTTCTATCAACATGTCCAAAAACAATTGTTAGTACCGGTCAGTAACACTCCTAAGATTCTTGTTTAGAGGACAAAAAATTCAATCATCTAGACTTTCAAGTAACATAGGAAAGAGCAAAAGATCTGTAAAATGGTACTCCCTCCGATTCATAATAAGTATCGCAGTTTTGAACTAAGGTTGAACCAATCTTAGTTCAAAACTGCAACACTTACTATGGATCGGAGGGAGTACCATATGCATGGTTGAGGGCGGAGCTAAACGAGTACCATATGCATGGTTGAGGGCGGAGCTAAACGTGCATGCAGCCTAGGGAACAGGATAATGGACGTCACTGGTTGATAAGAGATGGAGGCAGGGAAGAGAAGTGCTTTGTGTCATTTTAAATGAAACTCACAATGGAATATTCCCCAGGAGTGTTATTTACCACAAAGTTTGCTCTTGTGATGTCTATTTAGCATAAAGTTTACTGTTGTGGTGTCATTTTAAAGTCAAGTGTGTTTAAGATGATCTAAGTGCTGTGGATAAGCCTGCAAATGATAGCCTAAGCTGTGAGAACCAATAATGCTGTTTCAGCATTGGAATTCACTTTCGTTGTGGCCGGAATCAAGGTGATTCTGTCAGTCAGATTAAACTTGTAGAATTTTTTAAATGATGTCCCATTTATTTCAGAACTCGGTTTGAAACTATAGGTACATATTCAAGTCCAATGTAATTAATAAAACAAACCAGTCCAGATAATGCCGATGAAGACATGATAGGGGGTGGAACATTTGGAGAGCCTATCTACGAGGCAAGAAAATTTGTATCAGCTGGAGAGCAACAGTTGATACCAACATTTGATACCACAATTGTCACACTTCTGCTGTATACTGAAACACTAATCACTGTCTCCAAAGGGGCATTTCTTTAGTTGCACAGAAGGCATTTGCATGCTAAGAATCAGGTGATTATAAAGTAAATTTAGCATACCTTAATTTGATATCTTGAGAAGTACTGCAGGATAATCTGCAATTTCCACTTCCACTCTGTGAAGGCCTGTTGCGGTTGATAAACAAAACCATTAATTTACTATCAAAGTGGAGTACCAAGAAAATGAGCAGCAAACAGAAACAAAATTCTACGTACAGGTTCTGATATCTAAATAGCTTTGATCTCTTTGTTTTCATTTCCAAAAAAAAACATATAGCACACATTGGATAAGAGTTCAAGGTGCAAGTTTTCGCATCCAAATGGCACCAGATATCTAACTTGTGTCCAAACAGTTATTAAACACTCGAGGTACCCATCAGCGATGGTCCAAACTCCAAAGTCCGCACTTCACCAAAAAAAGAAGCTGGTAAACTAAGCCATGTGCCTAATCATTGGCAAACAGATTAGTTGCCAAGTAATTTTCTGAATAGCTATCCATCACAGCTACTGTTATGGCCGGCCTAGGCCCACCGGGCAATCTTAGCCCACAAGTTATCTTAGGTTAATTCGTATGCAAGTTATCTAGGTTATAAATATAACCTGTAAGACTCTTTTTCAGATCAAGCAATAAGAATATTATTATCCCTATTGCCCGGCTCCCAGAGGAGCCGGAAACCCTAGCCGCCTACAATCCTAGCCGCCGCTGCCATCTTCCTCCAACGCAACGGCGCCCAGTCGCCGGCGCGCCCGCTTGTCACCTCGCCCCGCTCCATCCTTCCCCTACAACCTCAGGAGCAGGTCCGGTAGGATCCCTTGTTCTACCAATTTGGTATCCAGAGACTCGGTTGCGATCATGTCGTCATCATCATCCACGCCAACGCTGCCCGGCGTCACCACCGCCCCGATGACCACCGCTCCGCTGGCCACCGTTTCGATGACCTCCGCCGGGGCCCCTCTACTGTCGGGCCACGTCACCACCGCGGGCTCCCCCACGCCGCCAACCCCAGTCACCTCCGCGCCGCCGACGACCGCCGTCTTCACGCCGGAACAAATCACCAATACCTTGCGGGATCTCGTGACGGCCGTCCAGGGACTCCATCTGAACCAGTACCACCAGTACATGGTCGGGCCGTACGCACCCCCGCCGGCTGCGCCGATCGCCACCTACGGCCACCCCACGCTACCGTGGCCGCCCCAAGGCGCGCCTGCCTACAGCGGGCAGCCGCTACTGCCGTTCCAGGCGGGGGGCCCCCGCGCTCCCGTGGACAGCCCAGGGCGCACCGGCCTGCACCGGGCTGCCGCTGCTGCCGTTCCAGGCGGGGCACCCCGGCGGAACCACTCCGGCCGCGGCTCCTCTGTGGCATCTGCCGCCGCCGCCAGCTGCGGCTTCCCTTTGGCATCTGCAGCCGCCTTCCCCCGCGGCAACCGACGCACCTGTCCACCCTCCACAGCCGACGCTGCAACCACCGGCGCCACCCCTGCCCAGCTCGAGGGCATCCTCGCCGGCCGGCCCTCCAATACATCAAGTCCGGTTTTCGCCGTCCTCGTCGCCACTACCAGCTTGGGCGGCTGGGTCTTCGCCTACGCCGGTCTACACCACGGCTCCGAAGCATCCGACCCCGTTTCCACAGTTCGGCGGGCCATCCGGCTTCGCGGGTGCCTACCCGGAGTACTCCGACTAGGCGCCACCCGCCTCGCTGCTCCGCACCTCCGAGCCATCTCGACACGGCGCTCTAACCCAGACACCGCCGCGGTTCGCCAAGATCGACTTCGCCACCTATGACGGCTCGAAGGACCCCCTCAACTGGCTCAACCAGTGTGACCAGTTCTTTCGCGGGCAGCGCACCCTCGCATCGGAGCGGACCTGGCTCGCCTCGTACCATCTCCGCGGCGCAGCACAGACCTGGTATTACGCCCTCGAGCAGGACGAGGGCGCCATGCCTCCTTAGGAGCGCTTCCGCGAGCTTTGCCTCCTTCGCTTTGGGCCTCCGGTGCGCGGGAGCCGACTGGCGGAGCTCAGACGCCTTCCCTTCACCTTCGCAGTGCAGGACTTCGCGTGCCATGCATCAGGCATGACGGCACAGCAGCGGGCCGACCTCTTTGTCGGTGGCCTTCCGGATCACATCCGCGTGGACGTGGAGCTTCGCGGACCCTAGGATCTCCAGACAGCGATGTACTACGCCCGCGCGTTCGAGCGCCGCGCGGTGGCCATCTAGCAGGAATCACCGTCCCGGGCCGCTGGGTCGCTCCCCTGGCCGGATTCCGCGCAGGGTCGGCCTGCACAAGCTTCCGCGGCACCCCTCGCCGCGACCACGGCACGCCCGTTCCGCCGGCTCACCTCAGCCGAGCTACTTGAGCGTCGCCGCCAAGGGTTGTGCTTCAACTGCAACGAGCCCTACACGCCCGGCCACGCCTGCCTGCGACTCTTCTACCTGGAGGTTGCAGACTACATTCCGGAGGACGCCGTCGCCGCCGACCTGGCCGCCCCAGCTGTCGAGAAGGTGTTTGACGCTGGTTGATCACCTCGAGGGGTTCAGAAAGCGCTTCCCCACCTTACAGCTCGAGGACGAGTTGTTTGTGCAGGCGGGGAGAAGTGTTATGGCCGGCCTAGGCCCACCGGGCAATCTTAGCCCACAAGTTATCTTAGGTTAATACGTATGAAGTTATCTAGGTTATAAATATAAGTTGTAAGACTCTTTTTCAGATCAAGCAATAAGAATATTATTATCCATATTGCCCGGCTCCCAGAGGAGCCGGAAACCCTAGCCGCCGCTGCCATCTTCCTCCAACGCGACGGCGCCCAGCCGCCGGCGCGCCCGCTCGTCACCTCGCCCCGCTCCATCCTTCCCCTACAACCTCAGGAGCAGGTCCGGTAGGATCCCTGGTTCTACCAGCTACACATGGAGTTCCGCTAATACAGCTATGGCAGCTATTGCACCCAATAGTGGTGCTGTTTCTATTAGTGTATAGCTAGCTACAGCACAGCTATTCCATATAAATGACCCAAAATAAAAGAGACAAGTTTCAGTTTCAACCGTACAGCTGACCCGGAACACCCTTTTACCAGTAAAACCATGTGAAGACCCAAAACACTAACATAGTAGCTGCTTAACCATCATAGGTCTTGATTTGATTGCTTTACAAGACGCATAAGTTAGGAATTTGGAAAGTACAATCATGGGTATTACTAAGACATTCTTGTGCAAGTTTGAGTACCACTCATGAAGCAAAGCAATCATAGTCAGTATATCAGATCTCTATTGAGACCTTAACTCTAGTCAGTCACCAATAGCTGATTTGTATAGATTCAGTGGGGGGCTCTCATAAATAACACGACCAATGTTAGGGTAACTTGTAATCCCATGAAGCAAACCCTCACTGCCTCAACCCCTTCCCAAACCATTGGCCGTTCTCCCACCTCACCAAACCCTCGCCACTGCCGGCTCTCCTCTTCTATCCGTTCAGTTCCATGGCTAGTCATTGGTAGTCTTGACGGTGCTGGACAGGCTGGTGACGGTCCTTGAAAGCGTCGTGGTTGGAGTGGCTGCATTGGCCATCCTCCACACCAGGTTCATTTGCCCCTGGTCAACCTGATGCTCATGCAACTGGAGGTCGGTCGTCGTTAGGGGCTAGTTGCTGCTGCCTCCGTGATGCTTGTACAAGAGTTGCCGTGGTCATAACCGGATGGTGCGGTGTTTTGGCTGCTGCTGCAAACTCCCATGGTGGATGACTGCTACCCATGCCTTACAGGCTATACTTGTAATTGACTAGGGTGTGGCCTGGTGAGGACGATTGTGTTTGAGGTCATGGATGGCCGTCGGCACAAGTATTTTAGTGGTAGCAACCCTTAGGTTGTTTCAGGTTGCCTAGGTCGCTGTGTGTTTCCCTTTTTCTGGGTTGTGTCTTTTCTTTGGGTCATACCTTTCAAATGGCATTGTAGAACTCCTTTTATCTTATTACTGACACATGCAGCTCTCCTGCATGGTCTTGGAAAAAAGAACAGGAATCCCCCTATACAACAGGGACATCATACAGGGAAAAGGAAAACTAATTATAGATGTGTAACAACGAAAGCTAATTTAACTGCATTATGCTTGACTGTTCAGTTACTATAAGCTACGGAGACATCTTATCTTCTACCTCAGCAACGTATTACGCAGAAGCTTAAGGGTTGTGCACATTTCCTTTTCCTGGGGAAAATCCAGCACATGTGCGGAATACTGATTGATGAATTAACAGAACATTAAAGTATTAGATTTCAAGTAAAGTCGGCTATTCTAATTTAGTATGTGGCATCAAGCGAACTCGTAATAAAGTGACAATTGGTAAGCATTCAGACAAGCTTTACAAGTAGAAACTTTGAGTGGGTTTACAACAAGCTTTAAATGAACCACCAATTCATCGTGCAAGTTCAACATTATGATAACATTAAGATATCCATGAAAAATGAGTAAGAGGCCAGAAGGATGCAGTGATTTGCAGTTACCAAAAGAAATGGGGATAAGTAGATTGTGTTGTAAGTTAGCTCCTCTAGAATAACGTCCAGGATAGGATTCCTACAGAGAAGGAAATGGAATGTCAGGCACAATGGTTACATTCTTAAGCAAATGAAACTAAGAACCAAACCTGAGACCATCAGCTCTTGAAGTCAGGCCCAATTTGTCTGCTTCTTTCCTAATCAAGTCAAGGTTTATAACCTACAAAAAAAAACTGAAATAGTTAGCATCTGTACTTCCCAAAATCTGTGTATGATCAAAAACACTATGATATAGCTCACCATAATGAAAAGTTTTTTCACAGATATAAGCGCTTCTTTTTCAAACTCAAGCAATGAAAAGGTTAAGGAAGAATCCAAATCAGATGCTGATTTAGAAGATATGTCATCTTCAACTTCCCACTGATGTTGGTTCAGAAGGGATATGCAGTTCTTGACAAACGTTTTGAATACCAGTCTTCGCGATCCCTGTTAATGAATATTAGGGATTCCAAAAATGTCATAAAATAACGTAGACTTTGCAATACTTTCACGTAACTGTGACTGTGTCAATGGTAAGACCTTTTCTTCAATAAAACATGACGAGGCAAATAAACAACAAACAAAATTTTAGCCCAGAAAGCTAAGCTACTTTTTATAAATTACAGACGTAGGTAGGTCGTACCAGAAGCACGTTTAAAACAGATTCCCTGATAATCACCCAGTCTAATGACTCTGCAATAAAATCACAAGAATGTTTAAGAATATCTTCTCTTATACACAGGAATGTAAAACAGTTAAGTTCACAGGTACTTTTACCTTTATATGCAATATGACGAGGTACAAAATCAGCCTCAAGTGTGCGAACGAGATATTGGAACAGCACCATGTTCTCTGTATGCTAAATTACAGAACAGAACAAACTTCAAATCTCAACAACAGACACAGAAATGTATATTATAGATGCAAAGTTTCTATAGTACTGCCAAGGAATGCGATACTAGAACAGAAAAACTCATTGTGTAATCCTTCCTAATTTGAGGTACACCCTCAGGTTATCTTTATTAGGTCTCATTTACCTTGGTGATTCTCAAAATGAAAGAATAATAAGAAATGAGAGGGATTTTTTGGAATAGCGAGTTTTAGGGACCTGGCGAAACATAGTCACGTTTCAGACTTAGTTAAAGAACACAGCCTTTTTTGTTGCCATTTTGGAGACAACAAGCAGGATTTTTCTCCAGAAGGACGCTTTCAATCCAGGAAAGGATTTAGACAAGGGGATCCTCTTTCGCCCATTCCCTGTAACATCAAGGCGACTGGCGAACATGTTGGTGATTATTATTAATAGACCTAAGGAGGATGGGCAGATTAGTGGCTTCATTCCTCACCTAGTAGATGACAGGTTGTCTATTCTACAATATGTCGATGACTTGGCTAAAGCCGACAATATGAAGCTTATCCTTACTGTGTTTGAGAAGCTATAACTTCAACAAAAGAGAATTATGTTAGAAGTATAATAGTGTTTGAGATAGAGATACGAGTTAGAGATAGGATTGGTTTAAACCATGTACGACTTGTCCCCTACTCCAAGTCTCTCTCCCTCATATTGTACTTCTATATGTACCCCACATATGGGTCATATCAATACAACAACATAATTTCAGCCATCATATATTTTCCACATGGTATTAGAGCGGTTAGTCTCACGACGCCGATCCTAAGTTTTCTCCATCGCTTCTGCAGCGCGCCGCCCCCGAGGAGATTAATCTCCTCTCCCCGGGGGCGCGGCACCTAATCTGATCAAGGATTAGATCAGTTCCATAGACTAGATCAGTTCCATACATTAGTTTGAATTTTTCAGCTTTATAGATTAGATCCAATGTAGCCACAACTAAATCCCACAATTAGATCAAATTCCGGTGAAAAGTTGTGCAGAATCGGCATCAGAGTAATGTACATGGTTGTGCGTGCCTGCGGCAACGCATGGGGCACGAGGTGGACATCCGCGTCGCAATGGCCAGTTCGTCTACACCGACCAGGGACGACGACGCGCTTCTGCTCGCAACGACGACCAGCGCCATATGCGCATGGGCTCTACATCGACAATCCACCCAGCCGTGCGCACGGCTGCAGTCCATCGGCAAGAGCCTGCAGTCTCACCGACTCCATGGCCCATGCACGCATCGAGCAGCAAGAACACGGCCGTGTGCACATGCATACGTGCGTGGCAACACTGGCCACAGGCCTGACTCGCCATGATGCACATGCCTACGTGCATGGCATGAGCCGTGGACTACAAGTCTACAACCACGGCCCTTCTGCAAGGTCGACCGGCAACGCATGCGCCTCGCCGTTGTGCGGACACGCGCGTCCGAGCCAGAGTCCGCTCCATAAGATCTGCAGCTACCCCGATACGTACATGGCGGCTACACGTCCAGTTGCACCGAGCCGAGCATCGCATGACCGAGACCAACAACAATTCTTCACCGAGCGGACCGACTACACCGACCGATCTGCACTGCATCAAGCCGATCTACACCGAACCCGCGCCGCATCATCAAGCTGTAAGACTACGTCAGGCTATAGGCCAACATAATTCGTCGAGCACATCTACGAGAAGCGACCACGACATGCACCATCCACACGCCAGCCAGTGCGGAAAGTGATGCAATTCTCCATCGACTTGTCTGGCGCGACACAACATCGACACTTGGTCGCCGCGAGGGACGCCTTCAAGCGACTCATCATCGTCGACACGCCGCTGCAACGCCATAGCCAACACTTCATCGCCAAGGTCTTCATCAACATAGTTTCACCAACATCTTCGTCAATACACCGCCGCCGCCTCGTCCACAAAATGGACACCTAACGTCCTCTGACAGACTTTTCTACAAGATGCGACCTCGACGTCGGCCATGACCGCGTCACGACGACGGCATCGACCGCGTCATCCACGACTGCATCGACACAGCGTCACTATAGTGACGACCCCAACACGGCCACACGGTTCTGGCAAAACCGATGTGTGCTCAATGGGTTTCCTTCGGTCCTGGCAAAACCGATGGATTCATCGCCGACGACACCCTCTGACATCTGCAAGGTGCATCGTCCACGACTACAGCTCCGACATCTACAACATAGCACATTTTTTTGTGCCTCCGGTTTTGTGCGGCTTCATCATCCACGACGACTACACCTCGACCATGACTACCTCGACCATGGCTACATCATCATGATCGGCTACCTCGACATCGACATCAAGGGTAACGTCTACAACAACTCCAGTCAACAGCATCCGCATCGTCACTAGCATCCACGCCACTCCCGATGTGACTGCGGGAGGGAACAGAGGAGAGACATGGAAGGCACCAGAAGGGGACGCAGTCACCGCACTAGGTGTCGGCCCATCAGAGACGCAGTTGATGATGACGCAATGGAGAAGACGACAAAAGCGCAAGACTTCAATTCAGTCGCAATCGTCTGCTTCACTCCCGCTACGACTGAGTGGGAATGTTAGAAGTATAATAGTGTTTGAGATGGAGATAAGAGTTAGAGATAGGATTGGTTTAAACCATGTACGACTTGTCCCCTACTCCAAGTCTCTCTCCCTCATATTGTACTCTATATGTACCCCACATATGGGTCATATCAATACAACAACATAATTTCAGCCATCATATATTTTCCACAAATTATACAATTTTGAAAAGGCTAAGGAGCATGAGCTAGAGTATACACAAGTTTTTGGTTGTAGGCTGGGTTCATTCCCATTTAATTACCTTGGTATTCCGATAAATTACTATAAACTTTGCAACCGGCACTCTCGAAAGGAAAGAAAAAACTTCACAACCGAAACTGGAAGGCAATCGAATCAGAAGCGTCTTAGTAGTTGGCAACCAAGAATCTTTCCAATTGTGGACGGCTGGTCTTGACAAATTCTGTGATGAGTGGTCTCCCCATCTTTATGATGTCTTTTTTGGAGATCCCCAGGGGGGTTCTGAAGAGACTAGATTATTATCTTTCTTGATTCTTTTGGCAGTTGGATCAGTACAAGAGAAAGGATTGTTTAGCAATGATGGGTATTCTTAATGTACCCCTAAAGACCAGGGTGGTCTCAGGATTCATTAAATACTAGTAAAAAAGTATGTACTTATGAGTAAATGGTTGTTTAAGCTGCTAAGCAGGTAAGGAATTTAGCGGTCGCTCATATGGAGTAAGTATTTGGGGCAAAAATTACTGATAGCAATTAAAGCCAAACCAACGGACTCACTTTTGGAAGGGCCTCATGAAAGTTAAGGATAAATTTGTTCAGTTTGGATCATTTAGTGTGGGGAATGGCAAATCTATTAGATTCTGGGAGGATAAGTGGATCAGGGATAGGCCTCTTTCGGTGGTTTAACCTAGACTCATCCATCCAGTCAACTTGAACTGATCTGTTAAATGATGTGCGTACATGTGGCATCTGCATCAACTGAAACCACCTGTGATTGAAAAATGGACAGGATAGTTCAATTCGCAACTCAGACAGTTGAGTTTGTGACTTAAAGGTGGACATTCGTGGAGTTTAAGTTTGAGAAGTGGACTTTTTCAATATTCTTTGTAGTTAGAGACCATCAGGGATTTACCTTAAGCCCATTATTAGCACCTGTGTCATTCGACGCTTCGACCATGGCCTCGGTCAACAAAGAAAATCTCTAAAGAAGAGTAAAACTGAATCAGATACTTCCTGACACAGAAAAATGAGGGAGCCAAATATTACGATAATAAGTATTGCAAAATAGTCTTTAACATCCAAAAGATAGTTCCTAATTCCCACTTAAAATATTTACCAATATATAATACAACAGTAAAAAGTAGTCTTCAAGGAACTCAAGTAGTCAAGTGGCTAGGGGAAAAGAACAAAAAGAAAAGAAAACCTGTAAAGGCATAATGTAGGCTAAAATACCCAGGCCCCAAGAACATGCAGTGAGGATATGCTTCTTGGTCCAATAAGAGCAGGGAAACTCAAGACAAATATGTTATAAGCCGGAAAACAGAATTTGCAAACATGAATACATTGTAAGAAAATAATGTAGCACACTAATACCAGCTTACCAAAGAATCAAAGAGGTGATCTGAGTGACTGGTGTTTCTCCCAATCTCACGAGAAGCTACATTATTGCTAAGGTGAAATGGTGACCATGACTGGGAAATGGGAGATTACTTATGCATGTTAGATCTTTAAATCCAATAGAAGTATAAAACATACTTCCTCCGTCCCATAATATAAGAACGTTTTTGGCACTAGTGTAGTATCAAAAACGCTCTTATATTATGGGACGGAGGGAGTACAACAGTACATAATTTGTTGAAAAAACATCTAATACATTATGTCATCCTTTTACCTCTTTAATTATAACAAGAGCTTGATGGGAACCAGAATTTGTCAAATATACTCTTGGATATTGCTGCAAGTTAACATCAAAAGCACACAAAATGAGATGAACCATGAAATGACAATATACTAACTTAACAGCATATAGGTTTTTACATGTTACTCCCTCAATTCCTTTATATAAGGTGTATTTGTTTTTTGATAAAATTCCACAATGTAAGGTGCATTCTTTCTAATTTCTCATATTTTCGTTTTTAGCCCTCCATAAAAAAGAAAGTATCTCTTTCCTGGTTGTCTGTATCTCTCCTTGTAGCAAAAGAAGGAAAATTCTCTCTCTCAATTGCATGTATCTCTTACTTTCCTGGACTCACTGATTTACTTGCCACAAATCAACAAATTTGCTAAGGGTAATTTCGTCCTAACATGTCTATAATTATGTGCCTTGGTCACCGTGCCAAAAATAATGCACCTTGCATAAAGGAATGGAGGGAGTATAGTTTAGTGGTATATCAGTGTAGTATATAATGATAAAATGGAGCTCCCATAAACCACAAAAGGAGCACTGCTTGGGTAGTTAAGTGAATATTAGTCATGCTACACAACAAAAAGAAACATTGCCGAATCAGTGGCTTTTGTCTGCTAACGGATATGAATGAGAATGGCTAACATAGCAGGCCAGAATCTATCTCCCAATTGTCAAAAGTGCCATGATAGATAAATGGAGGGACAAGGGACCTGTCAACTTGCACGAAGGTGGCAGAAAGAGAGGGAAAGGGGTAGAGAACATTTCACCTTGCCCAGCTCCATTAAGAGACGGAAACTTGCAATGGTTAGCTCCAAAGAGCTGCTGCTTTGAAGAATCTGAAAGACAGCATCGTACATTCTCCTTCCAGAAGTAAAAGATTTACATAAATAATTCCCATGTCAAACTCAGCAAATACTTCTCACATAAGATTACACGCAATATTCATTCAGTGGAAGAGTGGAATAAGAATGTTTGTAACATACTTGCACATTCACATATGTACTTGATTGGCAGATGCTTTGTTTGCTTGTTACTATGGCCTATGGGTTTCAATACCAAAAGTTGAACGAGTGCTTTCCCGTTCAAAGATCATTAAGACAAGGCTAAGGGGCATGATGGAAGATGACTTTCTTGCCACTAGAATGCTAGTACTCATAGAAGGTGAAACTGCAGGACAAATTCACTCAATACTTCCGTAATAATAAATTGTGGCACAACTTCCCTATTAGTTTGGCACATTGTAATAGTGAGATGTGCTGAACTTATTGCCCCCCTTTCATTTTATCCCACCCATTCATTGAACAACAATCTACTAATTTGAGTAAGCTAAAAAATATTGCCCCTCCTCTTGAAACTGAAATGAACAATAAGAAGACGGAAACATGTTCAGATGCAGTATTATATGAATGAACTTGGAAAAATAAAAGCATATATGCATATGTTGCTATCATGATGCAGAAATGGAATCAGAATATGAGTTAAAGTATATAGATCAGTTCCTTCATCTTTCTAAGTAGCAAAACAGAAAATTACAGACTACTGTTTGTCCTATGAGATGACACAGAGAGGTGAATCATTCAATCAAATTTGCCCGAAATTAGCAAGCGAATTAACTCTGATAAAGGAAACGAGAGAGTATAGAGCTTTCCACACTGAATAATTCGCAGATTAGTATAAGTATCGTGCTGAACAGCAGATGTCGGGAGACTAATCTACTTTACGAGCGATGAGTTCCGTACTCAGTGGGGGTCGAGGGTTTGTCGCCGGCCAGGCAGACGGAGCGCACGGCCTCCAAAAAAGCGGCTCCTGGGTAGATTGATGAGGCAACGAGTTAGCGCCGGGATCAGCAGGCAAGTGGAAG